>VXBI01009249.1:42758-53661 GCA_013397375.1 Toxostoma redivivum | reverse complement strand
AAAAAAAAAAAAAAACAAAACGAGGCACAGACTGGATGGAAAGTGAGGAAATTTTTCTGAATTCTTCCCCTTTCAGCATATGGTTTAGTTTCATTTTTCCAAGCTAGAACAATATGCTGTACAGGAGACAAGATGATGAATGCTTGATTTTGGGCTCAGTTAAAACAAACAACTTTCTCTAAAAGCACATGCTTTGTTTCAAAGTGACATTTGTAAAAGCCTCGGTGTCCATATTATGTTACATCACTGCAGGTCAGCTCTGTGAGAGACTCACAGGACCAGGGGAAAAAGGAGATTTCCCTTAACCCTCACCTTGCCACAGCCCTGTGTGCTCTGAAAGCAGAATTCAGAATTTACACCATTTCTTAATCTCTTTGCACTAATCAAGGCAGTCACAAATTTAGGTAGTGCTGAGAATTTTGTTTGTTGAGAATTAATAAAACAGAAACAATCCCCCATCAAGATTAACCCAAGAAAAAATATTTCACAATTTCCTTCACCAAGAAAGCTCTTCTGATGCTGATGAGCCAAAATCCATCATTTTTTCACATCCAAACTCTCAATACCAGCCCTGTTTGGGTGTCTCAGAGGCTTCAGTGTCACATCCCCTCCTTCCCAGCACATTTTAGAGGGAAAGGCAACTTTAAAAACTTGTTATTTCTGTGATAAATGTTCCCCTGTACTAAAATTCACATTTTAGCACTGCCACTCACCTTTAAATAGATACTTAAGGAGGTCAGAGTTATTTTTGCTTCCAGGGTTGAATTAGGTGGCCAAGGCCACATTTTGGCTTCCAGCAAGAAGGTGGGAGAGCAGAGGGATGTGCTGGGGTACAGGTGGGCAGCACTTCCCAAAAGGGGGGGTTTGGTGGGGATGGAGCCAAGGAACTGCACAGCACTGCCAGGGGAACCACCCCAAAAACCACAGAAGAACCACCCCAAAAAATCCAGGGGAATTAACACAGGGGAATCATCCCACAAAATCCAGGGGAATCACCCCAAAAACCACAGGGGAACCACCCCAGAAAATCCAGGGGAATCATCCCCCAAAATCCAGGGGAATCAACATAGGAGAACCATCCCACAAAATCCAGGGGAAACACAGGAGAACCACTCAAAAAAATCCAGGGGAATTAACACAGGGGAATCATCCCAAAAGTCACAGGGGAATCACCCCAAAAGTCACAGGGGAATCACCCCAAAAGTCACAGGGGAATCATCCCACAAACTCCAGGGGAATCACCCCAAAAGTCACAGGGGAATCACCTCAAAAAATCCAGAGGATTCACCCCACAAACTCCAGAGAAAGCTGGAACCATAAACCCTTATCAAGCCCTGCTGCCTCCTTGGGAAGCCACAAAAAGGCTGAGAAGGCTCCAAACCCACAAAAACCCCCACAAAAACCACACAAAAACCCCAAAAACCCCCACAAACCCAGCCCAGAGCTGCTGGGCTCAGCCCTTACCTGCTCCTGTGGAATTCCTGGAGCTCTGCCTCTCTTCCCCATCCCTCCCAGAGGATGAAAACCTTCTCATCACCTCCCAAATGATCCCAACTGGGCTGACCCCAGTGAGTCCTTAACCCCTTCTGGGCACCTGCAGACCCCCCTCAGCAGACTGACACGGGCAAAATCTCATTTTTTTCTTGGCAGTTTTACTCTGCGGAGGCAACAAAGTGGGAGAAAAGAGCCAAAAAGTCATTTTCAAGTGTAGTCACAATGGCAATAAAAGACTTTGCATGGATTTAGTCTCACTGGAATTAAATTTGTCTCTGGCAGGGCTGCTCCACTCACTGGTGGAAATACCAAAATCCTTCTGGTGTTGTCCAATCCTGGGTTCTTGGGGTAAAGAGAATTTTTTCCATAATATCTGAGATTGGTTCTGCTCCATGACTGGGGTTGTGAATATTGATACAGCATTTTGTGGCAATAAAAAGGGAGTAATAAAGTTATCTAGCCCTGATTACTGGATTAGATGAAGGGTTCCTGAACAAGGCATGTGATAATTATGTGCCTTTTCAATATGTGAAACAGTAGTTAAAAATAATAAAAAAAAATTAAAAAATAGAGAAAAAAGATTACTTCAGCTCAATTTTACAAGCAAGCAATTTTTCTCACAAGAAATTCTCTTCCTTCACTCATGGCAGCCATTGCCAGGGCTCGAAAGCTGCAGAGAAAAAACTTCCTGTGATGACAGAGTCCCAACATTCTGGGCTGCTTCAGTTTCATTTACAGAAGTAATAAAATTTCAGCCTATACCAGCACAGAATCCATTTCTCCAATGGACTCGAAACTGCTGACAGAAAAAAAAAAAATAAAAAAAAAAGAAAACTCTTCAGTTTAATCCCCACTTCCCTTGTGTTTTCCAATGAAGTAATCACAAAGATCCCTGAAATTGGTGAACAAAGATGAGTCTGCAAAATTCTGATTGTGTTCAGGGTCTGTCCTTGTTATTCCCTGTGCCCTGTGATAAGGGTGAAGGATCTTGCTGTGTGTAAAGGTGGTGAAGGGGCAGTGCTGGATTCTGCAGCACCTGCTCACTCTGGCTGTGATCAAGAAGGAATTTGGACTTTGTCCTTTCTGATTTAAAGTCAAATCTCTGGTGCTTCCTGCGCACGAGGTTCTTTCCTCTGCCCTTCAGCAGGTGACAGATTCAGTAGGAAATGATGAACTAAGAGCAAAGAGTGCTGATAAGAGGTTTCTTCTTCTTCGAGGCTTTTTGATAATTTGTTTTGAGAAAATGACACTTCTTTAAGGAATCCTCCTGCATCTTCAGCCTCTGTCAGGGCTGCTGCAGAATTTCCTGTTTTTGTGTTCTCAGAACTGCTGAGCTGATGAAGCTGCCAGTAAAGCCCAGGGTGTGTTATCCAGAAGAGGTGGAGTCTGTAATAAATCCAGATTCTTCACTGATATTCTCAGAGAGTGTGGCTGTACAGAATTCTGAGCTATTCCCCCTCCAGCCCCACCATGGGCTCAGTCCCCACAGCCACAACCCCTCTGTGTTTATCTTCTTAAACTCCTTAAACTATCCCAAACTCCTCTGTGTTTATCTTCTTAAACTCCTTAAACTATCCCAAACTCCTCTGTGTTTATCTCTTTCAGGCTTGGAGCACCCTGGGACAGTGGAAAATGTCCCCAGGGGTGGGATGGAAATGAGCTTTAATGTCCCTTCCAACCCAAAACCTCTATGATACTAATATAATTGAGTATCCAGATCATAATTTCTATTTGAAAATTTCTTAAATACCCTTACTGAGATAATCACAGCAGAATGAAGTCAGCTGATCACATCCCATAATTTATTCCCTCTCCTCTAATAACAGCCCCGTCCCTGTGTAACCACAGGGGTCATCTCTCAATTTTATTTTAATTTAATTTAATTTATTTCTTTTTGTGGAGCAAAGCTGGGTATAACGACCCCAGTTCTGTCAGGCTGGGGATGCACAGGAGTCACTGGTGTGACAAAGGGACAAGGAGGGGGTGTGGATCAGGCTGGAGATGTGAGCAACCCCCATGGATTGAGATCCCTTTTTATGGCATGAAAGTGCCAGGGAGGGGAGCAGAAAATACAAATTTAACTAAAGAACCTTTGGTCTGTGCTCTCTGGGCAAGTTTTGGTTGGGCACCCCAAAACTGCAGGTTTGCAGAAAATCCCACAAAACTGCAGGGGCTTTTCACCTCTGACCACTCTGATTAGCTAAAAACATAATTCTACAGAATTTACAGAATTCTCCCTTTCCAGGTGTCATCTTCAATCAAATAAAGAAAAAACAACTATTCCCTCCACAAGCAATATTTGTTTGATTTATGCCTTAATGTCACACCAACCACCAGAGCACAGGGATGTGAAAAACAAACTTTGTTTGAAAATTGAAGCAGCAACTGATTTTTTTGTTTCAAAGGATAAGTATTAGTTTATTTAAAGATAAGGATGTCAAAATATACAATATTGTATCATTAAGATCAGTGTGGATTAAAATGTCAGGCCCCTGGTTCCCTGTACAGGCTAGGACTGAGCAAACAGAAATCTTAATTTTCTGTAAAATTTATTACCTACAGTTATTACAGGAGTCTTGTGAAGCAGAGAGCTGCCTGGGCAGCTTTGATTTTGGTTTTTTTTAATTAGGATTAATTACAAGTACGGATATAAACAAGTATCAGGATGAACAACTACGTTTCCTATGACCTAAGGAACATTAATTCCCGGCTGGCAGCACGGACGTGGGTGCCCTCTTGTGTCCTATTAGAACCCGAAATAGTTTTTAATTTGTTATCCCAGCCCGTCGGGCGGGAGAGGAGTGCCTGGATCACGGCAAGCCTTTGCGTTTTAGCGTTTTAATTTCCATTAATATCAAGAGGAAGCAGGAGCTGATCCCACCGGGCTGCAGGGCTCAGCTCCAATCCCAGCTCTGCCGAAACCCCACCAGAAGCGACTCGGCTGTTTTGGCATCGAAGCAGAACATTGATCCAGAGGGAATAAATTAAATTTATCCCCTGGATTAAACCAGGGGCTCTCTGGTTTTCCTGGCTGCTTTCTCCAAAGCCTGTGCCTCGCTGCCCTCCCCTGCACCTGCTTTGTTTTTCTGCCATTTATTGAATTCTCTGCCACCCTCATCCCTGACTTACTCTCCCCTCTCCTCACTTCCAACCATGCACACCCCCTTCCTTTAAACACATTTCTTGGGGATCTTCAGAGCTGCTTCCTACAGGTGAGGAACAAACCAGTGACAACCTGCAGTGATGGCCCGGTGTTTGCTGCCAGCCAAGGGAAGGAAAAGGAGTCATTTGTGCTGCCAGGAGCTCCCAGAGAGCTGCTGAGCCTCCCCAGCAGCCAGGGCTGGGCCCTACTTGGATTTCCCAGCAGGGAGGATGGACACGGGGTCTGTCTGCACTTCTGCATCCGACATCCTCTTGGAGCCCTGGGGAAAGGGAGACGCCTTTAGAAACATTCCCGAGTGTTTCATGATGGTCAGCTCTGCAACTGTGCCTCAGATTTTTGCTAGCAGATATTTCCCACTGATTTGAATATTTCCCACTGATTTAATCTCCCTTTTCTCTTCATTTACCCTTTATTTAATACACACGAATATACGAGTGCCATCTGCACCATGAGAACCACACAGAGCTCCTGCCTGTGACTCTGCCTAAACGTGGGGGTTATTTTAATATAATTGTCTCAACTGGCATGGAAACAATTGTTTTCAGGACCTGGGCTCACACACCAGAGCCAGGCTGCTGTGTGCCTGTGGTATTGGAGTTTTGGCATGACTTTCCCTAAAATTTCCCTGCCCTAAACGCTTCACTGCAACCCTGCTAAGAGTCCTTGGAGCATGATGAATGGTGCTTTATAGCCAGCCCTGCTCTGCTCTAGGTTAAAGGAACATTAAATGCTTTTCTGCATGACAGGTATTCGACAATGTTTGAGTGATAAAGCTTTTTTTACACTGCAAACCTAATTCTGGGTTTGGAACTGCTCCAAGACACTAATCCAGCTTAGATGAAGGAAATGTATAGCTCTAACCATACCAACTACATTTTTCACTAACTGATAAAAACTTGGCTCTGGTTTAAGGTGCTTGGCCTAATTTCTCTGGCCTTGAAGCTGCCAAAACTTCAGCAGCACAAACCCACAGACAGTGTTTGAGGTCACTGTTACCATTGTGGGGTGGCAGTGCTGTTTGTAGCCCAAATCATGCCTTGCTAAGCAGAAAATCCAGCATGACAAAGTTAAAGGTGACTGAGTCTGGGCTTTTCCTAGGAGAGGAACCAGGCAGAAAAATGTGTGAATTGTCCTTCGCTGGAATCCTGAGCTGCCACTTCAGGAGGATTCTGAGTTACACACAGAGAGTGAAAGGTCTCGAGTTCCTCATCCCCTTCAGGGAAGTAAAACCAGCAAAGTTTTACACTGAGAGGGCTCCACCTCACTGATCTTTTCATGTTTCACCTTGGAGGATCCAAGTATGAAAGAGAGCAGCCAAAACTGACAGGGGACTGACAAATGCCACCTAAAACTGATTGTAACCTCGTGCAGCTCAGCTGGCTGCAGTGGTTTGGCTTCTCCTTCCCCTGGTGTTGAGTTTGGAGGATGCTCTAGAGCAGAATAAAAGGGTTTGGCCATTTACAGGCAGCAGCAACTCCATCCTTTATCCATCAACCAACACTGAGGGAGCTACTCATTCCAAATTCACCCAGAAACCCTAAAAACCTCCAGAGCAGGTAAAGATTTCCATATCACAGGAGCAGCGGGGTCTGCAGCTCCAGCTCCTTCTAAAGTCACTTCTAAACTGATCAAGGGAATAAAATGATACAATTTGCTTTTCTCCTAAAAAAGGGTGGAGGGAGCAGGCAGGAGAGGAGGCTCCGTGGAGATAATTCCCATTGTTGTAAGTGTATAAGATGTTGTTGGCTCTTTGCAAGTATTGGGATAAATCTATATGGATAATGTTAAAATAGCATTTCTGTATGGACAGAGTTTTTGTTCTTCTTTCTCTTCTCTCTGCTAATAGCAAAAGTTAAACTTAAGTTTTTTAAAAAATAATCTGCTTAAACTACCCACTTAGCTAAAATAACAACCCATAAACGTGTAATAAAAACCCTACAACTAACACAACAAATATCAACACTACACCAACTACAAAAAACCAAAACCACCACCCAAATTAAAAAAACAATAAAAAAAATTCAAACCACAAGCCAAAAACACACATGCTTTAAAATAACAAACCCAAAAAACAGCCATACTAAACAATTCCCCAAAAAAGTTAACTATACATAAAAGTCTATAAATATGTAACAAATTAATGTATTTTAAAAAATGTTCCCAAAACAGCCACATACTCTTAACAACCTACCAAGCACCCAACCATTTTAACCCTTTACTTTGTTTGTCTTTTTATTAAACCTTTTAAATTCTCCCAAAACAATAAACTGTGTTTTTCACACCCATTTTGCCTCATTAATACTCATTTAGCAGAGGTCACTGTTTTTTGCTCCTGCTGCACCCATTTTCAAGGTGCTGAGGAAAGCAGGAAGATCAGACTGGCTGCTGGTTCTTGTTGAACTGGAATTTCCAAGCCCGGTGTGAGAGGAAGAACTTTGTTCTGCCGATTTTAACGGACAGATTCCAGCTCTGGATTTGTTTTTTGGATTCAGGAGCTTTGTGACAGCGAAGCTGGAACGTGCTGGTTTGGGCAGAGCATTTTGGATGCACACACAGCAAAATCGTGGTGCTGGAGTATTTTTTTCCCCCCGATTTTGCTCAGGAGAAGCCTGGGTCAGTGCAGCACACACTCTGATCAGAATAAATCCGAATATTTTCCACGTGCTGAGCACTCCCAGCTCCTGACAACTGGACTATGAGTTATTCCAGCTCAGGAAACAATGTTATTAATATTTTTTTCCCCTTTTCTTTTCCTTTCTAATCTAATCTTTCAAAGACTCCCTAAATACATTTGCTATAGTTTATAAATTAATCTCTTTTACCATAGGAACAACTTTATCTGTGCTCAAGCCCTGCAGCTGGGCAGTGATGCTGTTTGCTTGCATAAATGCCTCCAGTTGTAGCCAAAATTTCTGCATTTGTAGCCAAAATTCCAGCATTTTAACCCAGCTGGGAGCAGAGGCTGGAGCTGGAATGTTTTATTTAATCTGCATTCCTGCACTGTGACATCCTCCTGCTCGGAGCCATTCCCAGGGGAATCAGCATCCAGGAGGGGGTGGTGGTAAATACAGAACAGGAGTTGTCCAATGAGCACAGGCTGGGTGAGCTGCTGGATCCCCCACTCAACATCTCCTGCTCGCAGTTAGCAACAAAAAGCTGAACTTTCCAATTTTCCCCAGACAATCGAGCTGTTATCCTGAACTGGCCATGCTGGCATTGGTTGGTGTGTGTGATCTAATACTTTTAGATCAATGATTAACCTTCTGATCACCTAGGAGATGAAGAGATAATTTGTTTTTTTAGCATTGCAGAATGAGTTTCTTAGCTCTTGGAGATATCCAAAGACAGGTAATAATTTTCCATGAGAGTTTTCCCATATAGAGACCTCATTGTTACGTGGTTTGCTGCCACTTTGGAGCACAATCAACTGACCAAGTCAACTTTACTGTTGTCAAAAATTTCTCTTTTTTTAAGAGTTAATGGGAGAGGGAAGCTGCAGGAGCACTCTCTATAATTGCAGCAGAAGATCAGGGACTGCACAGGCAAACTGAGGCAAGCAGAATAAAAACAAATCCTACAGAACATCTCTGCTTCCTCTGCACTGATTCTGTTTAATTCCTCCTCCCTTGATCTAAAGGCTTTTCTTGCCCTTTCAATCTGAGCCACCTTTCCTGCCTCTCTCTGTGCCTTTCATGAACTTTGAAGGTGTTTCCTCACTCCTTCAGATCTCCCTTTCTGGAAGAATTCTAAATTTGTGTCTTCTGTTCAACTGCACGAAGGAGTTTTGATTTTCATCACCTCCCTTGATTTTGACCTCACAGGGATTTTTTTTTGGCAGGGATGCCACGGGGGCAGGCAGGTTCCTCTGCCACTTTCCCTTAATTAACACCCTGTAATTGTAGGAACACTGAGTCAAGGCATGAACCCCAACTCCAGCAAACCACCCTGCCTCAATCCCCACCTCGAGGCCTCAATTTCCCTTCCTTTCCCAAAATCTTGCTGTTCTTTTGTCCCAATTCCTTCTGGTGAAGCTGATGCACAAATCCCCCATGGACCAGAGCCTGCCTGCAGCTGGAAAACGGCAAAAAGAAGAAAATAAATGAACCTACAAGGCCTTTAAAGAAGCCTCCCAGGGACTGCCTCTTCTCTGTCTTCTTGTAGGGGGGTTCCTTGGTGTCCCCACCGTTCTGGATGGAGTCAGGCTCTGCTGCTGCTCCCTCCCGGGGCTCTGGCTGCTCCCTGCCCTTCTGCTTGCCCAGCTCCAGCGTGGATTTCTTCTCTTTGGAGCCCTCTTTGCTCCTCTGGCCCCCAGGGTCGCTGTCAGATGGGGCAAGAGGCTTCTCCGTGGCGTTCAGAGTCTGTGGTGGTTTCAAACAGGGGTTATTTTTAGTGGGGAATAGGAAGGGATCAGCAGATCCATAAATATGTTAGGGGGAAAAGAAATAAAATTAAAAAAAAAAAAAATGAAAGGCCACCTGGAGGAGGAATCCTGCTGCCCAGCAGGTTTTCATTTATAGAGGTTGGGATGGACTCCTGCAGTGTTGGCTCAGGGAATTCCATGAGCAAAGACTGAGAGATCAAACCATGGAACAAATCCATGGTGTGTGTGCTGGAGCTGTGGGGGAGCAGAGAACAGGCACAGAGAGCCCACTGAAATATCCCCAGAGTTTGCACCCCAAGTAGGGAAAACACCCAAAAAGTGCAAGGAAAAAATCTGAGAGAGGACAAAAATGGAAAGACCCCATAAAGCAAAGGATGGAAACAAATTCCCTGTGAATAATCAAAAATTAACACCTCAAAGTTTGGCTGTGGAAGGCCAGAACATCATAGAAAATTTCATGTTCAAGTGAAAAAGAAGAGACAGGAAATCTGCCAAAAAAACCCCAATCACAAGGCATCTGTCTAGAGTAAAGGAAAAGATTCTGGAACTCAGAGAAATTCAGGATATGTTTGAAGTTCACACAAGAAAAAATTATATCTGGCAAACAAAGGATCAGACAATGAAATTGTCACTGTTTGGAAAGCAGTAAATGAGGGTGTTTTTGCCAGGAAATCTGTTTGCAAATAGGATTTTCTTTTTTCTAATGCAAAAAACCCCTCCAAAACCCCCATATGGCTTTATTTATTACCATCATTAAAACAGCACAAATTTGCCATGTTGAAAAGCTGGAAATCTCACATCTGCCCTCAGGCCATGGCTCAAGCTTGATGCTGTGTATTTTTCCAGCTTTGGGAATTTTAGCATTAGTCTTGAAATATTTGGTGTTCTTCTGAAGGCCTGGGGTTGTGTGCTCACACACCAGGCTTAGCTTTCATTCAAAACAAAAACATTTTTAGATATCAGGGTTTCAGAGAAAACCCTGAATGCAGAAACTCGAGAGAAACTGAATGCAAATACACCTCTTGTGTTTAAAAATAAAAAATGGTCAAGCCTGTCTAATTTTGGGGAAAAAAGAATGAGAGGGGACAACAATCCTATTGCTTGCCTTTTTTATTCAATTCACCTTTTCTTGCTAAAAAAATTCCATGTTTAAATCACAGAACACATTTAATACATTCAGGCTCGACCAGGAGACTCAACTCCACTAAATATGAGCTTTTGGAATTATTTCTTTTTTCCAAAGATTGATATATGTGGGTAAATATTTCCTCACACCTGGACTGATCTGTTCTTAGACTTTAAAAATCCAGTCTTTGTGCAGGAGGGGATCAGTTATTTATTTATAATTCAGCAAAGCAGGTTCAGTGGGGCAGAGAAGAGCAGAGCTGGACACAGCTCTGTGTCCTGCTCAGCTCACCTGGAAAATGACATTTTGCAGTGCCCAGGGGTGCAGGAGCTCTCCC
Organism: Toxostoma redivivum; assembly: GCA_013397375.1. NCBI lineage: Eukaryota > Metazoa > Chordata > Aves > Passeriformes > Mimidae > Toxostoma > Toxostoma redivivum. Next base: position 43,160 of record VXBI01009249.1, on the reverse strand, counting down.
TGCACAGGGAGATTTAATAATTTAATTAATTTAATAATTTAATATTGTTTCTGAGCTGCTGTTGGTTCCCAAGACCCTTCCCACTGGAATTTGCCTCAGCTCACCTTTGAAATGATTTGAAACTGCAAATGTTCACCTTCACTGCAGCACCAAGCACAGCTCTGGGACTGAGCCCAGGCAGAGCTGAGTTCAAAGGGGCCAGGAGAGCCTGGAACCCTCAGAAAACACTCTGTGAAATCTGTGGCTTTGCTCTGTGGGTGTAAAATTAGAGTTTTCCTCCCCACACGTGCCTGAGACAGCGCTGCAGCCAAAGCAGAACAGTCCCCATCAGGTGGGGCTTTGATGTCAGGCAGACAAAACACTTTTTAAAAATTATCCATAATACATTTTCCAGGCAAAAAA
>VXBI01009249.1:32399-42718 GCA_013397375.1 Toxostoma redivivum | reverse complement strand
AAAAAAAAAAAAAACAACTACTCAAACCCTATCAGATAATCTCTTTGAGGTGTTTCATATTAACCTTGAAAGGCAGGAAATTGGCATGTTTGATATTGATGGGAGCAGCTCAGGAAATGCAGAATGAAAGATGTGAATGCTCCTTATTCCAAAAGGGAACTGCTCCTGGCAGTTTGCTTTGTCTCCCTCAACATTAGCACTGCCACTGAAATAAATAAAAAAAAGAAAAATGGACAATATTTTCCCTGTTATCTTACAGGAGACCTTGGTCCAAGGCTGATTTTTAAGCCCAGGAGTTTTGGAGCAGTGCTGGAATTTCTGGAGGGATGGGAAGGGGAGAAGAATCACAGCATTCCAGAGACACTAGGGCATAATTTAAGGAAATCCTTTCAAAGAAATCCCCAAAAAAGGAAGAAGTCAGCAGCAGATCCAGTTTTCCTTGGGCTCCTCTGTGCAGTAAAACTGTTCTACTTTACAGCAGGGCAAGGCAGAGGAGGAGGAAGAACAATAAATTGATTTATTAAAATAATAAAATAAATCCAGGGATGAAACTTTTGGTGTCTTAGCCACATCACTCCACAAAACTGTTGTATATGAAATAAGGATTAAGTGTCACAAGACAAGGCCCTTCTATATTTAGGGTGCTTTTAGAGACATAATTCATAAAAAAATAACCTTGGTGTCATCAGACATTGTGAAAATAGGAAGAGGGAGACATAATTTTACAGTTATTTAAAAAAGGAAATTCTGAAATGTCAGAATGTTTTGAAAGCAACTTCAGTTTTCCTCTTAAAGGAACTGTCTATACACAGAAATTGTTTAATCTCTCATTACTGAGAGATTAATTCTGCATATCTTCACTTGCTGCAGATAAGGGTTTGGCTCTCAGATTAACAGAATTTGTATTTCTGATGAAAATATGATTTTTCTAAAGCATTTTGAAATCCATGAAGAATAGAATGCAAACAGCAGACCCAAAGGTTGGGTTTAGATTTTATAAACACAGAAGGAAAGAAACAGAACAAGAAACAAATATTTTCATGGCTTTTGTTACATTGCAATGAGCAGTTTTCATTCTCACTTTCATTTCTCTTTTGTAGAGTTTCCACCTGAACGATTCCTTCCTCAAAGACAAGTAAACCAACAAAGTAAAAATAATTCTGTGTGTATTTAGTTCCACTGCCTGAGCCAAGGTACTTGCAGAAAGTCAAAAAGCAGCAAGAGAGAGGAAGAAGACTGAACACAAACTCACTAATTATTTTAAGAAAAGGAACACACCTGGAAAAAGCTTTTTTTAAAAAAAATGATGTTGACTCTTTAAAATCTTGTTTAATATGAATAGATAAAAGAAACAGGTAAGTTATGTGTAAATACACGAAGCTCAGGGAGTGCAGCACCTTCCTCTCAGTGATTTTTACATTTCAAAAGGCAGAGCTGGGTGGGAGGAGGTGACAAGAACCCATCACCAGAGGATGGAAAAGTCCAGGCCAAAAATAAAAAGTTCCACTCACGTGGTGGTGTGTGGGGCTGGGAGCATCTCCCTCTTCTGAACTGGGGGTCCCTCCAGCACCCTTGACTGACTAAAATAACAAAGGGTCCTGTTCGAGGAATTCAGGATGAAAACTCCCAGGAATCGAGGTTTGGTTTGGAAATATCCCCGTCTCAATGGAGATTTGCTGGTTCTTTCCTTACCAGTCAGGTTTCCCACCAAGGCCTGAGCAGGGATCATTTCAGGCACTGAACAAGAACCTGCTGCTGGAATTTTCTAGGAAAGAGCTTTTCCTTGCTTTTCACATCCAAATCCATCCTGCAAGACCTGGTGGGACTTGCTCTCTATTTATCCACCCTACTAAGGGCATGTGCTGTGAATAATTAAAGCCCACTCAGCTTTAGAGAAATTTTTATACTTTGTCATCAGCATCCATTTAATCCAGATTTTTGCTTTCCAGTTTATTCCTGCATTCCTTAAATCTCTAAATAATAATTCTCCTTGCTCCCCACACTTCCCAGCCAGGACAATCCAAGCAGAGCCTGAGGCTGCAGCACTGGAAGGTCACTCAGAGCAAACCTCGACTCTGAAATATCTTTTTAAGGTAAAATCCCTTGTTTCCACCTAGATTGAAAAGTGAGAAACCCCTGTTTGACCAAACTGAGAAAATATTACAAGCCTTGTGGGAATTAGGTTAAGCTTAAGTTACAATTAGTGCTACAAAGGAGACAACAGGAATGAGCATTAGTGTTTAAAAATGTGTTCTCCTGGGTGCCACAGAAACCACAGAGCTCAGCAGCAGAGCGTAAAATAAACTCCAGGATTTCAGAGTGCCCAAATTTAAATGTCATTTTTCATTGCAGAAGTTCAATGAAAACAATGAAAGGATGTGACTTTTGTTCTAAATTTATCTGGGGCGGAATTGTGGTTTGCTGCTGCTCTGCATTTGTAACGTGGAGCACAGCAGCACCAGCCTGACCCATGATGGGGTTTTCCTACAAAACCTTTCCTGATTTTCCTATAAAACCACACAGATCAATACATGGCAGCAGCAGGAATGAAAATTAAAGCACTCCACGACAATTCTTGATTTTTTTGGGGAAGATCCTGTGGCTGGAAGGTGGCACTGCTGAGGCTGGTGTGTGTTTGTGCTTTACTCAGCAGGAGCTGCAGAGATGGAGGGGAGGAAGCTCAGTGTGGTCTGTGCTGGGGACAAACCCGGTCCAGAGCACACCAAGATGGGCTCTGATAAGATCTACTCTGCATTTGTGTTTTAGCAAGCCCTCAATTGCCTTTAGAAAAAAAAAAGAAAATTCTGCTCTATCAGTGATCAGTTATGTTTTCCCCTATAAACACCCCAAACCCAGATAAAAATAGCTCTGCTTTAGCCAACCCCTCTAATCCACCTTGTATTTTTATTATGATTATTTTTAACCAAAAATAACAGAGTAAAGACCTTGAGGTCTAGACAAAGCTCCCTCTGGCTGCCAGTGAGATGAGGATGAAACAATCCCAGGGATTTCTCTCCAGAGCACTGCTGACCTCTTATCCTTGCCTCTGGTCACTTGGGCTTGCTGCTGGCCAAGGCTTCCCAAAAAGTTTTCTGCAGTGAGCAGAGTGGATTGGGATGTTTTCAAATGGAGGAGAGTGGGGACAGCCAACACCCTGCTGCATTTGTGACAGCATAAAACTGTTATTCTCGATTCTAAATGCTCTTTATTGCCTGAAAGTTTGATCATGTGGGGAAGTAGAGCAGCACAGGGACTGCAGATGGTTTGGGATTTTTTTTCCTCTGGGAAGCAGGATTAGATTCCACTTCCTGCCTTTCCTGTTTCCCACCTGATGGACTTTGAGGAGTGACTGCCTCCTTTCCTTTCACGTGCCAGGTTATTTACCCAACCTACAGAAACTGCCTGAAAAAGTTGTGCCACTAAAAAAACAACTCCCAGGAGCCAGTGCAGGATGGGACACAGCACAGGGAGCTCTGCCAGTGCCATGGGCAGCAGGAGATGGACTGGGAGGAGGGTTTGGATGGATTTGGAGGCAGGTTTGGATGGATTTGGAGGTGGAGATGGATTTGGAGGTGGGTTTGGATGGATTTGGAGGCAGGTTTGGAGATGGATTTGGAGGTGGATTTGGAGATGGAGATGGATGGATTTGAGGTGAATTTGGAGATGGATTTGAAGTGAGTTTGGAGATGGATTTGGAGGTGGATTTGGAGATGGAGATGGATGGATTTGAGGTGAATTTGGAGATGGATTTGAAGTGAGTTTGGAGATGGATTTGGAGGCAGGTTTGGATGGATTTGAGGTGAGTTTGGAGATGGATTTGAGGCGTGTTTGGAGATGGATTTGGAGGTGGGTTTGGAGATGGGTTCCTCCCGGAGCATCCCACCGGGGATGTGGCTTGTGGAGCGGAGCATCCTCGGTGTGATGTCCTCTGGAGCTCCCCGGGCCACCTCGGCGGGGAAAGGGCCACCAGAGCCCTGGGGACGTTCCGGGAGGAGCCACGAGAGGGAGATGCAGGACGGGGAATGCGCGGGGGGATGGGGGGAGAAATCAGAGCTGTGCATCCCTGAAAATCCCTGAGCATCCCTGTGCATCCCTGCACATCCCTACACATCCCTGAACATCCCTGCTCATCCCTGAGCATCCCTGAACANCCTGAGCATCCCTGAAAATCCCTGTGCATCCCTGAGCATCCCTGAACATCCCTGCACATCCCTGCACATCCCTGCTCATCCCAGCTCATCCCTGAACATCCCTGAGCATCCGTGAACATCCCTGCTCATCCCTGAACATGCCTGAGCATCCCTGAGCATCCCTGAACATCCCTGCTCATCCCTGAACATCCCTGCTCATCCCTGAGCATCCCTGAACATGCCTGAGCATCCCTGAGCATCCCTGAACATCCCTGCTCATCCCTGAACATCCCTGCTCATCCCTGAGCATCCCTGAGCATCCCTGCACATCCCTGAGCATCCCTGAGCATCCCTGCTCCCTCCCAGACAAAGCCAAAGTGTTTTCCAAGCCTGGCCCCCCAGCCCTCCGAGCTTCCCAAGGCTCTTACCAGCTTAAAAAACTTCCTCAGGTTTGCCTTGGGCGTTTTGCTCTCGGCCCCTCGCGGTTTCACCTCGCTGCTCTCCGCGCTCTTGCTCTCGTCCCTGTCGGGAGCTGCCACCTCGAGAGCCACCTCTGCCTTCTCATTGCTCACGGCCTCTGCTTCTTCCGAGGAGTTCTGAGTTGGGAGAGGACGTGGAGGAAACATTCAGGCTCAATCCGGGAGGAGTTGGTTGGTTTTTTAAATTTTACAATCAAACCGGGCATAAAAGCAGCCTCAGCTTCACTGCTCTCCTCGTGTTGCTTCAGGAGTTTGATTAATGCCAGTTGAAAAGAAGTAAATCAGTGTTGAAATCCCACCAGTTTATATAAATGAAAGAAATAACCTTTCTTGAGTTGCTGGTTCCCAATCACAAGAATTGAGCTTTGATTACAATGTCAAAAGAATTAAAATGAAATTACACACAGCAATGCATGTCCTGAGGAGATGAGGCTAAAGTAAATCCAGGAAATATGAGGAAAATCATACTCAGGAATTTGCACTCCAAAGCAGAATTAAGATTATTTAAAAGACACTATGGACACTATTAATGGCTGAAACCTGGCCTTGGACACTTCCAGAGATGGGGCAGCCACAGCTTCTCTGGGAATCTGTGTCAGGACCTCATCTCCCTCACAGGGAAGAATTCCTTCCCAGTATCCCACCTAAACCTCCTCTGTGCCAGTTTGAAGCCATTCCCCCTGTCCTGCCACTTCTTTATTCTTATTTGTCACCACCTTCTTTTATTTGGACTCTGCCACTTTTATTGTGAACAATATTTCCTGTTCCCCTTTAGCAGTTTTCCTGTGTGCTGTTGTCATTTCCCTTTCTGAGCAAATAAAATCCCAATTTATTTAGTCCTTCATACAGAAGCCATCCAATATATTTACTCAATATTCTATTACACCTTTTAGCTCTGTGGTATTTTTAAGTTGCAGGGAACTCCACATTCAGGAAGGGCACTCACCATGGATTTTGCTTTGTTCCTGATTCCCCTTTTGTGGAAGAAACAACATTTTGGGGGTGGGGCAGCGGGGAGAAGAATGATGAGGGAATAAATATTCCTTATCCCCTGCTGCCTGAGATGGCTGCAGCACATCCCACTTCCCCGTGGAATTGTAGATTTAATTTATATTTATGAACAGCTCTGAGATAATCAATCTATAATAATTTCACTGTGGATCTCTGGCTGTTCACACATCCATATCATCAATTCCCCATCTCTTTGCTGGAAGGAAATGGCTCAGAGCAGAGAGGGGACAGTGGCTCAGAGCAGCAGGGCTCAGCTCCTGGATCTCATCACTCCAGAGGACAGGTTGGGATCCCAAAGGAGTTTGGGCTCTGCACCCTGGGAACAAATGCCAACCTCCAAAAAGCACTGTCCACTTAAATTAGGGTTGGTCAGCTATTCAGAGATCGAGTTGTTTAAAGCATCAGAGATTTTTTACACATTTCTTCAGGAAATTCCTCTGCAGGACAAGGGGGAATGGCTTCACACTGAAAGAAGGGAATTTGGGTTGGATACATGAGGAAATTCCTCCCTGTGAGGGTGCTGAGGGCCTGGCACAGTTTCCCAGAGCAGCTGTGCCTGCTCCATCCAGGCTGGACATTGTGCTTGGAGAACCTGGGACAGTGGGACTGGATGGGCCCTAAGATCCCTCAAACCCAAACCATTCTGAGATTCTGCTTCCCCCAGTAATTAACCAGTCTGCTGTTTGCACATCAGTAAAAAGAGTAGGATTTTCCTGCAGTTGCATGGCAAGAGTTGCTTAAAATCCAAGTTTTTTAAGCAAACACATCTGCTTTTAAAGACAGACCCCAGAGCAGTGTAAATAACACTGCCTTGATCACCTTCCACCCTGGCCTGGCCTGCTTTGATCAGATAAACGTGGAGCATCATGTTTCTCTGCCCTGATCAGATATCTGTGAGGCCTTGAGAGCAGCATTCCAACACAAATATTGGAAATTGCTCACTGTAATTCCCTATTAGTATTCCTTCTGAAAAAAAGAAAAAAAAATGCTGGCACAGCAAATATTTAAGTAACAGTTGTGAAAATTCTCGTGAAGACTGATCAGGAAATGGGGCAAATACAAAGTGGCTCCCAGCTGAGCAGCTGAATAAGGAATTTTTCATTTTCCCTTTCCATATTTATTCATCTGCAGGCAGAGCTGCAGCACTAAGTGCCACGTGTTGACAGGCACTTCATTAGCTGCACTTTGAAGTGAAAGCTCATCAGGAGATGGATATTTAAGAGACTGCCTGCAAAGGGAAGCTGGGCTGAATCCTGGATCTAGTGAGTGTTGTGGTTGCTGGTTGTGAGTTCAAAAGACTCTGAATTCTGCACCTATTTGAGCTTGGATTCTCTGTTCTAGCAAAAGGACAGGCCATTAAATGTGCCAGAAAAAGATAAATTCACTGCAGAACACCCCACAGAACCTTCAAACCAAGCTGAGTTTGAGCCCAACCTGTTGCCTTCTGGTTTTTTGTGCATCTCTCCTCATTTTATTTAGTTTTGAGCTGACTGGGTCAGTGGGGTCTTTCACCAAAGGAAATATAAAATATTATTCTCTACCAAGAAAACTCAGTAAAGCCACATCAGCCTTTTACATATAAAGGATTCAATGCTCAAACAGGCAGAGGTATTTTTATTTAATTCTTAGGACTAAATTCAGTTTTCTACTGCACTTTGGAGGGAATTTCTGCAAAAACATTTGGTCTCAGCATGATTCCAGACCCAAGAAGTTCTAGCTAAGCAGAAAGGAGCTCATTTGACAAAGTTCAGATTTCACAGGCTATTATAATTCAGTGCATTTGTGTAAATGCTTTAATCAGCCCTTAATATTTCTGGATGCAACAAAATCTGCTTGGAGTGGTAGAGAATTCCCTACAGAACTTTCTATCCCCTGACAGAAAGAGCTGAGGGTGATGTAGGAGAAATTAAACCCAGCATTAGCAACTAACAGCAGTGAAAAGATTTTGGCCCAAGGTTCCTACCCTGAGGTGTGTGAGACCCCAGAACTGAAGATTTTCCCAGGGTTTGAGGTGCTCAGGGCAGGTACCAAGTCCTGGTTTAGCTCTGAGATTTGGGGAGCTGCTGTGGGCAGAGCCTGCATTATACAGTACTAAAAATATCTATAATTAATTTGGCTTAAAATTTCAAAATCAGATTTGAAATCTTACCAAAACTTATCAGACTAATATTTTAAACCAGCCATCACCACTGAATTCTCCTCCACAGGAGTGATTTTCACTATTTTTCTGCAATAATTTTTTCTGTTCTTGCATGTTTTTTCTCTTTTTCAAAAGACCTTGATACTTCATTATGAAATTACTTCATTCAGATCAGATTTATTGCTGATTTACACTGAAACTACACCCAGCAGCCTGCCAGAAGGCCTCTGCTTTCCCTTATTTTTTGATGTTCAGCACACATCCTGCTCTGTTTTCAAATGAGCCAGATTACTCAGAGAAGGTTTCTGTAACAATAACAACTAAAAAAACCCCTCCCTCTCCCTCTTCCCAACTTTCCTCTCATTCCAAGCACCTGATTCACTCAGTTCCCTGAGAAATTCAGTCCCAAGTGGCAAATGTTTGAAGCTTTGATTATTTTCAAGCATGTTTACTCTGTAAAAAAAACCTTCCTTTTTTTTTAACATAAATAAAAAATCCAAATATTTAATTTATGTTAAATATTGGATATTTGGAATATCCAATATTCCCACTGCAGCTCCAGTGGGAAAACACAGCAGCAGCATCTCAGGGGCATCTGGGTGTTTGGAAGCAGCAAATTTCTGAGATTTGAGCTTGAGCAGAAGCCCAGAAAAGCAGTTATTCAACTTCCAGTGACTCAGTAAAGTTTCACACAGCCCTTCTATGAAATGAAATTAAGAATGAATAAACTTTATCTTCTAAACATAAGGATTGTGAAAACAGGAACTGTGGTTTTAGAGTTGGCCTTAAATTTAGTTAAAATCATTATTTAAACATTATTTACATTATTTAACATTATTTAACCTGAGGAACAATGTGCCTTCCTAGGCAATTGAAACCCCAAATTTAAAATCTGTGCTGTCACAGAACATTTTTTGTTGGTAGGAACAGACCCAGGTGGGGATGTGATCCTTTTCAGACATTCAAAGCAAAGAGGTGAAAAGAGATTTTAGAGCTTTATCTCAATTAATGATAAATTTTAGTGAAGATCTCTGGGGGATATTTAACAGAGGAGAACAACATCCCTGATTCCATAAAATCAATAAAAATAGCAGAGATAAATTCTTGTCCCTGATGTTGAATGGGGGGAGCTGCTGCTCGTGGTGGGTTTGGCTGCTCTGCTGCATCTTGGGATGGAATGGGATAATGGGATGGGGTGGGGTGGAATGGGATGGGATGGGATAATGGGATGGGATGGGATGGGATGGGATAATGGGATGGGATGGAATGGAATGGGATGGAATGGAATGGAATGGAATGGAATGGAATGGAATGGAATGGAATGGAATGGAATGGAATTGACTGGATCCCTGCAGGGGTTGCCCAGCTCCCAGCCCCTGTACCTTTTTCCAGAAGAGCTTGCTCAGGGGCAGGGGCGTGGCCGAGCCCTTGTCCTTGGTGGCCTCCCGGGGGGTTTCAGTGGCCACTGCCTGCACAGGGGCTGTGGGCTCTGGCACTTTGGGGTTCTGCTTGGCTGGTGACTCTTGGGGGGGAGGGACATTTCTGTCTGCTTTCACACAGCTCACAGGAGGCTGCTCGGGGCTCTGGCAATAAAAACGACAATAAAAGAATTATGGATATTGTGGGGAACAAATCCAGCACTCCCAGGCATCACCTGGACAGGTGAGCACCACTCTCCCCACCCCTGCCCTTCCCTGAGCAAAACACACAGCAGAGCCAGCACACAGAAACAGGAATTAAAACACTTAGAGACTGAATATTCCAGGAAGAATTCCTCTTTTCCTGCATTGCACAGATAATCCAACCCCTGCTACTCACTTTGGTGTTGGTTGTCTGCTGGGTTTCTTTTGCAGCCTGAAGGGAAACAGAACACAAAGATGAGTCTGTCTGAGGCAGCACTGCAGTTCCACAGCCAGGAATTGTCTGTGTCACCGATTATTTCATTTTTAGTGGATGTGAGTGCAAGTCCTGGCTCCTGCAGCCATGGAAACTGATCCTTGGGAGAGGGGAAGGAATGCCAGCTGCCATCCTGGTACCTGCACCAGCCTGCTGCTGCATTCTTTGTGCTTGTAGTGCTCAATTTCTCCTTTAAAAATATGTATATTTATATATGTATTCCCGTATTCAGCTCAGGTAAATCATCACAGAGAATTTCAAGGTATTCACAGATTTTTCTGTGTGCTGGGTGTTTTCCATGGGAATCCCACCCCACCCCACCCCCAGGGATGTGCTCCCGACACCTTCCAGCAGGAGGCTTGGATTTCTGGGATCCAAACCACGAAATCCTGGAACCCCAGGGCATGGAACAGCAACTCGGGTGGGATTTCCTTCTGCAAAAACATTCAGTGCTGGGGCTCCTGCTTTCATCACAAAGCCAGGAGGATCCTGTTCAATCCCTCCTTGGCCAGGGATGTTTTCCTGCATCTCTCATCTAGCAGAGCTCACTCTGAAGAATTACCTGAGCTGAACAAAAAAATTCATCAGAAATCATCCAGCAGCCTGGCACAGATATTTTTGCAGGGAGTTATTCTGCAGGAACCAAGAACTTTTTTTTTTTTT
>VXBI01009249.1:13452-32391 GCA_013397375.1 Toxostoma redivivum | reverse complement strand
TATTATCGTGTCACTAAAACATTTTTTTTTTTTTTTTTTTTTTTTTTTTTTTTTTGTGGTCAGCTCTGACAAGCAACATCCAGAACAGGAGGTGAGAACAAGGGACAAACGTGCACGGATGGGAAGAGCACCACAAACTGCTTTAAAGTTAGGAATTTGTAACACAGCAGCCTGAAAAACAATGTTTCTGTGAACTCACAGCCAATCTAAGCTGGATTTAGGCAGAGAAAGCATGGCCAGAGGAGACAGTGAAGGGTTTAAACACAAATATATCTATTAAATGATCAATATATCTATTAAAATGATCATTTCAAATAAAGGAATTGCTTATCTATTCATACAGCACGGAAAGCATTGCAAATTTAAAGTTATAAATGATATTTTAATTTTTTTTTTTTACTAGAAGTGGTAACTCCAGGGCCTGCCTGTCACATCCCTGCTCTGAGTTGAATTTCCACTTTTAATCAGCTTTACAAGCAAATTGCTGGCACCATTTGAATTCCTCTCCTTGATTCCTAATAGGTCAGAAATGATATCTCAGTTCCTGCTTCCGTGTTTTGGATGTGGAGAGAAAACTGTGAAATTAAATGTGGAAACAAGGAAAAACTATTTTAAAAGTGATATTTTATAAGAAGGATTTTGCTGGTGCAGAAACTTACTGCTCTTGCATTCCTTCAAGGTAAGTGTTGTCATTCCAAACTAAAAACTCTTTAAACTTCCAGCAAATATTCCAGGGAATTTTCTACAACTGATTGCAAGATTAATTGTTGGAATTGAATCTTTAAAAATGCCAGCTTTGGTTTTTACCAGGAAGCCTTAACTCATTATGAACAAGTAATTAATATTTTAATTTTATGAAGAAATGAAGCTGAGATCTCAGATTTAAGTCATTGGCAAGAACTGCACACTTTAATTCATTTGGAATATTATAATTCCTTCAGTAATATGCAGATGACTTTTTTTTTCCCTCTCAAAAATGAAGTAGTGGAAAGAACATTTTTGGTTTTAAAATGTGTTAAAGAATGGCCTATGTCCTTGAATATAAAGCCCCCTACTCACCAGAAATTCCACGTGGGTGTCTGGGGGAGAATTAAAGATTAATTATGTTCCTCCCCCACTGGAAGGGTCTCTGCTTCTGCATTCTCTGGGTCAAAAAGCTGCAATTCTCTGCTTCCCTGCCATGATTATCTTCAGGGAGTGCAGAAATCCCCAAATATAGAGCTTGAGACCAAAAGTTTTTGGTGATTTTTGGGTTTTAATATAAAAGCTCATGTCCTCTGAAACAGCCATTTGCTTGACTGCATTTTAAGCACTTCAAAATCCTGTCAAACCCAGATTTTTTTTTTTAACTTCAAACTAAGTAGAACTAAAATTAATTTTCTTGTTTGCAGGGATAAATCCCTATTTCTGCAGGGAATTCCACATTCCAGCCTCCTCTGTGCTGTACCAGATGCCCCAAAATGCCAATTTTGGACACCAAACCTGAACTGTGGCTGGGCTGAGCTCCCAAACCTCTCTGCTCATCTCTACACGATCCATTGTTTGTCAGCACCTCTGATTTCATTCTGCTTTTTAGTGGCTGGGGGAGTTTAGTCAGTGTTAGTAACGGGGCAGGAATAGTTGCAGGAATCGCTGCAGGAATTGTTGCAGGAACTGTGGGAATTATTGCAGGAATTCCTGTGGGAATTGCTGCAGGAATCGCTGCAAGAATTGTGGGAATTGTTGCAGGAATTGCTGCAAGAATTGTGGGAATTGCTGCAGGAATCGCTGCAAGAATTGTGGGAATTGTTGCAGGAATCGCTGCAGGAATTGTTGCGGGAATCGCTGCAGGAATTGTTGTGGGAATTGTTGCAGGAATCGCTGCAGGAATTGTTGCAGGAATCGCTGCAGGAATTGTTGTGGGAATTATTGCAGGGATCACTGCAGAAATTGTTGCAGGAATCGCTGCAGGAATTGTTGTGGGAATTATTGCAGGGATCACTGCAGAAATTGTTGCAGGAATCGCTGCAGGAATTGTTGTGGGAACCGCTGCAGGAATTATTGCAGGAATTGCTGCCGGAATCGCTGCAGGAATTGTAGCAGGAATTACTGCAGGAATGGCTGCAGAACCCCGAGCTCACAGGGGCCCAATGAGAGGAGCAGTGCAGCTCAGGACGCTCTCCATGCCCCGGGGATTCCCTGCACATCTGGCCAGCTGTTGGCAGCGCTCCCTCTCGCGGGCCCCAGCTGTGTCCCGGGGCTCTGCCCCTGCAGCCCCATACCGACCTTGTGCCTAAAGAGTTTGCTAAAGCTGCTGTGGCCCAGCCTGGGGCTCTCGGCCTTCTTTTTCTTGGCTCCTTTGGAGGGGGATTCTGCTGCTGCCTTCGGGCCAGGCTGGCCCCCAGGGCCCTTCTCCACCTTGGAGCCCTTGTGCACAACAGCAGGTGAGTGTTCATTGCAGGTATTTCAGTTATCAAAGACATTATTCCATCACTCACACACGTGGGGTTAAAGGAAAATATTCTCTTTTAGCCCTAGATAAATTATGTTTTTTTCCCTGAATGATTTCCCAGCTCTTCTCTGGGTTTCTGTCACATGAGCAACAAAACAAAAGCCAAGGCAATCCACTTGATTCCAAATTAAATCACAACTTTCCCTCTAAAATCTCCACTAAACTGACATCTAAATCCAACTTCTAAATCTAAACATCTAAATCTAACTTCTGTCTTTTCAAGTCATGAAGCAGCAATTTAGGATTTATCATTTTAAAACAGGCAAATATATAAATCTTTGAAGGAACCTTCAGTCTTTTTATTGCAGCATAATAGGGACTTTAAAACATTTTATATAATGCATTATTTAGGAAAAGGGCAGTGTGAATATTCATGATATACCCTGCCTAAAATATTTCAAGCTTGCATTAATGTCCTTGAAATTAATTAATTAACTGTTCAAGGTCTCAGGGTTTAAAGCAGGAAGATCCTTTTGATTACCTGGCATGGAGGAGGATGAAGGATTATTCCTTGTTAATTCTCACAGAAAAATTTGGAACTTGGTAAAACTTCACATAGCAAAGCTTTATCTTTAACACACTTAAGTTATTTTTGTTTTTTTTTTTTGAGGAAAAAGTCCCAAACACTATTTCATATCAGCAAAAAATCTGCAGTTTTTCTACCTGGGAGCTGATAAATCAACCTCCTAAACGTATTTCCCTTTATGAAAATACAAATGCCTTATCAGATAAAGGAATTCCCAGGAAAGAGAACTCCCACTTAATCTCCTGGAAGGAGTTTGCACATCCTGCAAGTCACCTGGATTTGTTTGCCCTGCCAGGTGTGCCAGCAAACCAAACCCACCCAGAAAATTCGTGTCCCAATTACAGGAGCACCTGGCACTGGGGCAGGTGACAGGGGCAGGGATGGAAATGGGGTTATTTCCATCTAAATCAGGTTATTTCCACCCAAACCAAATTATTTCAGATGCTTCTCCACCTCTAGAAAAAGCTCAAGTCTCCCTGAGACCCCATTTGATGATTTTCAGAATTATTGAGAATAATTTTCAGATTGATCCAGAATTAAATCCCCCATGTACTCACCAAGAGTGCTGCAAAGACTGATCATTGAATAGGACAAAAGAATAAAAAAATAGGAGAAAACTCAAAAATGTTGTGATTTTGGCTAATATCTGCATGGAAAAAAAGCACTTCATTTTTTCAGATTTTATTCCTTGTTTCTTAATAAAGTTTTTTCAGGGCACAAGGAAAACTTTTCTATAAGCAAACGGAATTTTTCCATTTTCAAAGTTTTCACTGAAATTTTAGATCAAGGGCAAGTCACAGAAATAACCAAAAGTTCCACCAATCATCACCAAGCTTGCAGAAAACACGACAGATTTTGGTTGTAACAGATGATTTAAGAATTGCACTGTTTAGTCTCTTCCTTTTCAATTAATCCAGGGGAAAAATATTTGAAATTACTTTAAATCATTACATCATTTGGGGAAAAAACCCAACAAAATGAAAAGGAATTCCCTGTGTGCAGAACACCTCACAGCCAGCGAACCAGGAACTGCCTACCTTGTCTTCAGAATCACTTTTGGCTTCAGCTTTGCTTGGGGAGACCTTAAAAAAAATTGAGAAAAAAACAGTCACTCAACCCAGCCTTTCAAAGGATCCAAAAGATAAGTTTGAAATCAGCAGGTTTCATTTGCACAAAGGGAAAATACAAATATTGCTTCCCTCGTGTGGGAAAATTTATAATGCAAATGTTTCTTGAGAACAACACAATGGCTAAAATGAAAAACACCTGGATTGAATATTTACTATTCAAGCTTATAATTAATTAATAAAAATGAACTTTTAGAGGTGGGACAAAAGGAATATCAAGCAGAAAGTCTTTGAGAGAGTTAAAGATCTGTGAGATCTGTGCAGAAGTGAAGTTTGCACCATTTCAGTATTCCACATTCCTCACCTCATCCAGTGGCCAGGACAGAGAATATTGTACATTTATTTCTATATTATTTGTACAATTTTTTCAATCTCATGGGGGAGGGAAGAGGAAGGGGAAGGGGAAAGGGAAAGGGAAAAGGGAAAGGAAAAGGGAAAAGGGAAAAGGGAAAAGGGAAAAGGGAAAAGGGAAAAGGGAAAAGGGAAAAGGGAAAGGAAAGGAGCAGAACTCACCAGTGTTTTGAGGAAGCTCATGACTGAGCCCTGTCCTGCAGCTGCCTGGGGACTGTCCTGCTCTCCCTGTGCCCTGCCAGGTGCTGCAGCCGGGCCCTCTTCACCTGCAGAGTCCTGCCCGAGCTCCTTTTGGGTGCACTCATCTATCTCCTAAAAAATCAAGGGGGGCAGAGATTGCTCGGTGCCAGCTTGCCTGATTGCCAGTGGAATGCAGAAGTGACTTTTGTGACTTGCTGGGAGTCACAACAGCAATTCCAACCATTCCTGCCCAGCCCACGGGCCCAGAACAATCCAGCATTTATCCCTCTCCTTCCCTGGCTCCTCAGACATTCAGCACTTGCTGCTGCTGGGGGAATGTTGTTCTCAGCCACAACAAGTCCCAAACTCCACTTTTCTCTTTTCAAAGCTGAACTTGTGAAAAATGGGAGCAAATGCAGAGATTTTGGGCTCTGCCAGCTCCGTGGCTGAGTGCACCATACAAAGATGCCTTCTGATTCTCTAGTTTGCCACGCCAGGAAACATTTTTATCTATCAAACATAAACATGACACACATTACAAGAAGGAAAAAGGCAATAAATTGAAGTAATTCTCCTTAGCCACATGGAGCTGCCTCTTCTTTTCATGGAATTGCAGTTCCCAGAGCCCCAGAAAGTTTTCCTGTGCTCACAAGTAGGTAATATTAAGATACTTAATTATTATAAGGTTTTCTGTTTAGATACCTGGACAAGGGTCAGGTTTTAAAAACCAAAAAACAAACAGTTCTTGAACCAGTTTTGGAGAGTTTGGCACCTCTCACACTGAATTTACCTTCCATTTTGGCCACATTTTTACCTGCACAGGTAAACTCAACAAAAGGAGAGAGTGACATCAAAGAGTGTCTAAGGGACATCAGGAGTCTTTTCCCTAACCAGCCCATTATAGCTCAGTGCTTTTTTGTGGGAAAAATTAGAATAAAAGCTTTCTAAAGAACCTTTCCCTGGGTGATTAAGAATTGTATAACATGGATTTATTTATGTCAGCAGTGGAAGGAATGGACTTTAAATGCTTTTAAACTCCAGAGAGGTCAGGACAGCTGGGCATGGGGTGGGCAGTGGCAGCACTGGGAACACAGGGAGTTAAAGTGCACACTGGAATGCCAGCAGGGGCTCTGTGCAATTCCCCACCCACCACGTTTTCCAGGAAGCAGCAAAGCAGTGCTGGAATGGGCAGCAGGCTGCTCCAGGGTCTCACACAGCACTCTGTGCAGCTGCCAGCCCCAGAACAATCTGTCCCATGCAGGACACACGTGGCCATGCCAGCCCAGGGGTGGCATCCACGGGGCTCTGGTGCCATGGAAAATGCTGGCTCTGCTCCAGCTGGTCAAGGGACAACTGAGGCAGGGCAAGGAGGAGCCTGGTGTGGGGCTAAACAACACCAGAGTCACAGCCCAAGTGCTTGGTGCCATCAAACTCCTTCGTGCTGGGTGCTAGCCAGAAAAATAAACAGATTTAATAACTTTTTTTGAATTATAGGCGAGCCCAAGGCCTGGCTTTGGGATGCACTTCAGCAGAGAGCTGCACCCAGCTGCTTCCAGCACCTCTGGCTGATCCAGGACATCTCCCTGACAAAATCACACTGGAGACAAAGCCACTGCAGATCCTGAGAACTGGGGCCACCCAAAATCCCCAGCTCCAGCCTCCCAGTGAGCTGTGCCCATTTGATTTCAGTGCACACTTTCACTCCCTGGGTCCTGCTGGCACTGCCCACCCCTTGCCCAGCTGTCCTGATCCCTCTGAAGTTTTAAATCATTTAAAGTCCATTCCTTCCACTGGTATCATAAAGAAATCCACATTATATACAATTATTGTGCTTTTTTTAATCACCCAGCACAGAGAAAGGTTCTTCAGAACACTTTTATTCTATTTTTTCCCACTAAAAATGACCCTGCCCTGCTCAAGGATCCTTCTCTGTGATTCCAAGCCAAGGCTACAGAGAATCACTGAAATCTGGCCCTGGAGAGGGGCTGGGATCCCTCCTGTGCTCCCATGGGAATATTCCTGCAGGAGGAGCACAGAAATCAGGCCCAGAGAATGCACAGCCCCACAGAATCACGTTTGCAGAGCCACAAAAATCACAAAAGCCTCTGTGGCAGCTCCCTGCGGGTAAATAATGAAAGAAACGCCAGGAATAACAGAACATCAGTATTAGGAGTTAATAGATGCTATGTAAATGTTCAATTCATGCCTTTGAAAAGCTAAATTTGGGGGTAATAAACACCTTAAATATACTGTAGTTTCAGTTCAGTCATCAGGAAAAAAAAAAACCCCAAACATATCAAAAGAATGTATTCCTACCAGCACTTTTGTTTGCATGAATCACAGCTCAGTGAAACATTTCAGGCATATAATTTATCTTTTCTTTGGCTTACATAGTAAATGCTTCATGAATTCATGAATTCTGCCCTTGTTTTAATTATGCTGCTCTCTGAATGTAGTTTTGTAGACCACAAAAATAAAGAGTGGCTCAGCAAACACAGAATGTTTGTGCAGCTCTTAAGCTACAACTGTGGAGCCTCTCTCTTACTCACCAGCAACGCTGTTTGTTTTGTCTTGGCACTCAGTGCAGGGAAACTTTGCTTTTAGCATTTACAGATACTACAAGTCATAATCCACAAAGAAAAAAAAAAAAGGAGCTGTTGGCAGCGATATCTTGATTTTTAGTATGATTATTTGGTAACAGTTTGTAGTTACTACAGTAACAGTAATTAAATTAGGCTTGGTCATTCTCTCATCCAGCAGGAGAATTGGAACTTCAGAGGGAACAGAAGGCAACTGTGCTGCAAGGCAGAGCCACAGCCTTTGTTTTAGGGATTGAGTTAAATTTGGCAACACATCGCAGTGTTTAGCTGATGTATTTTCCCCAGAAAAGGTGCTTAACTCTTCTCTGCCCTCACCATATATTCCTTTTCATATCTGAAGAACCAAAGACAAAATTATAGCCCAAAAAATACAAGCATAAAGTTAAAATTCCTCTGCCTGTGATGCAGATCTGTCACTTATTTACACAGTGATTTACACAGTGATTTTGTGAGTCCTCCAAGATTTCCATGGTGCAGCTTTCAGCACACACCAAAGGGATGTGGGGCATTTCTGATAACCAGAGCTGTCCTCAGGAATGTTCCAAAAAAGCTGCTGGGATCCTGCAGACACCCCCAGACTGAGCCAACCCCACCCAGGGCTCAGCAGTGCCTGGCATTTCCAGTTATTCCACCAGGATGGGGATGGGTACAAGGGGACTGGGGCAGAGCTGCAAATCAGGAGGAATTCGTGATAAATCCAGTTATTGATATAATAAAGCTTGATGTGGATGAGCAGTGCTGCCCTGTTGAACTGGGAGAATGATTTGGATTCTGCTCTGTGCCTGATCATGCTCACACAGCTCTGCCCCACCTGAGCTTCCAACAGCACAGCTTGTCCCAGCAATGCTGAACTCTGAATTTCAGTTCAAACTGCTTCCACACCATTCCTTCAGCAGCACCAGCTGTGACCTTCCCCACTCTGTCACTGAAAGCAGTGTCACTGCAGTGACAGCAAAATCAGAAATGAGAACGTGGCATTTAGTGGGAAAAGAGACAATTCCTGCAAGCCACGGGGAAGGCTCGTGTGTGATTGTCAAAAATATCTGCAGGAATTGGGGGTGTTGAAAAGCCTCATTCTGAACACAGAAGTGCCAGTGTGCCCTGGACAGAGGATTAATTTCAAATTATAAACTCTGTTTTGCTTAGGTGCTGAATGCTTTTGTGGATTCTTTAAATGTGCATCCTGATCTGTGTGAAACACCAGTGATGGGAGCAGGGCAGGGTTGAAAAGTGCAACTGTTTTTTCTTAAAAATTAACCCTCAGAAAAATATTACAATGTGTAAATTTATACAAGTAACGTGATCTTTAAATTTGAAAAGCTCTAAGATAGAGAAGACAAAGATTAAAAATAAAAGAATTTCGGGGCAACTTGCAATGCTGGTAGTGTAAGCAGTGAGGATCTCATGAGTTAAGTACAACACTACTCAAAGGATCAATGATCATCCTCTTATTTGTAAACCTGAATTGGCCAATAAAAGCAGTTATTCAATTATTTACACATTGTTTTTCCCTTCCTGTTGCTGACATTAGACAGAGTTTCAATTTGATCACCAACTCCTGTATTCCAGCTCTCCAGCAGAGCTCAGAGTTACACCATTATCCCCTTCCAGAGGATGGGCTTTTTCTGCAGTTAATTACCTGAAACATAATTTTATAACACCCTTGCTGACATCAGACCCAGCAGGAAGTACAAAATCTGAACTCATATTAACTTGCAGCTCCTTTGGCCAGAGTGCTCATTCAGTTAAGATCCATTGTTTCTTATATCACATTCTCATCCTGTAAAATAATCTCTAATGAAATTTTCCTTGACTAAAACATCACAATAAGCTGGAGTACAAAAATTGTTGCTGCATAATATTCCTTATTTTTGATGAATGGGCTATTCAGCATCTGTTGCTCAAGGAGTAGGAATATTTAAAAATGGCACAAAACACACCAAAGAACTTTCAGAAAACCATCCAGTGTCAAACTCTGGATTAGGACCATCTCTAAAGCATAAGGAACTGTTTTAATTTCAGGTATTTTTGCTTTCATTTGCAGCTGGCAGCTGTTCCTCCTGGCAATCAGAGCTGTGTTGCCCAAACCTTTTGGGGAATTAGAAATTAAATTAAATGGAGAT
Organism: Toxostoma redivivum; assembly: GCA_013397375.1. Taxonomy (NCBI): domain Eukaryota; kingdom Metazoa; phylum Chordata; class Aves; order Passeriformes; family Mimidae; genus Toxostoma; species Toxostoma redivivum. The sequence continues at coordinate 22,993 of VXBI01009249.1, read as the reverse complement.
GAGGATTTAGTGACAAGACAGAGCTTCCCTCCTTGGCACAGGTTCACCTTCCACACCTTTGAGGTGCTACCCGTGGTCATTGTAAGGACAGCACTGATTCATTCCCAGCCCCATGGAGTTATCCCCAAGAGGTTCTGTGAAAAACACGGTTCACTGTCTTGGTAAAATTTAAAAGGTTTAATAAAAAGACAATAAGAGACGAACATAAAGGGTTAAAACAGCCGGGTGCCAAGAGCACAGGTCGGGAACATCCCTTTAAATAAATTTTACAATATATCAACTTGTTGAATATTTACAGACTTTTATGCATAGTCAGATTTTTTGGGGGAACTGTTTAGCATGGCTATTCTTTGAGTTTGCTTTTTTAGAGCATGTGTGTGTTTTGGCTTTGCTTTTAATCTTCTTATTATTTTTTAATTTGGGTGGTGGTCCTGGCCTTTTTCAGCCAGTGAGTGTTGATAATTGTTGTGTTAATTGTAGGGTTTTCATCACACGTTTTNCTGTGAAAAACACGGTTCACTGTCTTGGTAAAATTTAAAAGGTTTAATAAAAAGACAATAAGAGACGAACATAAAGGGTTAAAACAGCCGGGTGCCAAGAGCACAGGTCGGGAACATCCCTTTAAATAAATTTTACAATATATCAACTTGTTGAATATTTACAGACTTTTATGCATAGTCAGATTTTTTGGGGGAACTGTTTAGCATGGCTATTCTTTGAGTTTGCTTTTTTAGAGCATGTGTGTGTTTTGGCTTTGCTTTTAATCTTCTTATTATTTTTTAATTTGGGTGGTGGTCCTGGCCTTTTTCAGCCAGTGAGTGTTGATAATTGTTGTGTTAATTGTAGGGTTTTCATCACACGTTTTTGGGCTGTTATTTTAACTAAGTGGGTAGTTTTAGCATAGTATCATTAAAAAACTGATATCTAACTTTTGCTATTAGGAGAGAGAAGAGAAAGAAGAAAAAAAACTCTATCCATACAGAAATGCTATTTTAACATTATCCATATATCATTTATCCCAATACTTGCAAAAACCCAACAACATGTCACGCACTTACAACAGTTCCATCAGCGAAAACGAGATTAATTGGTTTAATTAATTGTTTTGAATTAAGCACTTGCCTTGCCCAGCAGGACCCCGTCGGGTGCCACGCTCCCGTTGGGCGCGTCCAGGCCCTGCCTTCCCTGCTCGGGGTCACCTCGTGTCCTGCCCTTGCCCTTGTCCAGCCTGAAGATCCTGTCCAGCAGCGTCACTGGCTTGTCCTTGGCAGTGTCCCCATGCTGTCCCTCGGCTGTGCCCGTCAGCTGGCTGTCCTGCAGCGGGGCCTGGCTGGTTTTATGGCCCCAGGGATCCTCGGTGCCCTCCACCGGGGCTGTGTCCAGCCCTGAGGCTCCAGGAGCGGGCTCAGGGGGGGCTGTGGATGCTGCTGGCCCCTGGGCACGCCCTGGCACAGCCCAGGGCACGGGCAGCGGGGAGCGGGGCCTGGCAGCTGGCACGGCCCCGCTGGCAGCGCTCCCGCGGCTCGGCTCCGCTGGCACGGCGGCTGTGTGCCGGGCAGGGGCTGCCAGGGCACCTGCTGTGACAGAGACACGGGTCAGCGCCAGCCATGGGACAGGAATTACTACAGGAGGTATCCCCCAGGAATGGGGGACAGGGGGCAGCAGCCAGGGATGGGGACAGGAATTATTACAGGAGTTATCCCCCAGGAATGGGGGACAGGAGTTATCACCCAGAAATGGGGGACAGGAGTTATTACAGGAGTTATCACCCAGGAATGGGGGACAGGAATTATTACAGGAGTTATCACCCAGGAATGGGGGACAGGAGTTATCACCCAGGAATGGGGGACAGGAGGCAGCAGCCAGGGATGGGGACAGGGGGCAGCAGCCAGGGATGGGGACAGGGTCAGGGCCAGGGATGGGGACAGGGGGCAGTGGCCAGGGATGGGGACAGGAATTATTACAGGAGTTATCCCCCAGGAATGGGGGACAGGGGGCAGCAGCCAGGGATGGGGACAGGGGGCAGTGGCCAGGGATGGGGACAGGAATTATTACAGGAGTTATCCCCCAGGAATGGGGGACAGGGGGCAGCAGCCAGGGATGGGGTCAGGAATTATCAGCCAGGAATGGGGGACACGAGTTATCAACCAGGAATGGGGGACAGGAATTATTACAGGAATTATCCCCCAGAAATGGGGTACAGGAGTTATCCCAGGTATGGGAGTTATCACCCATTAATGGGGTACAGGAATTATCAACCAGGAATGGGGAACAGGAGTTATTACAGGAATTATCCCCCAGCCATGGGGAGCCAGCAGTCACGGCTGCTCAGGCTGTGCTGAGCCACTTCTGAGATGGGGCAGAGCACACTCAGGACCCCAGTGCTGCTGCTCATCCCCCACAGCTGATTTTACACCCCTGCACCCTGAAATCAGTGCAAGTTTTCCCCTCTGCTCATCTCCCAGAGCTGATTTTACTCCCCTGCCATCCCTCACTGAAATCAGTGCAAGTTTTACCCCCTCAGTGTCAAACTCAGCTGCCAGCCCTGTTTGGCACTCCTCATCCCAGTGGACAGCAAATTAAAATGAGTGATATCCATAAAACCCACCCCAGTAAAACTCGAGATGGTTATATTTCAATTTCTCACCCTGTCCTGTGTCGGGGCTAAAGGAACAAAAAGAACAGAGAGCACCAGGCCTGGTCCCATTTCCTGGCTCACCAAACTCTGCAGTCAGAACTGATTTCATTCATTTTCCCTCGCCTTGCTGCCTGCTCTCCTCAGTGCAGCTCCTACCTGCACTTCTCCTTTGCCTCAGGGTTATTTTAAACCTGAGTTGAATACTGAGAAATCACATCCCAGTCAGGTTTCTTATCCTTACATTTCTCTTTACATTTTACCCTCAAACTGTGGCTCAGAATCACATTTCCTCCCTCAAAATCCACACAAATCACTCCATGTGTACACATGTGGCCATCACACCTCAGATGCAAAAACCCTTTCGATTTAAAAGTATATTTTATGATTTTATAAAACAATGGTGCTTTGATAACACAGTTGAGGTGGAAATCCCTGGTATGGGGTTCACAGACAGGAAGAGGCAGCTCCTGCTTTACACAAGACAAAAGAAATAAGAGACAAAAGAAAAATAATCTTGCTTGGATCTGTTTTGTGGCTGGGAGGCAGAACCACAGATGATGAGGTGTGAAACCCCAATAAAAAAGGGTCTTGTCAGAGGTAAATCTTACAGCTCCCCCTGAGCTCCAGCTTCTCCTCCCTACTTGGACTGGAATATGGATCTGATTTCCCTGTCAGTCATCACCACATTTCAAGGATGAATTTAGATCTATTTAATTATAACTGTGGAAAACTGACAGGCTCAAACCAGCTTGCTGAATTCAAACAGGAAAATTGTCAGTTTCAATGCAAAATTGAAATGATTTCAAATTATAATTGTAATAGTCTAGTCAATATTATGCCTTTCACTTTTTCCTTTAAGAGAAAGAAAACCCCAGATACCAAAAATCCTGACTGAAACACGTCTTCTACACAGCACAGATATGCAGTTGGAAATTCTTTGAGATAGGAAAACAGAACAATTTCTGCTCCCAATTTTGGCTTTTCACAGAAAAATTCTCCCAGATTTCCACCTCCCCAGGGATTCTGGATCATCCCACAAAACATCAGCAGGTCCTGGGCTGATGTGTCAGGTTTTGGCCTCCCATGGCAGCACCCAGGGACCCTGGGCACATCCCTGGGAACAGCAGAGCCCAGGGCTCAGCCAGGAGATTTCTTTTTCCACAACCTTAATTCCATGGCTGAGTGTCCCCACTGCACCACAGCCCAAGTTGGTCCTGATGAGCAGGAAGAGGGATTTTCCATAAACACCAGGAGCATGGAATGGTTTGGGTTGGGAGGGACTTTGGGGACCATCCAGTGCCACCCCTGCCATGGCAGGGACACCTCCCACTGTCCCAGCTGCTCCAAGCCCTGTCCAGCCTGGCCTGGGAGACTTCCAGGGATCCAGGGGCAGCCACAGCTGCTCTGGGCACCCTTTAGGAAAATAAGATTTTTTCCTACAATCCAATCTAAACCTATTCTCTGTCACTTTGAAGCCATTCCCTGTGTCCTGTCCCTCCATCTCTTGGAAATCCTCTCTCTCCATCTTTCCTGGCTCCTTCAGGACACACTGAGCTCACCCCGAATCTTCTCCTCTCAGTTGAACAATCCCAGCCCTCCCAGCAGAGCTGCTCCATCCCTGGGATCATCCTGGAGCCTCCTCTGGGCCCTGTCCAGCAGCTCCAGCTCCTGCCCGTGCTGGGGCTGCAGTGGGGCAGTGCTGGAATGTGACAGCATCACCCAAACATCTGCCACAGCACCCCACAGCTGCCCCAGCACCCCACAGCTGCCCCCCAGCACCCCACAGCTGCCCCCCAGCACCCCACAGCTGCCAGGACCTGGCTCTCAACTCCTCCCTTGGATCATTTTTCATGTCCCTTTTGCTCCCTCTTCATGTTTTGGGCACCAGAGCTCCTGAGCACAACCTGTTCTGGCAGGCAAAGAGATTCCCAGTTTCTGGCCATACATGACAATTTTATTTCCTGGGTTCTTTTTTTCTGCTGTTCCTATAAGGAAGCAACTCCACTGGCAGAAATCCTTGGCCAGCAATATCCCCCTGGGATATTTCATGATATTTCACCAGTTTCAGTTTCAATGTCCTGACAGGCACAGCAAAAGTACAAATTACAGCTGCTCCAGCACCCATTGAGACACTCAGCTGGGGCCACTGAGGATCTCATGTAGTTTCCTGAGCTTCCTGTAGTAATGTTTGAAAAATAACTTCTAATTATAGTTGGAAACTTGGGAGGAAGCAAAAATCAAAAACCCTTCCCCAGCTAAAGAAAGGGGAAACAACATCCACTGGAAAAACATTGTAAGAGATGCTGAACTTCTGCTTTATGTAACAGATAACAAATGAACCATGGGAAAACTGGCTTCAGCAGGAAAACAGGGATGTGAGCTGAGCATTAGGAAAAGCAGCTAAACCAGAGCTAAACGTGAGCCTCTGGAGCTCCTTTTATCTGTGATCCTCACGGGAGGAATGGGAGCCCTGGAGAATGTCACTGTGTGTGTGTTGTGTCAGCTCCAGCTGCTCCAAGGAAAGCCTCAAACAGAGGCAGAGCAGATCTGAGCTGAGCTGCACTGAAACTGAGAGAAAAGCCTTCAAATTCCAATATTTGGGTGAAAAACGCCTGATAGTTTTGTTTTTAAAGACACACAAGTGCCATTTTTCCCAGATTTATTCCTCAATCCAGAAGCAGAATCACAAAGATAAGCAAAACCCCCCAAATTCTAGGCCAGGTCTTTGAGCAGATCAAAGCTGCTCGTTGTGACTGAGATAAAAAGCTGAAATGAAAATCAATACACAATTTACAGACTGCATTTCAGGCTGCTGCTGCTGCTGGGCCATTTGCCTTTCAGCTCTTTAACAAAAGGCACTCACACTCAGAAGATTTCTCTCTCTTTCCCCTTCCCTTCACCAGGGTGTGCTAAAAAGGAAATTTTCTGCCTACATGAAGTCCCTCTTCTCTAAGAGCACACTCAAGGAGATTTTTTTTTCTGGAATTTGGCAAATTAGATCAACATTTTTTCCTTGACTTAAGAAAAAAAATAGAGAAGATCAATGGTTAATGCAATATCACAGAATCATGGAATGGTTTGGGTTGGAGGGGACCTTGAAGCTCATCTCATTCCTCGGTTTGAGTACAAGCCAGCCACAAACAAATATTTTGCTCAGCCATGGCATTAGAGCCACACAGCACTTTTTTCTCCCCTGATGTTCAGATAAGCATGGAAAAAATATTCTGATGGCCATGAAGAAACCATTAAGGGCTACAAGGCAAAATTTGGCACCAGGAATTCCAACAGTGCAGGACAGCACAGGGTCCAACAGGCCTGGATGAATTTCTGCAGCAAATACTAATTAAAAATAAATATTCATCCATATCCTTTTGCTATCTTACTCCACTATTCCATGCAAATAATTATTTTTTCTCCAAGAATCCTAATATTAGAATGGCACCAGGAATTCCAGCAGTGCAGGGCAGCACAGTGGGTACAACTGCCCTAAATTAATTACTGCAGTATATATTAATCCAAAATAAAATACTGTCACTGCCTTAAAATAAAATAAAAAATACACTAATATCCTTTTGCCATCTTGCTCCACCATTCCATGCAAATAAGGTTTGTGCTCCAAGAATCATCTTGTTTCACTAATTTAACTTGCATTGTTATTTAGCCACAGATTTCCAGGAATTAATGGAAACAGGGGGAGAGGAGCCAGCAGCAAGAATAGCATCGATCATTCTCCAAAAACATCTCTGAAATATTTCACATTTAGGCCTTGCAGGAGCTGCTGCAATAAAAAAAAATCAGGATTTCTGTTGGGTGCTGGCTGCTACAAGGCAAAATTTGGCACCAGGAATTCCAGCAGTGCAGGGCAGCACAGGGTACAACTGTCCTAAATGAATTACTGAAAACACAAAAAAGTTCCCTTTTTTTCAGCTCTGGCTCCCTCCAAAATCCTCACTTTATGTCCCAAAAAAATTATTTATTGCAGTATTTCATTTTAGAAATACTACCATGTTTCCCATAGTGATAACTTCTACCACTTTTATTTCTCCAAAACCTGGATTACATTGCACAAACAAAAGATTTCGATTGTACCTCAATGATTTAAACTGCTTTTCAAGCAGAAAAAAAAAAAAGTTAAAATCCAAGAAACATCAACACAAATGTCTAATTTTTCAACTTGCTACTTAAACTGATTTAGCAATTACATTAATTAGGTAATCCATTTAAGCAAAGCAGTCCCATATGCTTCATTTTACATATGAGGAATAAAATGTACATGTATTTTCTAGGTCTTCAGGCAGTGTAAATCATCTGGCTTTTATTTCCTCCTCAGAACTCTGCTGATTTACACCAGAAAAAACACAGAGAGAGGTTTTGCTGGTAGGTAACTGCTTGAAGTGACTTTTGGTGGCATGGCACTGAAATTTGGGCCATGGAACAGAGATTCTGAGCTGTTATCAGAACCATCTGCACATCCCCACACCAGCTTTTGATTATTTTAACCTAAATTTAGATTTTTCAAGTGCCTGTGACAGACTGAGCGTGTTCTCTTGACAACAAATCATGAAGTATTTCTCTCAGCGCTGAAATGTAAAGTATTTTCTTTCCTTGTAAGGTTGAGGAGGAATTGTTGGGGTTTATTTATTCTGAAAAGAAACTGCAGTGACAATGAGAGTTTCAGAGCAGGGGTGGAGCTGCTGGAATTCAGGAGGTGCTGAAAAGCAAGAAGAGCCACAGAGTGATTGCCCTTGAGTTTGTGGAGATAACTTCTCAAAACTCCTTGGGAAGGAGTTTTGAATGAATTCACAGCAGGATTTTGGGGTGGCAGCACTGGGAGTGGGGCTCAGCTGCAAACCCCGACCCCTCTGACCCCACCAAACTGGGCTGAAATGGGATGAACTCACAAAAAGTGCTTCACCCACACCCCAGCAACTGTCCACACTCAGTTTATCCAAAAAAGGACAGAATTTATTTCATTTGTGTGCAGGGAAAGAATAAATTACTGTGCTTTATTCTAAATTCTCTAGAATCCAAGCTCAGGAGCTGAATTTTGTTAAATTGTGTTAAACAGGTGGATTTTGTTAAATTTTGTTAAACAGCTGGATTTTGTTATGAAGCTCTCACTGGGGATTTGAGATGGACCCTGCTCTCTTCAGGAAGGGCTGCAACCTCCAAAATGAGAGCAAGGATAATTTCTGTACATTAAATATTCACTAAAGCCCAGCTGAGGATCAGAAGGGGCCAAGTGTAATTCTGATTTAACAACTTCACTGCAGCTTTAATGCCTGCCACTTTCTGGTGCTTCTCCCAGCCAATCACTGTTTTTAAATTAAAAACAAGACAGAAAAATTTCCCTATATATATTTAATTGTTAATAAATACCTGCTCAGTGTCTTTCAAGTCAAAGCAATGCCCCTGCTCAAGAACACAGGACCAGAAAAGAGAGAATGAGATTGAAATGATCAGCTGGATAAGGATTCTATCATGAATAAGGCATTTCTACAATTTCAGTTGTTGGAAATTGCTGCTGAGAAGATCAGAAATATGGGTTCATGCAGAAAAACGCAGAGGGGGTTTCTAGGACTTTAGAACACATAACCAGGACATGGATTTTCTAGCCCTGAACTGTTCTCTTCTCGTAATTTACATTTCCTGGTGTCCCCAGAAACCCCAAACCTCGCTACGAATCCATAATGCCCCTCCTGCACTGCTGCCACTGCTGCATTTTGTCCTTTCCAGGAGCCTGAATTTGGGCTCCTTGCAGCAACAATTCCCCCCGGCTTGCTGGAGACACAAATTCCAGCAGGAATTCCCCCTGGGCAAGGTTTGTCACAAACCTGGCAGGGACCAAACCACCCCTGCCTGATGCTCCACACAAAGCCCTTCCCTCTGTAAATCCATTTTTGGGGGGCCAGAGCAGAACCAAATCCCCAGAACTATTACCCAGCATCCAGAGAACTTTGGAAATAATTCCATATTTTTCTTTTTGTTGTATTTAAACTTCCCAGCTTCTGCAAAGCACATTTACAAGTGAACAGCTGAAACATGGGCACATCCCCTAATTCAAAGCCATGCATTAATATTTATTATTTATTATTCCTTCAGTACAAACCTCCCCAGGGCACTTCCAGCCCCTTTCCCAGTGCTTACCTTCACCATTCCCTGCCAGGGCAGGGCTCTGAGCAGACACCACAGCTCCATTCTGAACAGGAGAGTCGGGGAGAGGCTGAAATAACAAAGAGCAGAGTTTTTAGGACATCAGGGGGGTGAAAAGGGGAGGTGGGGTGGGGCTGCTCACCTGGTAGCTCTTCACTGTGCAGGTGTTGTCATCCTCAGCTTCCTCTGGCACACTCGGGGTGTTCCCCATAGCTCCTGCCAGAGAAAAACCCCAAATCACCTTTTTTATGTCATTAATATCAATTCACTGCCTAATTCTGGTTGAGACAGCCAATGGGGCCAGGCTGTTCCAACCCCTGAAATCTCACCTGCTTCCCAAGGAGCCTGCCCCAACCAGTCTGACCCAAACCCATCGTGCTCAGGGCTCACAGCTGCTCCCCAAAAATGGCACAAAGCAACAATTTTTTCTTGTTTGTGGAGGCAAACTGGCTGCAGTCACACCTGCAGCATTCCTCAGGGCTCAGGGGACAGCAGAGTGGGGTCAGCAGCAGAACAAGGCTGAAATCTCTGCATAAATTCCAGCAGATTGCGTGGGTTTGTTTGGTTTTTATTTCATGGAAGAGAGGAGGAAAAGAGGCAGCATGGAAAGGCATCACACATGGAAACCCTGAACTGCAGCCTGTGAACAAATTCACATAAATCTTCTGGGGGTTTGTTTGGTTTGTCTTTTCCTCTTAATTTCAAATATATTTGGGAGTCCTCTCCTCTCCTCTCCTCTCCTCTCCTCTC
>VXBI01009247.1:116680-134695 GCA_013397375.1 Toxostoma redivivum | reverse complement strand
GCGCTGCCCCGCCTCAGGGTCCGCACTCATAGAAGCAAGATGGAGCCTCTCCCAAGCCCCGAGAAGATGTCCTGAGCCTCTCCCAAGCCCTAGGACCGACCTGGACCAGAATCCGGACCCAGAGTGGCAGCCGGAGCTGGGACCACTCCGGGGATTGAGCCAAAGCGGGGACAGGGACCTGGGGCCGAGAGAGAAGACTACAACCAAGATGGCGGCTGGAAAGGTAGTGGCCCCCTTTGGGCACCCGTAAATGGAGCTGGATAGCAAAAGTCACGGGATCAAGTTTTCCAATAAAAAGCCCTACACTAAGCCTGTTTATTATTAATTAGTTTACTGTGCAGTACTAATTAGAGGTCTTATACAGTCTATATAGAAGCCCTAAAACCATAGTGGCATCTGGGATGTCACGTGATATAGGACAAATATGGTGGCTCCCAGGAAATCATGTGATATGGGTCAAAGATGGCTGCCCCTAGAGAGTCATGTGATACTGGACAAGGATGGCCACTTCCAGGACGGAGCCAACTACCCGATGCCAGGTGGCAACCGCGCGGCTCTCGTGCAGCCCCGGTTCCACTGACCTCAGCACCTGTGCCCCACACGAGGAGGCGCCGCGGGAAATTGCGCTGAGTGGGCGGGATCGGTGTTTAAACTCCGTTTAGGCAGCTGAAAGGACTGCTAAAATGCTGGGTCTTTACAGAGTGCCTCACCAAAGATGGCGACTTGCCCGTCAGTGGCTTCTGCCAGCACACAAAATGGCCGTCTCATTTACATCATCCGGTCGTCACGTTTTTCCGCCACCCGCGGGGGCGGGGCGCCGGACGCCATAAGCACGCGATGACGCAAGCTGGGGCGGGATCGGGTGTGGCGTGGTGCAGCGACACGCGGGGGGGGCAGGACAGGGGGCGGCGCGAGGGGAGGAGCCAGCGGATGGTGCCGGGCGCGGCGTCGGGGCGCCGTTCGTCCGACGGGTGGGTCTGAGGATGAGTGATAGGTGCGGCGCAAAATTGGCTAATTAGATCATTATCTAATTAACTAATTATCAAATTAACTCAGTTGTCTAATTAGTTAATTACTCCACATGGGAGTAGGAATGTCATGCTTAATGAAGTTAATTATTAATTACTCCCATCTGGAGTACTAATTAGGGGTCCTATATAGTACATATATAAAAAAAGAAAAAATATATGTCTGGTGCAGTAGTAGAAACTTTCAGGTTCCCAGGGAGTAAATATTTTTATTTAAATCATTATTTAAAGTTGAGGTTTCTTTTCTACTGCTGCTTTTTTATTTTAAAGCTAGAAAGGAAGACAAAGTTAGAAACAAAGTTAGAGAGAAAAAGAGAGTTAAAGGTGAAAAGAAAGAGAGAGAAATAGAGAAAAACAGAGGGAAATAGGGAAATAGTCATAGAGAAGCAGAGACAGAGAGACAGAGTTAGAAACACTGAGAAACAGAAACAACGTTAGAAATAGAAAAGTAAAGTGAAACACAGACTGAAAAGTAAGGTGAGAAGCAAAGCAAGAAATACAGTGAAAAAAATTACTAAACCACACCAAAGACAGCCAGGACCCAGGAGATGGAGGACAGGGGGGTATTGTTAAGGTTGATTCAAGTTTATTGAATTAATTTTTTTATTTACACTTCAGCAAAACACACGGAAGCAATGTATACAAATGCAAATACTGATACAAATGTAAGTACTAATACAATCCATATACACTGGGCTGGGCTTCAGGGGTTCTGGAGGTTTTGGGGGGTTCCAGGAAGAGGCAGGACTTGTGGGATGGGGTCCAAAGTATAAATTTTATTGGGAGGAGGTAAATGGGGTCTTCCCACACTGTACTGACCCTGGTATCGGGGGGTGGGGGAGACTCAGGCATCTGAGGTGTTGAATGGGGGCACCCAGGGGTCAGGCAGGGACAAGATGGGATCAGGTGGAGTCAGGTGCGGTTAGTAAGGGTCAGGTGAATTGGGATGGAATCGCGCAGGGTTCAAGCAGGGTCAGTTGGGGTTTAGCAGGGTCACAGCTGGGACCATAGCCAGTGTCAAGGTGAGGCATTAGGGCTGGCAGGGGTGAGGCCGAGGTCAGGTGGGGTCAGTCAGGGGTCAAAGTCAGCCAGGTTCCGGCAGCATCACACAGAATCAGGTGAAGTCAGGTGTATTCAGGAAGGGTCAGAAAAAGTCAGGTGAGTCACAGAGTGTTCAGAAAAAGTAATAAAGTGGTCAGGTGGAGTCAGGCCAGGGTCAGGGTGAGCCCGGGGGCTGGCAGGGCACCAGGCGCAGGCGAAACGGAGGGCAGCGCAGCACCGTGCCCGGCGACCCCCTGAGCCCCGGCAGTCCCCCCGGGCCCGGCTCCAGACGAAATTCCCGCAGGATCAGCCCCAGGAACACGAAGAGCTCGGCCCGCGCCAGCCCCTCCCCCGGGCACGATCGCGCCCCGCAGCCGAACGGCAGCAGCGACCGCGAGGGGGCGCCCGGGGCCAGGAACCGCTCTGGGGGCGACGGGGCAGGTTGGGGGAGCTCCACAGGGTTGGGGGGACCCAAAGGCTTTCGGGGGGAGCCAGGGTGAGGGGGGCACCCACACGTTTGGAGGGAACCTGGGGGCTCCTCAGGTGGGACCCCGAGGTTAAGAAGGGAGACACGGGGGTTTGGGTTGACCCAGGGGCTTGGAGGGACCCTGAGGCTCGGGGGTGACCCCAGGGCGTCAGAGGGGATTCACATGTTTGGGGAGGGCCCTGAGGGGGTTTGGGAGGGGAATGGAGGGGAGGAACAAAGAGACCCACAGGTTTTGGGGGATATCCAGATATATGGGGGGACCAATGGGGATGGGTGGGGAGAACCACAAGTTTGGGGAGGGGGTGTGGGTTTGAGGTGATTCAGGCATCGGGGAGGGGGGCACTAATGACATCAAGGTGTTCCCAGAATACCCAGGAGTCAGGAGAAAGCCCATGGTTGGGGGAACCCAGCTTGATGTTTGAAGAGACCCCAGGAGTTCGGGAGGGGACCCTCAGAGTGCAGGACTACTCACGTACCGGGCAGGAAGAGCTCTGGGTGCTGCCAGATGTCAGGGTCCTGTTGGGCTGCCAGCAGGTTGGGGACCAGGATAGTGCCAGCCACCACGGGGAGCCCCCCAAGACTGGAAGGGGACACGGGGCACTGAGATGGACTGGGGGACTACTGAAAACTACATGCATCATACTGGGACCTATTGAGGCCATACAGGGTTACTGGATGTCTGTTTGGGTCTACAGGGTCCATACTGGGATCTAGTAGGTGCTACTGGGAGTTATTGGGCGTCCATTGGAGTCTGCTGGGGCCATACTGGGGCTCTCTGGTGTCTTCTGGGATCTATCATGTGCCTCTTGGAGTTTACTGACGCTGTACTGGAATCTACTGGAGCCATACTGGGACCTACTGGAATTTACTGGGGGTCAACTGGCGTACTGGGTGGGATCTGCTGTGAGCTACTGGGTGTTGATTGGTGTCTACTGGGGCCATACTGGGATCTGCTGGAGACCTGCTGGGGCCATACTAGAGCTCTCTACTGGGTGTGTGCAGAGGTCTACTGGGGTTCACTGGGAACTGCTGGGGCCATAGTAAGCTTTTCTGGGGGCTACTGGATGTCTGTTGGGGTTTAGTGGGGCCACACTGGGACCCCCTGCTGGGATCTTCTGGGCTTTGCTGGGGCCTACTGGGGCTATTGTGGAGTCTCCTAGGATCTACTGGGTGTCTGTTAGGGTCCACTGGGGTAATTCCAGGAACTGTTGAGGCCTAGGGGGACATATACTGGGGTTATACTGAGGCCTTACTGGGACCTAATGAGTCTTACTAGGATTTATTGAGGTCTGTTGAGGCCTGCTGGGTCCTACAGGGACTTACTGGGCTGTACTGACCTATTGGGGTATACTGCAGCCCTACTTCTACTGGGCCCTCCTGAGATTTACTGGCACCTATTGGTATATTTGGGGTCTTACTGGGGCTACACTGGGACCTGATGGGTCTTACTGCGGCTCACTGGGGTCTAACGGGCTCTGCTGGGTTCTCCTGGACCCTACTGATGATACCAAGTGGTCCCTTACTGGTCTGCAGTGGTTCCTCTCAGTTCCCCCTCATCCATACTGGTTCATAGCAGCTCCTCCCAGCATCGCTCCCCCACACTGGCCTGTACTGCTCTGGTACGGTGTGTATGTACTGGTACTGGTTTGGTACCTGGTGTGGCGCAGGGCGCAGTGGGGCAGCGCCAGAGGTGCAGGGGGCCGCAGCCGCAGGGTCTCGCTGACAGTGGCCTGAAGAAGGGGCAGGCGCCCCATGTCCCCCGGCCCCGGGGGTCCCTGTGCCCCCTGCAGCTCCGCCCGCAGCCGCACCTGCAGCTGCACAGGTGGGGCACAGGTGTGCTCACGGGGTGTCGGGGGAGGGGGTCCATCTCAGGGGGCACACACTGGCAATGGGATGACAGAGGGACTCCCCAGAACCCCAGACCCTCCCAAACTCAGAAACCTGCCCCTGGAACCCCAAACCACCCCCAAACTTGGCCCTCTCCCTTGAGGACCCCCTTCAACACCCAGATCCCTCCAAACCCCCAAATCTGCCCTGGGACCCAACCCCTCCACCACAAACCTGCTCCTCCCTCCTCCTTGGGGACACCCTTGAGCCCCCAGACCTGTCTCTTGAGACCCTCTATCCCCAGACCCTGAGCCACCTCTCCATGGAAACCCCAAACCAAGGAGCCACGTGAGGACACAGACACAGCTCTGATATGTCTGTGACATCCAGGTGGCACCTCAGGACAGGGTGGGGGGGACACTAGTGGTCACAGGGGATGCATGGGACACGGGTGGGGGATATGGGACCCTCCTGGAGAACATATGCAGGGACATGAGTCCCTCCCAGGAACATGCATGGGGATTTGGACACAGCTCTGACATGCATGTGGCACCTCAGGGTGGTACAAGGGCATGGTGTCAGCCATGGGGAGGAGGACATGGGGGACATGTGGAACACAGGTGGGACATATACAGAGCCTTGGGACCGTACAGGGGACACATGGTGCTACACATGTCACCTGGGGGCAGAGCAGCAGAACGCTTATGGAGAAGGGAACATGAGGGACATACAGAAAATATATAGGGTATGGGTGGGGACATGGGACCTCTGGGAACACACAGGACCCTCCAGTGCTGCATGGAAAACATGGAGGGACATGCGTTTCACCTCAGGGCGGTGCAGCAAGAAGGCCACAGCCCAGCCCAGAGCAGCCGCCGTGGTCTCAGTGCCCCCAATGAACAAGTCAACCAGTGCCATGTGCAGCCGGGGGGGGCTCAGGGGGCCCCCCTGTGCCCCAGAATTATGCCCCAGCAGCACCCCCAAAACTGTGTCCACGGGAGGGGAGGGGCACGCCTGGCAAAGAGATGACACGTGTTGGGGGATTCTCCTGATCCCCGGCTGCCCCCAAACATGGGAGTCCCTTCCAAACCCCCAAGTCCACCCAAACCCCTGNCCCCCCCAGATCCCCAGGTCCTCCCATTCCCTTGGGTCCCCCCAAACCTCTGCTTCCCCCAAAATATGTGGGTCCCCCCAAACCCCTAGATACTCCCCCAAACTCCTGGTTTCTACCCAGAACCTGGGTCCTTCCAGACCCCCAGGTATTTTTGAAACCCCTGGGTCTCCCCTGACCCTCTGTTCCCACCAGACCGCTCCTGACCCCTGGCTGCCCCCCAGGCCTCCCCACCTGGTGCCGCTGGATCTGGGCCCTCACAAAGGCGTCACGGTGCTGGACAAGTTGCAGCAGCTTCCACAGTCCCGGGTTGGGCAGGGCCTGGGCATAGGGACTCCATATGGACCCCCAACCCCCAAGGAACCCTTGACCTCAGAGAGACACCCCCTCCCCCAGAGATGCTGCGTAAGTCCCCTGAGCCCCTATGGCTGCTCCTGTCAGTCATATAGACCCTGTAGGTGTCCTCCTTGCTCATACAGATCCCTCCAATATCCTATAGGCACCCTCAGCTCCATAAAGACACTTTACCCCATACAGACCATCTTAGCCCTATAGACCCCCCACAACTACCCCTTCCAGGCCCACAGAGCTCCCCAACACCATGTAGACCCTGCAACACTCTCCCTAGCCCCATACAGACACTATAACCCCTGTCCAGCCCCACAGAGACCTCATAATTCCCCTCCCAGTGACATAGAGACCACCCAAGCCCCTCTGGACCCTACAGGACCCTCCCCGTCAGCCCCCCATACCCTCCTCCAGTCCCACAGGTTGGGCCTTTCCCAACCCCATATAACCCCACAAGCCCCATATCCTTCCCATGGGCCACATAACCCCCCAGAGACTCACAGCTCTTCCCAGGGCCCTACAGCCCCCACAAGGGCCCTTAGCCCCCCTGTAGCCCCCCACAGTTCCTTCATTACCCCCATCGGGCTCTACAGCCTTGGGCTCCATAGACCCTCATGCAGCAAAAAGGCCACAGCCCCATAGGCCACCCACAGGACCTGCCAGGCTTACCCGCAGCAGGGGCAGCAGGTCGAGCACCTGCACACTGCTGCGCCCCCAAACCTGCAGCAGCTCCCCCAAGCAGCGAGAGAAGGCCCGGAGCTCCCCTGGAGGGGGCACCTGGAGGAGGACACACCTGTGTACTGTCCAGCACCTGAGTTCTCTCCGGGGCCCCCAGAACACCCCCAACACAATTTCAGACACTTGGGTCCCCTCGAACTCCTGTGTGCCCCTAAACCCCTGCCACCCAGCTGCAAATTGCTCAGTCCCCCCAAACAGCTGGATGTCCTCTCCACAAACTCCTGGATCCCCCCCAAACCCCTGGGCCCCCATAAAAACTGGGGTCCTCCCCCAAACCCCTGTCTTCATCCTGGGGCCCCCCAAATCCCCACCAGGTCCCCAAAGAGGAGGCGTGCGATGGTGCTGCAGGTATGGAAGGTGAACACCTCAGAGGGGTCGAGGGGGGCCTCCCCATGGGAACGCAGCTCCTGGGGGAAAGAAGAGGTTAGAGGGAGCCCTGGGGGAAATAAAGGGGGAGCCTAAGGGTAGTTTAGGTGGTCGCAGGACAGAAGAGGGGAGCTCCAAAGGGAGTTTTGTGGACTCACAGGAATAACGTCTTTTTGGGGTGCAGAGGGTAAGGTTTGGGTGGGTCAGTTTCGGGGGATAGGGAGTGTGGTGTGCATGCAGGGTTTGGGGATCAGGTTTGAGATGCAGAGAGTGGGGGTTGAGTGCAGGGGGCATGGTTTGGGTGAAAAGAGTGGGGTTTAAGGTATCAGTTTTGGGGTGCATGGGGCAGGATTTTACTGGTCAATGTTGTGTGGGGATGTGTTTTAGAGTGCAAGGAGGATCAGTTTTGGGGGTGTCAGGGGTTCAGGGGGATCAGTTTGGGTAGAAGTTGGTGTCAGGGTCTCACCTCACACAACTCCCGGCCCTGCAGCCAAAGAAGGGGCCCGAGACGCCCCCCAGCCCGCGCCAGTGCCGCCCGCACTGCCCCCCGCTGCTGCCGCCAGCCAGGGCAGGGGCCTCCCAGTGCCAGGTCCCGGCCCCCCTGTGACACCAGCGACCCTGGCATTGGGCAGAGGGAGTCAAGGACCCCCAGAAACCCTCCCAGCCCCTACAGGGACCCACTTCCATCCAGGGGTATTCTGCAGTGCCCCTCTCTCTCATAAAGCCTCCTTCAATCCCATAGCCACTTCCTCCATAGGACCTCCCTAATCCCACTAGGAACCCTGGAGGTTGAAAGGTGTGTCTGGTGGGGCAGAGACCCCCTCCATACCTCATAACAATCCCTTCAATCTCGTAGGGACCCCCTCAAACCCTAGAGGAACTCGCCATCCCATAGACCCCCAAAACCCTTAGAGATCCCGCAAAGCCCCACAGAGAACCCCACAAACCCCGTAGTGGCTCCCTTCAAATCCCCCAAATGGCTTCCCTACACACATTCCATAGCGACTCCCCAAAGCCCACAGGAACCTCTCCAACGCCCCCCATAGGCCACCCGGCCTCCCCTGTCCCCATACCCAGGTAACTGCTGGGGCGCCCCAGCCAGTCCCCCCAGTGCCGGACGAGCGCCTCACGGATGGTCCCCACTGAGCTCGGCACCAGCACGTCTGGAAGGAAGAGGAGGGGCTGGGACCCCAAAACTGGGAGGGGTTCCCAAACCACGTGGGGAGTCCCGGCGTGGGATTTTGGGGGGAGCATCGGGGGTTTAGGGCCTCAGGAAAGGTTTGGGGAATTTGAGGAGAGGTCTGAAGTTTGTGGAGGTCCCCACGGCAGGGGAAAAGGGCAGAGTTGGGAGTTCTGAGAGTCCCTAAGGGCCGGGGAGAGGAAGGTTCGGGGGGATGTGGGGTCCCAGGGCAGGTCCCAGGTCCGTTGCACTCACCGCGGCCCCCCAGGCGCAGGCGCAGCACGGGCCCGTGGCGCCGCGCCAGGCGGCTCAGGTGCAGCGCCCCCTGCGGGTGCAGCAGGTGTAGCGCCCCCCAGCGCGGGCCGCGCCCATGGCCGCGCCGCAGGAGCGCCCANCTCTAGAAAAGGAACCCGGAGGCCCTGCCCCTAGAATCCCTGCCTCCCGATGCATTGATTCCTCCCATAAAGCAAACCCCTAATCCATAACCCCCCAAAATGACCTCACCACTATAAAAGCAGCCCCTTAGGCCCTGCCTCAAACACCACTTTATAAAGGGGACATGTTGAGCTCCGCCCCCTCGAGGCCTGGTCTGCAATTATGGGGCTCACCCCCGAACTCTTTCCATCAACTTCCCCGGTGCACCCACTCATTCCTCCCCCTTGGGGACCCTCTGAGCCCTATGTGGGTGCCCCTGACTGAAATTTCCCCAGAAGCACCTACCCGGGGGGTGCCTCACCCCTCAAATCCTCCCCTCTCCTGGTGTCCCCCATCCCAATCTCCACAGCCCTCGTGGGGGTGCTCCCACCCCCGCCTTAAGTCCCCACACCCAGAGCCTCCTCCATAGGTGCCTGCCCCCAGTTTCCCTCATTCTAGCAGCAGCATTTGAGGATCAGAGACATTTAGTTGGGTTCAGCAGCTGTGAGGGAGGTCCTCTATAATAGAGTATGAGTCTTAGACATGTCCCTCCAGTGTGGGGGTCCTGGAATGATTATAGGTGGGGATCCACAATAATCTGAGGGGGCTGAAGTCAGGAAGGGGACCCCCACCCAGGGATGTGTTGCTGGGGGAGTTTTTGGGGACTCCATAGGTGGGGGTCCTCGGGAGGGGTATTGCAGAAGGGGGTCCTAAGTGGGGGATGTCTCAACATGGCGATCCCCCAGGGTCCCCAATAAGATTAGGGATATGAAGGTGTCAGGAGGCGGCTGCCCTAGGGTGGTGGTCCCTGTGGGAGGACCAGGGGTTGGGTCATGGTGTGGGGATACTGGGTGTGTCCCCCCTCAGATGCTCCCCCTCGGAGGTGTCAGGCAGGTGTCGGGCCAACTGCAGGTCCTTGGGGAATAAGATGACACAGTAGGCAGTGAGCACAGGTATGTGTTCTCCAATACCTGCACTCTGAAGCCCCTCGGCACCCCCTGACCCCTTCACAGCATCCCCCAGGAGCAGCAACCCCCTAAACACACTCTCAGGGCACAGGATCCTTTCAAATCCAACCACAGGCAGCTCAAACGCCCTGTGCCCCTAGAAGTGGGGAGTAGGCCCCAATATCAAGTGACCTCAGGCCCATACCCTGACAGACCTCCCCCTGGACGAAGGGGCCCCCCATAGCACTTTCCTCTAGCCCCCCATCCACAGAGGCCATAGACATCTATTGGGGGCATGGAGACAACGCTCTAGGGACAATCTAATGGGACAGGGAGACAGTGCCACCACAGGGGAAGGGCCACCAGGGACATCCAGTCTGGGAGGCCTCTGGGGGATGGGTGGACACAAGGACATCAGGAGGCACAGAAGGACACTGCAGGAGGACAAGGCCACCACGTGGTGGGGGAAGGGCAAGGACGTGGTGGGGCCAGAACAGCGTGGAGGGGGGGCCGTTTGAGCAAGGGTGGTCCCAGGAGGGTTCCAGGGAGTATTTAGAGGGTCCCAGGGGCTTCTCAGCAGATGTTTGTGCTTCTCAGAATGGATTTGGGGGATCCAGAGGGTAGTGAGGAACCCCAGGGGGTCCTGGGGGTGTCTGGGGAGATGCTGGGGTGGATTTGGGGGCATCTAATGGAGGTTGGAGCGTCCTTGAGGGAGTGAGATTCCCAGTCACTCTGGTGTGTAGTGGGGTTGATTTAGGGGATCTGGAGGGGGTTGGAGGGTTCCAGAGAATGTCTATGGGGGTTCTGGAGGTGGAATTTGGTGTTCCGGGTTGGACTGGGGAGAGGGCAGTCTGGAGGGGTTTGAAGGGTCCCAGTAGGTGTTTGGGGGAGTCCTGGGAGGGAGGGGTTTCCAGGTCACATTTAGGGGCAGCCAGAGGGGTCCCAGGGGGTAGAGGGTGTCTGGGGGGAAAGGGGGACTGTGGTGAATTTGAGGAGTCAGGATGTCCTTGAGTGGATTTGGAGTGTCCCGGGGGTTGTTTGTGAGGATCCCAGGGTTGATTTGGGGAGTGCAAGGTGGATTTGGGGGGTCTAGGGGGGTGCAGTGTCCCAGGGTTTGTTGGGGGGTGAGGGTGATTTGGGGTTTCTAGAGTAGATTTGGGGGGACCCTGGGTAGATTTGAGGGACCTGGGAGGGTGACAGGGGTTGGAGGGAGTTCCTGATGGATGCGGAGGGTCCCAAGATGGATTTGAGGGACTCCTGAGGGGCTGTTGGAGGGTACCAAGGCATCCCGGGGGGGTTGGGAAGATTCAAGGACATCCTGGAGTGGATTTGGAAGGGTCCCAGAGGCTGTTTGGGAGGGTTCCCAGAAGGGATTTGGGGAGATTCTTGGAAGATCTGTGGAGTACCAGGGGAATTTGGGAGTCCCTGGGGGATATTGTCAGGTTCCAGGCTGGGGGGAGTTCAAAGGAAAGGCAGGTGTCATGTCACAACCCACCCGTCAGGGGCACAATGCNGGGGGATGTGGGGTCCCAGGGCAGGTCCCAGGTCCGTTGCACTCACCGCGGCCCCCCAGGCGCAGGCGCAGCACGGGCCCGTGGCGCCGCGCCAGGCGGCTCAGGTGCAGCGCCCCCTGCGGGTGCAGCAGGTGTAGCGCCCCCCAGCGCGGGCCGCGCCCATGGCCGCGCCGCAGGAGCGCCCACAGCGACAGCAGCGACAGCAGCGACAGCAGCGACAGCAGCAGCGACGCCAGCGCCATGGCCCGCAGGGGGTGTCCGGAGAACCCCTATATTGGGGAACCCCGAAACCCCGCCCCATGGGGCCCCACCCCTTAAGTCTTGCCCCTCGCAGGCGGTGTGGACGCACCTCACCAGGACAACGACCACCCCCCCACACCCCCGCAAGTATAAAAGCGNCTATGTGGGTGCCCCTGACTGAAATTTCCCCAGAAGCACCTACCCGGGGGGTGCCTCACCCCTCAAATCCTCCCCTCTCCTGGTGTCCCCCATCCCAATCTCCACAGCCCTCGTGGGGGTGCTCCCACCCCCGCCTTAAGTCCCCACACCCAGAGCCTCCTCCATAGGTGCCTGCCCCCAGTTTCCCTCATTCTAGCAGCAGCATTTGAGGATCAGAGACATTTAGTTGGGTTCAGCAGCTGTGAGGGAGGTCCTCTATAATAGAGTATGAGTCTTAGACATGTCCCTCCAGTGTGGGGGTCCTGGAATGATTATAGGTGGGGATCCACAATAATCTGAGGGGGCTGAAGTCAGGAAGGGGACCCCCACCCAGGGATGTGTTGCTGGGGGAGTTTTTGGGGACTCCATAGGTGGGGGTCCTCGGGAGGGGTATTGCAGAAGGGGGTCCTAAGTGGGGGATGTCTCAACATGGCGATCCCCCAGGGTCCCCAATAAGATTAGGGATATGAAGGTGTCAGGAGGCGGCTGCCCTAGGGTGGTGGTCCCTGTGGGAGGACCAGGGGTTGGGTCATGGTGTGGGGGTACTGGGTGTGTCCCCCCTCAGATGCTCCCCCTCGGAGGTGTCAGGCAGGTGTCGGGCCAACTGCAGGTCCTTGGGGAATAAGATGACACAGTAGGCAGTGAGCACAGGTATGTGTTCTCCAATACCTGCACTCTGAAGCCCCTCGGCACCCCCTGACCCCTTCACAGCATCCCCCAGGAGCAGCAACCCCCTAAACACACTCTCAGGGCACAGGATCCTTTCAAATCCAACCACAGGCAGCTCAAACGCCCTGTGCCCCTAGAAGTGGGGAGTAGGCCCCAATATCAAGTGACCTCAGGCCCATACCCTGACAGACCTCCCCCTGGACGAAGGGGCCCCCCATAGCACTTTCCTCTAGCCCCCCATCCACAGAGGCCATAGACATCTATTGGGGGCATGGAGACAACGCTCTAGGGACAATCTAATGGGACAGGGAGACAGTGCCACCACAGGGGAAGGGCCACCAGGGACATCCAGTCTGGGAGGCCTCTGGGGGATGGGTGGACACAAGGACATCAGGAGGCACAGAAGGACACTGCAGGAGGACAAGGCCACCACGTGGTGGGGGAAGGGCAAGGACGTGGTGGGGCCAGAACAGCGTGGAGGGGGGGCCGTTTGAGCAAGGGTGGTCCCAGGAGGGTTCCAGGGAGTATTTAGAGGGTCCCAGGGGCTTCTCAGCAGATGTTTGTGCTTCTCAGAATGGATTTGGGGGATCCAGAGGGTAGTGAGGAACCCCAGGGGGTCCTGGGGGTGTCTGGGGAGATGCTGGGGTGGATTTGGGGGCATCTAATGGAGGTTGGAGCGTCCTTGAGGGAGTGAGATTCCCAGTCACTCTGGTGTGTAGTGGGGTTGATTTAGGGGATCTGGAGGGGGTTGGAGGGTTCCAGAGAATGTCTATGGGGGTTCTGGAGGTGGAATTTGGTGTTCCGGGTTGGACTGGGGAGAGGGCAGTCTGGAGGGGTTTGAAGGGTCCCAGTAGGTGTTTGGGGGAGTCCTGGGAGGGAGGGGTTTCCAGGTCACATTTAGGGGCAGCCAGAGGGGTCCCAGGGGGTAGAGGGTGTCTGGGGGGAAAGGGGGACTGTGGTGAATTTGAGGAGTCAGGATGTCCTTGAGTGGATTTGGAGTGTCCCGGGGGTTGTTTGTGAGGATCCCAGGGTTGATTTGGGGAGTGCAAGGTGGATTTGGGGGGTCTAGGGGGGTGCAGTGTCCCAGGGTTTGTTGGGGGGTGAGGGTGATTTGGGGTTTCTAGAGTAGATTTGGGGGGACCCTGGGTAGATTTGAGGGACCTGGGAGGGTGACAGGGGTTGGAGGGAGTTCCTGATGGATGCGGAGGGTCCCAAGATGGATTTGAGGGACTCCTGAGGGGCTGTTGGAGGGTACCAAGGCATCCCGGGGGGGTTGGGAAGATTCAAGGACATCCTGGAGTGGATTTGGAAGGGTCCCAGAGGCTGTTTGGGAGGGTTCCCAGAAGGGATTTGGGGAGATTCTTGGAAGATCTGTGGAGTACCAGGGGAATTTGGGAGTCCCTGGGGGATATTGTCAGGTTCCAGGCTGGGGGGAGTTCAAAGGAAAGGCAGGTGTCATGTCACAACCCACCCGTCAGGGGCACAATGCTCATTGTAAATTCTCATCAGGCTGAACAAAGATCCCAGACATGTGTCAAGGGGTGAGCCTCATGATGCAGTTACCCAGAGATCCAAACAAAGCTCAATGCACATGATCCACGTGGAGGAACTCATTTCCCAGATCACTGGCAGTGATGTCCTGGAGGGACAGAGAGGCATCGATGGTGAAGTGGCTCGCCTGGTTCAGGAGTACAAAGACAATCTCTCTTCCTGCCGTGTATTGGCTGTGGAGAAACTGCCTTGGGAGTTCCGGCAATTAGGCATCCCAGCATTCCAGAGGACTGTCCTGCCCCACCCATATGGACCAGACTGACTCAGCTATCAAGAGGCATCCTTTCTTTCTCAAGGTAGGATGGAGAAGGTGCAAGCCATTCTGACGCCAGCAGCCATCCCTTGTGCCTGAACAGCTGGGCTGCTCACCCCAGCAGCTCTAAGAGCTGGGCCACGAACCAACAGTCATTACCTGTGCCTGGAAAACCAGATCATCTCCCACAGAGCACCAGGGAGCTGGCCGCTCCCAGCCTAGGCAGGCACCTAACTCGTCTGCCTCCACCCGGTCCCCACAGCTGCCCAACTCAACTAGAGTGCACTGCAGGACCAGTCCAGAGCCCTTCAGCCCCCACAGAAACAGAACACACTCTTGGACAGCTTCAGGGGGGAAATTAGCGGTTTCAGAATAAAGGCAAAACGATAAACACAGACCAGGAGCACAGTCGTCTGGGTTGTAACAGCAGCAAACCCAGGAACTCACCAGTTCTTGTATGAGGTGGGGTATGCTCCTACTGGGCGTGACTAGCAGTGTGTATGAGTCATGAAATATTGTTTCTGGACGCACTGGTATGAGAATGAGACTGGGGGCCAGGCAGGCTGAGGAGGAGGCAGTGCTCTGTGTTCACCTCTGCTTAAGCTGAAACCCATACTTTAGCCTTGGCCAAACAACTTCAGTTGCTGGGCATGTTTTGCAGCACTTTCTCCCAGTCTCAGGTTTTTGTGCATGTAATGCTGCTGCTCAATATTCTTTCCCTTCAGAGCTTCAACTATAATCTCCACCCAAAGGAGAGCTGTTCATCCCATGAAGAAAATGCAAGAGCAGAAGAACTGGGGCTGAATGTGGATCCAGTGGCCATGTCTCGCTGCTATGGGCCAGAGGTCACCCTTGATCTTGCTGCTGGGGAGGCAAAGTTCTGTGACATTCACATGCCCCTTCCCAGCGAGCACTGGCATGGCTGTGCCAGAGGTCTGTCCTCCCAGGTGTGGAGAAGTGTGGTGAGGCAACAGGTGGCTGTCCTCCCCTGCAGGGGCTGCCAGTGTGAGGGAGATGAGAGTGAAGAGCAGGAGCTATAGGGAGCCTTCCCTGTGCTCCAGACCAGCCTGGGTAGAAAGTCCTCAAGGGGTGCCTGGGCCCCAAGGGAAGCCAAGGGCCCAGAGCACTATGGGGCTGAGGCAGGAGCTGGAGGGAGGCACTGGGCACGGGGGCTATGGAGGGATGGCACGCCAGACCCCACAGGGAAAAGGGCAGGTCTGCCCAGTGCATCACAGAAAAGCTTCCCCCATGCCACCTTGGTGTCCTACAGAATTTCCCTTGCCTTGTCTCTTGTGTGTCACCAGAAAGCCCCCAACACCTCCTCTACTCCACAGTCCAGGGGCAATGGGGCAGAAGCTGCTGCCGGCTTTATCTGCCTTTCAGACCCTGTGGGCTGCACTGTCAGCACTGTGGGGTCACCTCGCCGACACCAGGTTTCATCCAAGGCAGAGCCCACACGTGGGTTGTGGTGGTGCAGCTCCAGCTACAGGGGATGGGAGTTCAGTGCCCTTCAGGCACTTTTGTTGGTGCACTGCAAAAGGGGCCAGATTTTGCCTTGCTGGACCCACAGGGTCCTAGAGTTTATTCCCATCCAGGCACCTTTAAACTGGAAGCACTGGAATCACCCTGGAGCTGGGCACCCAGCCTTGAACTGGGTGTGCCAATCACCCCACTGCCAACTGCAACTGTGGCAAACCTGGAATTTTAAGAGCTGGGCCAATACCCAAGCTGGGACCAATACCCTCCAACAGGGACCACTGGGACACCCCTGACACAGAACCACCTCCAAACTAGGTTGCTTTAACAGGAAGATGGCAGACAAACTCTCCTTTACTGACAAAATCTGGGATCCTCATCTTCTCAGGACAGCCCACACTAGCTCTGCCAAATGTCACCTGTTGAAACAGACCCACAAAGCATCCCAAGATGGGTGTCACTGCTCCTCCCAAACTTAAAAGTGTAAGGCAGTGGGTAAAGGAACAGAACCCTTCCCCAGCTGAAGTACTGGGGACCCCCATGGATCAGTTCAGTGCCCAGACCAACTTAATCTCTTCACTCTGGATCCTACTGGAGGCCTGGTGTAACCACCCCACCGGCAGGTGTCCTCCTGCCCCCTCAACACCTTTTTCCTCCCTCACCAGTGCCAAACCCTGCCCTCCCCAGCTGGAGACAGAAGAGGACTGCTACCATGTATGTAGTTTAACTCGTTTTATTTAGACGCGAAGGTAACCGCGGCCCAGCGGGACCGTGACCCAGTAGAAACGCAGCAGTACATCAGGACTGGAGCAGGAGCGGGTGAGCTGCAGCAGGGTGTGGTGCCCAGGCTGCCCAAGGAATGGTCAATTGGTGAGAGAAGGGTTTACGAGAGCTGCCCGCAGTCAGTGATGGTGATCTTCTTGCTTGTTTTGCCATCTTTGGAGCCACAGCGTTCCATGGCCTCCACAACATTCATCCCCTCCTTGACGCGGCCAAAGACGACATGCTTGCCATCCAACCTGCCAGAGAAGCACCAGTCACAGCTGGTCCCCAGTGTCCCCCAACAGAAGACATCTCCCAGATGCAGATCCACAAGTTTCTCCTCCCATAGCCCACAACTCACCACTCAGTCTTGGCAGTGCAGATGAAGAACTGGGAGCCGTTTGTGTTGGGGCCGGCATTGGCCATCGACAGGATACCAGGGCCCGTGTGCTTCAGGATGAAGTTCTCATCTGGGAACTTCTCCCCATAGATAGATTTGCCTCCAGTGCCATTGTGGCGCGTGAAGTCACCACCCTGTAAAAAGGCAGTATTTCAGGTCACAGGTGAAGAAGAACTCTCTGGAACTGGATGCAGACAAGAGGCAGAACCAATCTCCCACCCTAAACCTGCCAGCATCCAACTTCAAATCCCACCTGAGTGCCAGATCGCCTCAACCACCCACCTACCCGCTGCAGCAGGAGCACCACGCACCTGGCACATGAACCCAGGAATGATTCTGTGGAAGCAGGACCCCTTGTAGCCGAATCCCTTCTCACCAGTGCTCAGAGCACGGAAATTTTCTGCAAAGGAAATAAAACCCCTCCATGAACAGCACAGTACTATAGTGCTTGGTGCAGATGCAGTAGAGCCAAAGTTGCTTTACGAACCTGCTGTCTTCGGGACCTTGTCTGCAAACAGCTGTGAAGACAGGAAAGGCACTTGTCAAATCTCAGCTGGTGACCGGCCACTGCCCCCCACTCCCCGAGACCACCTTCAGACCGCGGGAATCCCCCCAGACACTGCTTGGAGCCCAGGGACCCCCTCCAGGCAGAGCAGCTTCTCAGCCGTGCCAGCAGTTCTAGATCCCTCCCCGCCTCACTCAGTTATCTGCAAGCTCTGAACTAACAGCTGCGGCACTGCGCGTCTCACCAGCGGGGCAGAGAAGCATTCGTTCCGCTGGCCTGGATTAAATTAAACATTAATGTGCCTGAAGCCTTCGTGGGTGGGGCGCGCGCGCCGCCTCCCAACGCTTCCAGGAGGATTTTGGGCTGGATACGCCACCCGTGTGAGAGCGCGGCCCCGAATCTGCAGCAGCCGCAGCGCCCGAAGCAGGCCCAGCCGCGCCAGGGATGCTCTGCGCCCCGGGCGGGGTGAGAAATGCTTTGCCCTCCAGCGACAATCCCGCGACGATCGGCTTGCCAGCACTCTCCGCCGGCATCCCCAGACTCGGGCAGCATTGCCCGGGAGCTCGACACAGCTCATCCCGATGCTCCGGGGGCCCTGCGATAAAATGGCGGCGAAGCAGCCACGGCCGCGACCCGCAGTGGGGGGGTAACGGCCGCGCGCCCCGGGGAGGAGCGGAGGCGCGGCGTGAACACGATGGTAGCGAGGCCAGCGGTAACGGGGAACCAGCAGTACCGGATCAGGTGCGAACGAACTCCCTCGGGCGATGGCGCGCCCTGGGCTGGCACCGCGCCGCCGCTCCTCCAGCTGGCCGAGCGCAACGCTGCGGGGCCCTTTGTTCGCCCCGCCGGGCCAGGGGCGCCGCAGTCCCGCAGCCACACCAACTCGCGCCTGCCGCGCACGCGCAGCGCCCGCTGATTCCCCACCGGCCCCGCGCGCCCGGTAAGGAAATAGCAACGGCG
>VXBI01009247.1:79850-108516 GCA_013397375.1 Toxostoma redivivum | reverse complement strand
TGGGGCGGGGCCGGGCCACGGCCGCGCACAATGGGGCCGCGGGCTCATCCTTGCGCGGGCCCCGCCCCCGCCCCGCCAGGCGCGGATAGCCGAGCGCCGAAGAAGGGCCCGGGCTCAGGGGAGCCGAGGAGCGCGCGGCCCCGCGTGCCCCGTGCTCCCCGCCAGGGGCAGCGCGCGCGCGGCAGCGCGACGGGAGCTGCGACCGCAGCGGCGGGACCGCGAGACGCGCGTGCATGCGGCACCTTGCACGTGCGCGCGCCTATGAACGGGTTGCGCGCAGGGACGCGGACCCGCCCGCGCCGCACGGACAGCGTGCGGTGACACCATGTACGACCCGGTGTGTGACAGCACAGCCGCGGGTAGGCGAGGGGAATGTGGTACGTGTACTCCCCCCCGACCTCTCTCCTGCAGCTGAAAGACCAGCGTCGCACGGAAAAGCCGCGGTGCGTTCTGGCGGCACCCAGAGCGAATCCCAGTGAAGTTGCCCCCGTCGGCCTCACCCGCCAAGGACCTCCCATGGGAGGACGCGGTGGGCTCTAGAGATGCCAACAATGAGCCCCATTCGGGGATCACAGCCCTCGACCCCCACTCAGGATCTCCAATGAGAGGAAACACCACTTAGCACCAGCCCTGTCCCTGTGGGGGCTCAGAGCTGGGGGATGGTGCAGACAGAGGGAAAAACGGGCTCCCCAAGGACAGGCAAAACTGAGACAGTGGCACAGCACTCTCACACCTGCCTGGGCCCTCAGGACGTGCAGATGCCCCATCTCCCTCCTCCAAGAGGCAGTGGCTGCATGGGGGCAAGTCCAAGACTGAAGAACTGCGAAGAATCTGACTCATTGCACTGGACACCTCCATGGAAAAGCTCTGGGGACCAACCCCTCTTGGGGGGGGTATGGGACATCCCCAGAGAAAAGCCCCAGGGACCAGTCCTTCCACGGGTCCGGAGAGCCATGGGTCTTACCCACTATGGCAGCAGGCGACCCCCAGACCCTCATGCTCCCGGGTGGCTGCACCAGTGCCACCCTGGCATGAGGCAGACAAGGACTCCAGGCACCAATGTGGGGTTGACAAGATCTGTAGTTGAGGGGGGGAGAGGTGACTGAAGGACAGAGAGATGGACAGACAGAGGAGCATGATGTGCCGCGCCAGTGCTCAGGCCAGGTCCTTGAAGGCATCGAGGTTGAAGGCTGTGTCGAGGAGCCGCTGCAGCTCTGTCAGGTGGGTTTTCTTATTGCCGGTGGCAGGGGCAGCTGCTGGCTCCCGCCCTGCATACCTGCCAGGGAGAAGGTTGGCCATAAGAAGAGTCTATACTGAAAAATGCTCTACCAGCCTCACAACCACCTCCTGCATCCTTACCAGACAGGCTTGGCACGGTTGATGGTGGTGCGAAGCCGGGGTTTGACATAGTCATAGTAGCCCTGGTTCTTGTGCTCCTCCTGGCACCACACCAGCTCGGCAGCTGGGTACTTCTGAGCTTCCCGCTGGAGGAGGTCGAAGGGGAACGGGGAGAGCTGCAAGGGACACAGACTGGTGTCACTGGAGACATGGGGCAGCATCTCAGGGGCTGCAGAACCCCCAGCCCTCAGGCATGGCAGTGGCAGGACCCTGCTCACCTGCTCCACCCTGGTGATGGCCACATCAGCCTCCATCTGCCGGGCCTTGCGCTCGCGGGTCAGGTCATAGTACACCTTGCCAGTGCAGAACAGCACCCGCTTCACCTGCTCGGGGTTCTGGGCTGCAGGGCCACTGTCAGGGATGACACGGAGGAAGTGGGTGCCTGCCAAGGAAGAGAATGGCACCCTGAGCCACAGCAGTTCACAGCACTGTGCCAGCAGCCACTGCAGCCACATCCCATGCCAGCCTCTTCCAGGACCCTGAGAGGCAGTCAGGCTTCTCAGGCAGAGTCAGTTGACCCAGGTACAGGCACAACTCCCACTACAAACCATCACGTGCCACTTGGGGCTGCCAAATCCCAATGGAGGAAGCACCACTGAGCCAAGTCTCCTGAGGGTGCTCAGCCCTAATGAGGGGAGACTCCCGTGTGCCAAGGAGAAGGCCCTGACCTCACTCGGCCACTCTCCAGCACGGGAAGGCTGCTGCCAGGCTACAGGCTCCTGCCCTTCACCCTGCAGAGCGGCACGGGGGGGACACAGGCAGCTTTGTGCTACTTGTACCTGGCAGCATGTCATCGAAGCTGGAGCGGGCTTCGGGGTGGCGCAGCAGCGACTTTGGAGTGAAGATTATCAGCTAGAGTGGGGGATAAGAGACAGAGAAAGGTGGTCAGCCCTGCCAGGAACACCTCCCCTACAAGCCAGTGCTGGAGCAGTCACCTGCCTGCCCTCCCCTGCCCATCCTGCCTGAGCAAGGGAGCAGCTGCCAGAAATTTGCTTCTCACTCAGCTGCAGTGCTCTGTCAGATTGGGCACCCATTCCCGACAGCACCAACCATCCCAGTGGGGATGTCCCCTGGGGAAGAGGCGGAGGGGGCTACCAGGGACTTGCCTGTCCCACGGCTGGAGCTGACTACAAGTGGCTGAATTAGGTTATGTATTATGTAGACACTGCACTGAATTACAAGTGCCTGTTGGCTCCAATAGCCCTGACCTCCCTGTGGTTTGGGAAGGGGTGACAGTCCCTGCAGCCCACACAAGCCAGCAGCTGCACATCAAGCGCCAAGCCAGTTCTGAGCACCATGAGGTGCTTGGTTAGGCAGAGGCCAACTGCCCATGTCTGAGGTGCAGGAAGAAGCTGTACCCAGCCCCATCCCGGTCCAGCAGGGACACAGTGCCCTGCCTGGGCACCAAGCTGGGCACAGAGCTGCTGGCACTGACCGGTTTGCGGAAGGGCAGGAGGATCTGGCGCCGGAGGACGTGGAAGAAGTTGGCTGGAGTGGAGCAGTTCACGACGATCCAGTTGCACTCATAGAGCTGACGCACATCAAAGTCATCCAGCTTCTGCCTCGGCCAGCACAGGTGAGGGGATTTCAGGAAACACAAGGTACCTCTTGGCCTCACAGCTCCAGCATTAGGGAGAAAAGTGGTCTCCAGCCCTCCCTCCCTCCCTCCCTTTCCTTCCTTCCTTTCCTTCACTCCAGAGCACAGAGACCCACAGAGACCTGGGAGAGGCTCCAGGGCTATGCCCTCCATCTTGGTCTAGTCACGGGAGAGGACAGCAACTCCTTCTCATGCCACTTACAGGGCCACCTCTGCCTCGGACTATGCCGCAGCCCCAGGTTCCATGGAGGTGTAGCCTGGGCACCAGCTTTCCCCAAACCCTCCAGGCAGCATGACACCAAGGCATCCCATGCCTCCTGCCATTGGCTCCCACTATGCTAAGCCCACACGGCTGCTGCTGTCCTCCACCCAGCCCAATCCAGGGCACAGGAGGGCCAGGCTGAGCACCACACCATAAGGGCCACCACTCACGGGGAAGACATCAGGATCATCGTTGCACATCTGCAGGAATCGCTCCGGGCGGGCAGAGGAGTGCTCTGGACCCTGTGGGGACCAAGAAGGGGGATGGTCACTGCGGGCTAAGGCAAGCATGAGAACCCAACGTCAGGCACTGCCATGTCATGAGCAGTGCTCTGCTCGTCCCACTGCCGTCCAGGGTTCTGCCTCCAGGGTGAGCCAGGGGAGTCCTTACCATGCCCTCCATGCCATGGGGAAGCAGCAGGACAATGCCATTCTGCCTGACCCACTTGGCCTGCCCAGGACAGATGAACTGGTCGATGATGCATTGAGCAGTGTTGTGGAAATCCCCAAACTGGGCTTCCCAAAGCACCAGGGCATTGGGACTGGCCATGGCAAATCCCAGCTCAAATCCTGAGGAATGGAAGAGCAGTGAGAGGGTTGGGTTATTTTCCAGAGCAGCCTCACCCTAGGCAGTGAGCACAGACCTACTCACTTACCCAAGACACCGTACTCTGACAGGGAGCTGTTGCAGACGGTGTACGGAGCCTGGTTGGGCCAGAGGTGGTTCATGGGGATACAGGTCCTCTTGTCCACATTCTGATCATGCAGGACATGGTGGCGATGGCTGGAAAAGGGAGAAGAGTAACTTCATTGTCAGCCTTTGGATCCCTTCCAGAAGGGCTGGAATTGCCTTTAAAGCCTCCAAAAGCAGGGCTTTACCTAAATGTCCCCCTCTCAACGTCCTGGCCACTCAGGCGGATGTGGATGCCCTCTTTGAGCAGGGAGCCAAATGCCATGTACTCTGCCAGGGCCCAGTCGACTGTCCGGTTCTTCACCATCTCCCCACGGGTTTTCAGAATGCGGCTCAAACCTGCCAGGACAGGAGCCGGTTCATAGCCAGCATGGGACAGAGCTCCAGTGACACTAGGTTTGTTCCACAACCAGCCCACAGACTGACAAACTGCAAGTGCCATGGGCAGAGGAATGGATTCACCTCTTCTGGAGGGATGAACCATGGATGAGGAATCAGGACTGCAGGGAAGGATCAGCTCCAAAGAAAAGCTGTTCCTTGGTTCACTTCCCTTACCCACAGCTCCCTCATGAACAAGTTCTCACAGAGCCTAGTTGAGAAGGAACCTTAAAGATCATCCAGCCCAACCCCTCCTGTAGGGGTTTCTTGCACTAGAAGGGACACCTTCTGGTAGACCAAGTTGCTCCAAGCCCTGTCCAGCCTGGCCTTGAACACACAGGGGGAGGATCCACACCTTTAACCTGCTGCCCACACATACTGAAGCAGTCCAACACGTCCTTTCCTTCCAGGCCATATCCCAGCCCTATCTCACATCTCTCCAGAACAAATCTCCAGTCTGGCACAGCTTTCGCAAGCTCCTACCTCCATGGATAGTGAAATCCTCCACTGGCACCGAGCTGGCCACTTGACCAATGTGCGTCAGGTCCTCTTCATTGAGGCCAGTGGAAGGGCAGGTCATACTCCGGGGCTGCCCATCCAAAGTGAAGAAACCTGTCAGAGAAGGAGAAACACCGTGCTGCAGGAGATGTGCCAGACCTGTGGGAAGACCTCAGGTCACAGACACCCTCAAGCAAAGGTGGGGACACCAGGAATGGGAAGAGCACCACTAACCTCCCTTGTTGGATAGCTTACTAGAAAATCTCTGCCATGGCTCTGGAGAGACTGGGTGCTTTGATATGGCCTCCAGATCACTACCAGTGCCTTACCTGGCCAAGGTGAGTCCAGCCAGTGCTTGATGTGCAAGATCTTCTCATCCTTGGATCTGGCATGGGCCTCCTCACAAATCTTATCGTACTTGGCAATTTCCTCCTGACAGGCAGAACAACATTAACAGGGAATCTCTAAACAAGGGTGTGGAGCCCGAAGACCTCGGTGTAAGCTTGCAAGGGTACTGGAGGGCAGAGGTGGCCCACACAGCAAGAAGTCCCAGAGCTGTGCAGTTCAGCCTCAGAGAGCACAGCCACCACTGGGACCTCTGTACCCCAAGGCATAGCTCTGCTACGCTCAGAGCTGACATCTTGTGTCCAACCCTACTGATGCTGAAAGGTGGTGCCAGGGCAAGCAGGGCTGGCAAAGCCTCTGCATCGCGAGCTGCCCAAGCAGCAGAACCGGGACAGGATCTGCCCCAGATACGCGTGGCCACAACAATCCTGAGCACTGGGACTCGCCTGTGCTACAGTGGCCCAGAGCTGCATGGCCTGTTCCACACTGATCACAGGGTGATCCTTGAACTAGATGTTCCTGCACTTTTCAGAGCAGGCAGAGTTCAAGGATGAGCCTTGGCTCTGAACTCCACCGCTGCCAGGTCTGCAATGTGTGCCCAACCCCAGCACAGCTCTGCCACCTTTAGGTTACAAGCACAAGCACGTGGTTCCTGTAGGCCCATGTGGGCCCTTCATATGGTTCACACCCAGGTCTGAACCACATAAGTAGTTTTCCCTGGAGATGCCACCAGCAGTTTTCCTTTCAGGCCTCACAGACGGTACCTCGTACTCCGGCTGATTTACCACCCCCTGGGAAATCAGCAGCTCTGCGTATTTCTGCAATACTGGCTTCTGTTTCCGGATCTGTTTGTACATCAAGGGCTGAGTGAACATAGGTTCATCCATCTCATTGTGCCCATTGCGCCTGTAACAAACCTGCCAGGAAAGAAAAGAGCCTTTGAATGCAGCTGCCTGTGACCTACCACTCCAAAAGCACTTGGGAGCTACCTGGATCATGTGAGCTAGGGTCCCGAACAGCCCAGAAGGGACCCAAGCACACCCCTGGCAGTCTCAGCTTCAGGGATTTGTGCCAGATTCCTTACCAAATCCACCACCACATCCTTGTGGAAGGTGCTTCGCCATTCTGCTGCCACATTGCACACATAGACAACGGCCTCTGGGTCATCGGCATTGACATGGAAGATGGGCGCATTGACCACACGGGCTACATCGGTCGGGTACGGCGAGGAGCGAGCCATCCGGGGGTCTGTTGTGAAGCCAATCTGTAGCGAGTGTGGGGAAACAGGATGCACACAGTGTTACCAACTGGATCTGGGACACAGCTTTGCTATGCAGCTCCTTCTTTGGACACTGATGTCACAGCTGGCTTGGCATGAGGCAGCTGCACTTTGTTGTCCCAAGAAACTTTCCACAGAGCTCCAAGGGAACCTCAGCTGCTGCAGCTGGGCTGTGGATGCACAACCTGCCTGTCTCCTGTGTCTGGACACAGTGGCACATCCTGGTACCTGCTGCAGCTGTGGGGACAGGCTGGTCCCAGTAAAATGCCTCTGGTTTCTGTGGTGGCAGACAGGATCAGCCCTGTCAGACTTTGCACACTGAGCATCAGGTTATACGACCTCTGCACCAGACTGGGCTCAAAAGCTGCTGCTGTTGAGCAGCTGGGTGAGAAATACCCCCTGCTGATCCCAGGTTAGGGCTCCTGCCAGGAATACTGCCAGGGAAACAGCTGCTGCTGGTTCCAGCTACTCCCTTCCCCAGAGCCTGCAGAGACAGCTCTGCCAGGGACCCACAGGCACAGGGTATTTGCTCCTCACCTGG
Source organism: Toxostoma redivivum (assembly GCA_013397375.1). Classification (NCBI taxonomy): domain Eukaryota; kingdom Metazoa; phylum Chordata; class Aves; order Passeriformes; family Mimidae; genus Toxostoma; species Toxostoma redivivum. The sequence continues at coordinate 101,528 of VXBI01009247.1, read as the reverse complement.
TTGTTGACCACAACATGGACAGTGCCATGGGTGGTGTAGGAGGGAAGGTCACTCAGGTGAAATGTCTCGTACACAATGCCCTGCCCTGCAAATGCAGCATCTCCATGCAGGAGGATGGACATCACCTGAGAGAGGGGAAGCCATGGTGGTCATCAGGGACAGTGAGCAGGGCACCACCAGGAATGGGCCCAGCTCTCCTCCCCACGAGCTTTCAGCATCCCAGAAAGAGCATGGAGCAGCTCAATCTACACATCCAATGCTTTCCCAGGGGATGGGAGTGGAGTCAGCCATGACTGACACACCAGAGACTGTGGCCTCCAGCCCCACCCCACCAGCAAGGGCAGCACACTTGGGGCACCCTGAGCAGACAGCAAAACAACACCCGGTATGCCCCAGCTGGGCAGCAAGTCCCATTCCCAAGTACATACATCCAGAAGCAAAGTCTTTTTCTCACTGGAGCAAGAAGAGAAGAAAGCCCTGTTCCCTCACACTTTCAGCCCAGAAACCCCATGGGCAGGAGCAGGCCCAGGAGCTTCAGAGCCACTGACGTTATTTTGTCACCATCCCAGGGGCTGGCTGAGGACACTGCCTGCCAGGCAAGGACAGGCATCTGTCTATTTATATCCAGCCCTTGGGGTGTAGGAGGGAGGGAAGCACTTTGGATCTCACTCTTCCACTTCTTGGGGTTGGAGACAGATCTGCAGTGAATCACAAAGCAAACAGCTCCCCACAGCCCCTTCCCACTGGGGTGTAGAGAACTGCTTCCTCTTGCCAGCTCCAGCTTTCCCAGTTCCAGGAATGGTTATCTCTAGTCACACTGAGATCCTGCTGCCATGCCCCCCAAGGTATGGTGCTTGGATTGCCTTGGGGTTTCCCTCATGTCCCCGTCTTCCAGTCAGGGGTTGTTCATTTGCTGTGCCCACAGCTCAGTTTAGTCAGTTTAGAGATTAAGAAAGCAGCAATGGCAGCCTAGGGTGGGCAAGCCCCTCCCAAAGTTATCTCCAAAAACAGAAGGAAAGGATGGGGGAGCAAAGTCAGGGTGACAGCAGGGGAAGGTGCACATCAAACAGAAAGCAAAGTTACTTCACTTTCCCACCAGCCTGTCTCCACCAAAATCCACTCAGCCTAGGCCACTTCACTATACACATCTCAGCAGCACTCACCTTCTTCCCCTCTGTGTCCCCACAGTAAAACTGCTCTGCCTTAGTCTTGCCTTGAACAACAGGATCAGCTGCTTCCAAATGAGACGGATTTGCCACCAAGGAAAGGGTGATGTTCCTGTCAGTGACACGGTTAATCCGCCGGTGGTACATTCCCAAGTGGTACTTCACATCACCAGAGCCCTGGTGGAGAGGAAAAGACAGTCACCCCCAGGAGCATGAGCGGCTTCTGGGGCATGGAAGGAGACAGGCAGCAGCAGCCTGCTGCAGGCAGGAAAGAAGCTCACCTCATCAGCAGCCTCCAGCTTGGAGTCGAACTGGCAGAAGATCTGCTCTAGCTCTTTCCTGATCACATTGGCAAGAACATTCAGGCGTCCCCTGCAAAAGCAAGGCCACTGCTGACAGCCATTGAGTGCTGACGGTGACCTATAACCCTCATTACCACAGCCCACACCTCCTGAGAGGGCTGTGGGGTCACCCAGAGATGGGGACTCCCCAGAAGGAGTTTGAAGATCCCTCAGCACAGGGATAGTTTGGCCAACACCACATCCTACATACTTGCTGAGATGCCTCAGAGTAGGCAGGTGCTGGAATTCCAGCATGATTCTAGCTCTGACCTCAAGCCACCACCTCTCTCCAGATAAATTTACAAAGAAGCTGGAAAGACCTGATGAGCAGAGGCTCTTCAAGGACTGAGCTGTCCAGCTGAGGTTCATCACCCGCCAAGACCAATTAAGTGATGGCAGAAATCAATTTGGTACTGGCCCTCCAGTACCAAACCCCAGCAGCATCCTCCCGCCTCCTACCCGCACCAAGCAGCACCACGGCTTGAGGCAAGATTACCTGTGGGGCATCCCCATGATCACATAATCCACTCCCTTCTCACTTGACTTATCAATAATGGTCTTTAAGGCTGGGATCAGCACTTCGCATCCCTCCAGACCAAAACGCTTCTCCGAAGACCATTTCCGATGGAGGAACTCCTCAAACCTAGAAGGCAAAGGGAGGGAGAGATCACTGCCAGGGCTACAGCTGAAGGCAGAAACCAGATAAGGGACAGAGACTGCACCAAGGGAGCCACAGCACTGACTGATGCTCAAGCTGGTACCATGCAGCACATAACAGTCACTTCAGTCTCTTCCCACAGAGCTCAGCTGGCCGTTTTCCCCCCACTCCAACACCATACTGCACTTAATCCTTATTTTTTGACCTCTTCTTTCAGCATTATCCACATTTTCAGGTTTTTTTTGCCAGCACCTGAGCCTGCCAGACTGGCATTTCACTGGCATCAACCTGCTCATTAAGCTGATGGCATCAGATGATGTCAAGATGTGATTCAGCTGGTGACTGCACCACACTGGCCAGGAGCAACCCTCCTGGGGAAAATATAGAGAAGGTGAAGCCCCCACAAGGTACCTGGTAGAGCGGACCAGCCTGGCCAGCAGTGTGCGCTTCTCTTCATTGGTGAACTGCATGATGCCTGGGGTCTCAAACTTCTGCCGGATCCACTGGCACTGCTCCAGGTCATTGATGAACATGAACTCCACGCCAATGTGCTGGCAGTATGCCATCTGCTCCAATGAGAAATGAGGGCCATCAGACAACAGCCAGAGCTTCAGCATCTCAAACCCCCAAAGGACTGGCACTTGCAGCACCCCGCTGGATTACAGGGCGGGGCTCTTCATTTCCCCCCTTAACCCTTTCAGCCCAAGAGCCCTACTATGCCAGCAGAGACATCGATCCTCATGCCTGGCAGCCGGAGGGGGATCCTGGGGGGAACCTGGCTGCTAGCCCTGCAACAGCCCTGCTTTAGAAGCACTGTTTGAGCTGTATTCCCAGGAAAAGGGATGTGGCAGGGCATGTTCCAGGATGCTGCAGGGCCATGCACATGTCCCAGCATCAAGCTGTTTAATTCCCCTTCCCTGAGGGACCCACAATCAGCCTCTCAAGTCCTTTACATCCACCTCAGAGGAGAGATTTTCCCTCTTGGTGGCATCACCTGTGAGCAGTCCAAAACCTCACATCACAGAACAGGGGAGAATCAGAAGAAGCTCCTCCCACAATGAGGAGCCCCTTCCTGCAGCTGAAGTAAGATGTTGGCACAGTTTTGCTTCTTCCAAGGTCAACTAGTCTCAGCAGAGACCATCTGAGCAGCCTGCAGCGTGCTGAGCTGCTTGAGATCAGTCCAAGCACAGGAGGGGATGAAATTTGGCAGAAAAGGGAATCTGCCTGCACGAGCTGGAAGCTCCATCCCCAAGGGTCTCTTGGTGCAAGGGTCTGCACCAAGACTCTGTGATGGATACCCATGCAGGACAGCAACACTGCTGCAGTGCCTGGAGAAGGGATCACTAGCCTTCAGCCCACTCCTGTGCTCTGCCAGCACCAGCTGCTGCTTCAAACTGCAAAGTGTAACTGGAGAGGTTTCAAAAAAAGGCAGTATCTAGCTGTCTGGGGTTTGCTCCACCTTGGGCAAACCAAGTGCATTGCTGCAATGCAGCAAAAAGCTGGAGGCAATCAGAGCTGAGCAGGTTACTCGAGGTAGCTCTTGTGAGCGGGGCGAGTGCTGAGAAGCAGTTCCCAAACTGAAAATCTTACAATGTGCAGCTTGATCCAGGACTTCCAAAGACAAGTTCCCTGCCCCTGGTTGCACACAGGTCTGGTATAGAGCCCTGCCCTCCTCACCTCCAGCCGACGGATGATTTCCCGGAGTGGAAGAGCTGATTCATTTCCACCGATGAAAGTGGTTGTGGGCAAGTGGAAAACTTTGTCGAGGTCAGATTCATCCAGACCATAAAAGCCTGCAGGATTTGTCATGGGTGGGACAAGCAAGAGAAAAAAGGAAGGAAGAGGGACGGGCCAGGGACCAGGTACATTTGGGACAGGTGGGGAAGGGACAAAAAAGCAGCATAAAAAAATAAGCATGAAGGAGGTTTATATGGATAAAAACCAAGCCATAATTAAACAAAAAGACATTAAGCACAGAACAATGAGTTATTATGGAAGGCACCACAGGAAATGAACCACAAAGCAATGTATATGCATGGAAACGGGCAATTAAAATCCAGGGTGAGTCAAGGAGTTTGGAGCCCCAAGAACACAAAAAATACACAACAAATTATAACAGAGGGGCGAGAAAAGAAACAGGAATTGAGGAGTCCCCGAGCACATCAGAGGTGTCGGCACATGGTGGGAATTAAAAATGGAGAGTCAGCACAGAGAAGGAAACAGTTAAAACAGACACAACCAGACAGACAAAACCCCAAGGAGGGAGAGACAGAGAAGCAACAAAGAGAAAAGGCAACAGGGCTCTGACGGACTCTCCTGAATAGCTCAGCCCAGGAGCAGGGTGGCCGGCAGCCACTCAGGGGTTTGGCTGCCCAGGTACCCTTTCACCCCAATCAGCAACTTTTTAATTACAGCTTTGGCCTAGCTCTGCTCAGAAAGCCTCCTCCCTTTGGTGCTGGTAGCTGATGATTTGGAGGCAGCTCCTACTCATGGTATGGGGGCTGAGGGGAGCCGAGCTGGGCCTGGAGTGGGGCCAAGCAGGCCTCAAGAGCTGGAGGTTAGGATTGAGGACTGCAGGCAAATCCCACTGTATCCCAAAGCCATTAGAAGTACCTCACTACCCACTGAAGCTCATGGTTGTCTTTGGGAAACTGAGGCACAGAGGACGAGCGACAGTGCTGACCTAACTAAACCAATGCAGAAAGGCAGAAGCAGGTCCAGGAATTAGAGTCCCATGACCCTTCTGAATCAGGAACTTGGATGAAGGAGTCTATAGCCTTGGCACCTCTTTCAGGCTCCTGCTCATCCCTCCTGCACTCCCAACAAGGCCTGGTCCCAAGGTGTTTCCTAACCCCAGGGCAGGAGCTGCGGAAGAGACACATACCACTACTCCTCCCAGCTTCCTCCAAACCAGTTCAGGACCCTAGCTGAGGGTTCTTTTAGAGAGGGCATGGGGAACGCCATCTAAACACGGCAGAGCAGTGTAACCCACCTTCCCCAGGGGAATGGGAGGCAAAAACTGGCCCCTCCTGAGCTGGCCCCTTCCTTGAACTTCATCTTAAAAGTCTATGCCTTGCTGTCTGGTCAGGAATGGACAGTGAGCTGTAGACAGTCTGATCCCTGGAAGTGTTCAATGCCAGGTTTGGAGCAATCTAGTCCAGTGGACTGGGTAGTATGAAAGGCCCCTTCCAGCCTAAGCCAGTCTGTGATTCCATGGTCATGGCTCATCCCTGTGCAGCCTTGAGGGGCGAGTCCAGAAACTGGGAACACTCCAGTCAGCCTGTAGTGGACACATTCCTGGCTGCTAATGCTGCTCATCCCCTCTGCTGCTCACACCACCCTCCTGGACACCGAAGTCCCAGGAGAAGGAATGAAGCCAGGCCCCAGCAGCTCTGCTCTGGAGCTATGCCTAGGAACAATGAACTAGACAGGAGTTGAGAGTTTGGCCCTGTGTCTCTGGGGCTTCTCTTTGGTTCCCATTCAAACAGAAATCTCAGAGAGCGGCAGCAGGGAGCATCCCAGACAAACTGCCTGTTGAAGGGTTTCAGGAAATCCTCAGTAATTTGCTGAAGCTTGCAGACCTGCAGCACAGGGCTTTGGCTTGTTCTGCTGTGCTGCTTTGGAGAAACTCTGGCCCACTTTGGGGAGTATCAGATTTTACAAGGAGTTTTAGGACATCTAAGCATCTTTGCTCCCTCTTTGCTGCAGCCTGCCAGCCCTGACAACACTCGGTATTTATAGGCAGCAACACCATCAGCTGGAGGAAGACAAGGGGCAAGCTGCCAAATTTTCCCTGCAACAAAACCAGAAGATAGCTTGGATTTTTAGCAGCCTTGAACCAATGAGGGAGATTGAGGCCTTGCAGAATTAATATTCACAACAAAACTCTAGCAAGCCAGGCATGCAAACACAGTATAGAAAAGGCCAGAAAGGTTCAAACTGAGGATTTATACAAGGCAAAGTGTCACTAACCACACACCTACATCATTAAATTAAAAGAAATTAAAAATAAAACATGTCGCAAAACTCAGGAGTGGTGGGAGATGGGAGGGGCCCACTTTACCATCTCAGTTCATGCCCAGAATAACCTATTCAAAGAGAGTCCTGCACTCCAGAGAGTTAAGGGCTCATTAATTGCATACCTCCTACCGTTAACACTCTCAGCCGCTCCTTGAACACTGCGAGGTCTGGGAGGGGGCAAGGAGGGGGGGTGCAGAAAGGGAGAAGATAGAGAGATGCAGTCAAAGTTAGTAAAAAAACCCTGGAACCGTGAAAACTAGTCATGGAAAGCACAAGTCAAAAAATTACAGTATTTAAAATAGTCAAATTCCATCAGAGGCAAAAGGGCAGGCATGGAGGATGACTACACACTAGGCAAAAGAGAAATCTTGGTGGATGAGAGGAGGGAAGAGCAGGAAGGGAAGGGGGGCATCAGACACTGGGGAGCAGTTGAGCTGCACAGTTTGAGATCTCTTCTCGAACCTTGATGGGAGAGAGGGTGGCCTGGCATCTTCATTTGCCACAACCGAATGCATCCTTTCAAGCTGCATCACAGAGAGTGGGACCCTCTGCAGAGCTGGGAGCTGCCTCCCACCAACACCTGCTCCAGAGGGTTTGCTCTGCTTATGCTGCTGGGAGGATTTCAAGGTCAACCTACAGAGGTAAAGATGCTGCCTTTGCACAGAGGAGGAGGACTGGGGTGTAACAAGCAGGCAGTTCATGAGGAACACAGCAAAGATGGCGGCACAGCAGACATGCACAGCCGTCTCTTCTGGAGCACGCTTGGTGCCACGGTTGCTGGCAGAAGTGCCAGCACACTGGAGCAGTGGGCAAGCATGCAGCACCAGAGCTGCCTGCCTGGCTAGGTTAGGTGACTCAAGTGCCTTAATCTCATCTGGGTTACAAAAAAGACCTTGGAAACACTTGTCCTTTGGGTCAGCAGGGAAAATCAGACACTTCCCCAAAGTGGGGAAAAGGAAAGTGGGAGCACCTCAAGCCCAGCTCCCTGCAGGGGCTCGCCTGGCTCTTGCTGAGCTGGAGTAGGATTTCCATCAATTCACTCTGGCATGAAGCAGAGGCAGCTGCTTTCCACAGGGAGAAAGACAGACGGACACTGAGACACACACAGCCTTCCACACACCACACAGATTTCAGGGTGTAAAGTACTATTTCTTTCCTTCTATTTTCAGGGTCATACTGAGTTCCTGTAGTCATCCTATCCTTGTTTTACACACTTACCATGCCAGACCAGCTGCAGTGGAAGACCAAGATGAGATTACTTTGTTGTTTTTTTTCAAATACAAAAGACAAGGGGAATTGGGTGGCTCCAACCTCACCACTCCTCAGACTAAGTAGCCCTCGGCAGGTTTTCTCCCTCTGACATTTTCCCCAAAGATCGCACTGCTTAATCCTAATGCTAATGCTTAAAGAGAGCTTCCAAACCAGAACCAAACCAGTTGCTAAACAAAAGACAATTGAGAAGAAGATTAACCATCCAACTCCTTTGAATCACAGCACTGCCACTTAAACTGTTGGCAACTGTGATCACACTGCAAAAGCTGACCTTTAAAGGACCTCACTGTTAAGTAAGAGGAAACAACATTGTTTCCAAGTTTCAAACCCAATCCTGTTACTAACCGCCCTGTCAAGTGCTACATATTCTTTCAAAGAAAAAAAAAAAATAGCGAGCAGGATCTGTTTAGAAATTGGCTTTTTATGCCACAAGCAGGCAGCACCCAACCTTAGGCTCAGCCGGAATTCTGTGTTCTTGCACCACTGCAGCTCCTTCTCCACTTCCTGAACACTATTTGCAAGCTAAGTTCACCCAGTTACAGTTAGGATTGACTAGATGAGGTTTTCCAAGATAAGAATACCAGGGGAAAATCTACTCAGTATAAATAATACTTCTAGAAAGATTAAAAAAAAGCATTTTTCTAAGATCTAGCCACCTGAGTCTGGAGTTCTACCACAAGACACAACCCCAGCATTAGCTGGCAGCCGCCACCATTATATCTTGTTCCCAGGACTCATTATTTCCTGTGAATTCATGGATTATTGGGAAGCAAAACAACACCAGTAGCCACAATGGCAGGTATTCTAATAAGAAAGCCACAAAGGAACAGAGATCCTTGCTTGTGGCAACTCACCATGGGGAAGCAGGGAAAATGGAGCCTGGACTGCTTCCCCCAGATGTTGTTACAGCTGCACACTGGTGCCAGCCCAGCAGGCTGACCGGCACTGCCAGGGAGAACTTGCTCTTGGATTACATTGGGCTCTGCATCCTCTGAGGCCCAGACAAGACTGGAACACATTTGGCTCCTGAGGAACCAGCAGACTCAGCAGCTCTCCGAAGGGACTTTCGCTCTGCAATGACCTTCCCCTGAAGCAGACCTGTGAGTTTAATGTACAAGTGGAGAGCAGTAAAGAGCAGTGTCTCTCAAGGGTCTCTGGTTGGATCAGTAGGGTTTAATTCCTCCATCAGTGATGGACAGTGGAATAATGGGCACCCTCAGCTGACACCACTGAATGTTGCAGTAACATGCTGGAGGGACAGGATGCCATCCAGAGGCACTTGGACAGGCTGGAAGAGAGGGATTACATGAACTTCATGAAGTTCAACAATGCCAAATGCAAGGGATGGGGCAATCCCCAGTCCATGGATGGATGGATGGATGGAAAGCAGCTCTGTAGAGAAAGACTTTGAGGTCCTGGTTGATAAGAAACTAGACATGAGCCACCCACATGCACTGACAACTCAGAAATCCATACATGTCCTGGGCTGCATCAGAAGTGTGACCAGCTGGCTGAAGGGGGCATTCGATCCCCCTGCTTCACTCAGCTGAGACCCCACCAGTACTGCCTCCAGCACTGGGGTCCCCAGGGCAAGACAGATATGGACCTGCTGGAGCAAGTCCAGAGGAGGCCAAGGAGATTCTTGAAGGTCTGGAGCCCCATCTGCTATGGAGATAGGCTGGGAAAGCTGGAGGTGTCAAGCCTGGAGGAGAGAAAGCTCCAGGAGATCCTGTTGTAACCTTTCAGTCTATAAAGGGACTTATAGGAAAGGAGCAAGAGACTTTTTCCCAGGTTCTGCAGTGCCAGGACCAGGGACAAGAGTTGCACGCTGATAAAGGGCATGTCAGTGATTGGACATAAGGAAGAAATTCTTCCCTGTGAGGGTGGTGAGGCCCTAGCACAGGGTGCCCAGGGTAGCTGTGCAGGCCCCATCCCTGGAAATGTTCAAGGACAGGTTGGACAGGGCTTGGAGCAACCTGATCTAGTGGACGGCGTCCCTGCCTGTGGCAGCGGGGTTAGACTAGTTGACCTCTTAAGCTCTTTTCCAAGCCAGAACACTTTGTGAGTCTACAAGTTCCTGAGCAGCACAGTAACTCTGCTCCCCACACCCAGCTCCCTTTCCTGCCGAGGGACAGCTGTCACTGCCACCACTCACAGCTGACTTGCTCTGGGTTTCATCCAGACCCTGCTCTACTCTCAAAAGGGATCAAAAGGGATATACGTCCACTAGGCATAAGGCTTCAGGGCTCTCCTCTCCTGCTCTGCTTCAGAACTGCAGTGCCCACAGCAGAGGCCAAACACCCTGAGCTGGAAAAGCCTTTCCTCATCCTCTCCACTACCCAGCCATGGTGAGCAGCTTTAAGTTCACCTAAAAAGTCTTCCTGCTTTCCTCACAGTGCTGACTATGAGCATGTGTGTCTGCTCCCACAGCTGGGTTCACACCCATCATCTCTCTACCCCTCGCCATCAAAATATCTCAGGCACAGGACACTCCAAGCTGGAGCTAGACAGCTCCTGAGGTTCAGCCAAGAGTTGGTCCTCCAGAGAAGCATGTCAGAGTCCAGACTGTGGGATGAAGCAGCTTCCTCATCATCCAGTGAACTGGTCCGACCAAAACCTACTCCCTTCCCTACCGCTCCTGGTACACGTAATCCTGTCCGAAGGTCCAGCAGGGCCAGGGTCCAGGGCTGGTGTCCCTGTGCTGGCAGATGAATAAGGAAACAAGGCCATTTACATGCACCGTGCATTCTGATTGGCTGTTTCGATTGGCGAGGTTAGTAATCATCACTGCTGCTCTACTCTACGTTAGGAGCATGAGCATGCCTCTGGAGCACTCAGAGTGCCAGGGAACTACCCTGGGAAGCACCAGTGAGGTGACAGAGTTCAGCAACCTCATCCTGGCTAGTAGAATGGTAGCAAAGTACAGAAATCAGCTCAAAAGCACATGAAGAGGTGCTGGGTTTAAGCACTTTCAGATCAGGATTTCAAGTCCTAGGCACCATACACTCTTCTGTACAACACTCATGCAGCTCTCACTCAAACACATTGGGATTTCCACCTCTCTACTTGGACAGGAATGCATCCCAAAGCTTCCTTGTTATGATCACCAGTAGGGACTCATAGCTCAGTCTTGGAAAAAGGGCAATTACAGGATTTACAGATGCTGGGGCAAGCTGGAAGTTCAGGAAGCCAGCCTCAGCCCTGCAAAGACGAGCCCAGTACATTCACCCCCAGCTCTGAGGGTCCCCAAGGGCAGCAAGAGGAGCTGAGAGAACAGACCTCCAGCTCTCACCAGCACAAAACCTTTCTGCTTTGCATTTCCAGAAGATGCAATTACTTCCAGCCCTTCTGGGTTTTTTCTTCTCGGTGAGCAAGATCAGTGATAACACTGATTAGCAATGGTTGAAGAAACATGAGCTGAGTACAGGAGTGACAGCCAGAGGGTGGCAGGACTGCACTGCTGCTGTTGCCGGCAACTACAATTTTAGAGTGATCATTACTAAGGAAACTTCAGACCCCCAGCCTGTGAAGCAATCTACCTATGAAGCTGTGAAAGAGAGGGGAGCTCAAGCAATGCAGCACCAACTGCTCTCAAAGCCCTCACCCAGTTTGTCTGTGGATGTGATAATATCGGCTGGAAGGGAGGAGTCCAGATCTGCATCCAAGATGCCCAGTGGATCGAGTTGTGCTACATGATGCCCTCGAATCTATGAAATGCACGAGGAATGGAAAGGAGAACAGGAACCAAAAAGGAGAGAAAAACAAAAGAGGGGAGGGGTAAAAAAGTTAAATTACATTAGAATTAATTTGCAGAGTAATTCTCACCGACGTTTGGAGAAACAGTTACTGGCGCATCATCAAAATTTACACAACTAATGCCGAGAGGATCAAGCTTTGCAATGTGGTGACCCCTGACCTGGAAGCAACAACACAGATTAAAACAAGTTAATTGAAGAGACATTCCTTAAAAAAAAAAAGGAAGTTAGAAAATTTCATTCAGTTTCCTCTTTACATTTTCTGCAGAGCTACCCCAATTCTATCTGCAGCTGAAACCTGAAGAAGTTTGGTTTACTGTGACCTACAGCACATAGGAGAGTGCCAGCAGCCACCAGGACTGCCTGACACCAGGTTTGGCAGGTGCACAAGGAAATGGCAAGCTCCTTCACAGTAGAGACAGGGTCTAAGGGTCTCCTGATGCTTTCCTAGCATCAGCATCGTGTCCAGCTTGAGCAGCTCCTTTCTACACATGCAGCAACTTCACACTGATGGTCTCCTCGTAAGAATCACAGGCACACAAAGAGGCATTTTGCCCAGAGAAGCTGTGGTTGCCCCATCCCTGGCAGTGTTCAAGGCCAGGTTGGATGGGGCTTGTGGAGCAACTTGGAAGGCTGTAGTAGATGTCCTTGCCTGTGGCAGGGGGGCAGCAGGGTAGAACAAGATAGGCTTTAAGGACCCTTCCAATCCAAGCTGTTCTGATGTGTGGTGTTTTAAGTAGGTTACCAATCACATGCAGGGCTTCCTTCACATTCCCACTCTTTCATACCTCCATACACTGTCCTGAACCTCCCCACCTGGACATCCTGCTGCAGCTACAGCCCTACTGTGATAGCAGGGCAGGGAGGGAGGTTGATTTCTCACTATGGACAGCTTAGAAAAATACATCCAAGCGCCATCATCTTCCTGTGCTGCCATTCAGAGCCTGAAGAAGAGATGGGCACGCTGAAGAGGTTACAGATTTTGTTTTCGAATCACTGACTTCAAGTTTCTGCTTCAAATTACATCAATCATTCCATGTTCAAACTCAGCATCTGCCTGCCTGTTCCACTGGCAGGGGCTGCCTGAGACCTGGCAGGGTGGTCATCTCTCATGGAATCAGACATGCAAGTCCTCATAAACAGGTCTCCATGCTGACATCAGCACCGCAGTTGCAGCGGCAGGCACAGCAGGGGCACTGTCTTGGAGCCAGAGAGCAGGGCCAAGGCTGGGCAGACCTTTGGACTCGCCCAGTGCTACAGTTCCTGCTGTAACTCATAACCTTTTACACTGGATTTTCCCTGTACCTCAGCAGAAACACAGCTGCACAGCACAGCAAGTATTTCATCACAGGAACAGGTGAGAAGCTCACAGTCACAACTGCACAGCATCTGGGTTCATTAACTTCTCACCACAGCCATAATTACAGCCCCCATACTTGATAAACCAGAGCACAACAAAAAGTAATAGGATAACACAGACGTAGAAACACATTTAAATGTTCCCCAGAATTAAAATACTTGCTAGCCTTCCCTCAGCCAGAGGATGTTTCTTTCCTGCTCCAAACTCCCAGAAGGCTGACTTGGCAGCATTGGTCTGAGCTGCAGCCCACGAGCCCCAAGGGCCACTTCCAGGTTGCAAATCACATGGAAATGTTTCCTGACCTTTTATTTTAGGACCTCGGGAGCTCTGTCAGCAATAGGGGGAAGCAGGATGGGTGCTCCATGCCACTGCTAAGAATGGCAGGAGCCCGTGGCACAGGAGGAGCATTTCAGACAGAAGCAAACTACCCAGTGTGGAGAAGACCTCCCACTCCCTGCCACCCTGTTTGGATGACAATAGCTTTAATCTTCCTATTGTCCAGCAAAGCATCAGCTGAGCTTCTGTCCCAACAGATCAGCTGCTCCTATTCCTAATGAGGCAGCCCAGCTCCTATCCTGCATGCTCTGCATGCAAGCACGTGCATCATTTGCACTAACTCCAGCCCACCTCAGCTGCTGCGAGCCCCTCAACAAAGGACATGACCCTCCTCGGCACAAAATCCCCTTACCTGATATGCCCTGATGAGAGATTGCACTGCAAGATGGTCCTCCACCAGTTTATCCACGTTAGGCTGTGTCTGAACCAGGGACTGGGCTTGGGACAGGGTGGAGAGGCTGGTAGTCAGTGGAGGGGGGCTTTGGTAAGCAGTGCCTGGAGCAGCTCCAGCATTGGCATTGCGAAAAAAGATGTCCCATGACTAGGAAAAAGGAAAGAAGAGAGGTGACCAGGATCTTCATTTGCAGTCCAACACCTCCTCAGTCAAGGTTACAGAGGTCTCAACTTTACTGCCAAAGCAGAGCTGCCTCCTCCCCTGTACCTCAGCTCCATGCAGCCGCTGCTGAAGGCACCCACCTGCCTTGAACAAAAGAGAACTAAAGCTCTCCCACTATTCCAGCTACATCGCTATCCCACTTCCCATCCATCTGGATTGTTTCTTTTGGCAGGAGGCCAACGCCAGAGCCAGCCCTCCCTTGGCAGTGGCACCAGGACAGAACACAGTGATACCTCATGCCTTGGCTCTGCTCTTGGAACTGCTGTCCTGAGCAATTAGCCCTAGCCTGGACTTCCAGCTCATTTCCTTCTCCCCAGAGGAGGCCACTGCTCTCTAAATACCCCAGTATTTTCTGAAAAATATTTCTGCCCTGTAATCAAATACACCTCTTTCTCTTTCCATGGTCTGAATGACCAGAGACTTAAATCTCAGCATTAAGCTATGTTGTTCAGCCCTCAACCAGCAATAGTTTTATTTTTCTACCTCTTCTTCAATTTTCCCTCATCCTTTCGGTGACACCAATGACAGTGGTACAGAGGTACTCCCATACCAGCTCTCCCATGCCCAGAACGAGGCAGCTGCCACCGTTGCTTCTGTTCCCTCTGCAGATGGGCATTTCTAGGTGTTAAGAAAACAAACAAAAACACTGGAAAAAAGCCCTGGACAGACTTGGTGTACTGTCATACTTTTCCAGCACTATCTGAAAAGCCTGGAAGTATGCCAGGCCAAGCCCAAGTTAACCAGTCTCCCTGTAGAAGCACCAATGGATTTGGGGAAGAAGAGAGCCTGGCCAAAGTCCAATCCACATCCTCCCATCATGCTTGTGCCTCATCTCATGTGCCACCAAATGATGGCAAAGGATGAGGGCACAGCAGAACAGCAGCTGTGTGCCAGCACAGACCCAGGAAGCTAGCTAGAGCAAATAAATCCTGTGAGATTTGCATGCTGGCTTCAGCCCAACGGTCTCTACACTGACTGGGAGCTTGGCATCCTGCACCTTGGAGAGCACCAAATACAGCCTTGGCAACTGGAGATGGGCGAAGCCCAGCCATCCCCAGAGTGCTTAAATCAAGTAAAAAAGTGCCCTCAAAGCAGGGGTTGTTTGGGGCAGAAAACAGTTTTTGCCCCTGGAAGCAGGGTGGAGAGGACTGAAAACCTGACCTTAGCTTGGAGTCGCCCCAGCTCAGCAGTTCCCCCTGGAGCTCCTCCAGATGCAGCATCCACCATGTGCCCCAGGAAGCTATTTCCAGTCCCAATTTACTCAAACACCCCATTGTCTCATCACATCACTGCACAAGGTGAATAAATTTAGAAATGGGTCACGCTAAAGGAACATAAATAAGATCTGACACTAATTTTGACACTAACTGATAAACAATCACTCCCCTAAGGGGAAAACAAAGGGAAGACAGAAAACAGCTAAACCCTCTTCTGACTGGCTAAAGGGAATTTCAGTGCGAAAACAGGGAGAGCTGCTTTTTGCTCCATCCCTGCTCTTCCCTTCCACAGGCTCACAGAGCTCCTGAGGGCACCCAAAGCCATCAGCTCCTGCAAATGGAGGGACAAACATCCAGGGATGGGCTCTGTGCCCTTGGCATGGAGAGGAACCCGGCTGGCCACTTTGCTCCGTGGTTTAAGGTAGTTTCATGTACTGGCAAAGACAGGCAAGAGAAAAGGAGCATCTGTCAACCTGTGATGGGGGTGGGGACAGGGACAGAGCCAGGACTGTTGCCTTTTTAACCTCCTCTCTTTTGCCATTCATACCTCTTGGAGTTGCAGTTAGCTTCTGTTTTGGAAGAAAAAGTTCACTTTAAACTCTGCAAACAAGGTGTGGCACCGGCTGGGTCAGCTTGAGCACTTTCACTGAGTGCTTTATTGCTCCACGGAATGATGCCGGGTGGCGCAGGGCAGGCTAGAGCCCTGATAAGTGCTCAACTGCTTTCAACTGCTGATGTTGTTTTGAATTCAGGAGAATCCACGGGCTATCCCATGGATTTCTGGGAAGCACAGAGGTGCCTCTGGAGCTCGTATCTCCCATGGGAGAGGCTGAACAGCCCCATCAGAGTTATCCTGCTTTATCATGAGAAAGAGAACTTTGTCTTAATCCAGCATTTGCCAAAGATAACACCAGCAATAAACTCATGGGGTTATTCCCCTCTGACTTCGCTGTGCCCATGGCAGCTCTGTGAGCACTCTGCTTGCTTTTATACCCTGTATAGACACATACAGGATATAAGATACATAGATATACATTTTGAGAGAGCTCAGATTCAGGGCATTTTTACAGTCCCACAGCTGCAATACAAAGCATTACCCTTGACTGGCTTTCCCAGCGCTCCTCCATGCACTGGCAAAGTGGGATTGGTGAATCAGCTGCCTGCCACACACCGGATAGTTCAGGCTTTAGAGGGATCCTGAACTCAGTTCTGTGAGTGGAGCTCAGGGAAGGCTCCTCTATTGAGAACAGCCCCAAACCAGCTCAGCAAGCCGAATCAGCACCTTCTACCAGATTCAGCTTCTGAAGAAAGATGTGGGCTCATACTGTCATGTCCCAGTTTCCCAGCTTGGAGGTCAGGCATGCACAGCAAGGGAAGATGGGTGACATTTCCCATCCACTGGGGGCACTGAGGGTGCTTCAGGCTGGGATGTGCATAAGGGACACACAGCTTCCACCTCCAGCTCAGGTTGCTTCCTGCTCCTTCCCCTGCCACGGGCTCCAGAAGCATCAACCCTGCTTGGCATGGTCCACAGATCTGGCAGCACCTCCTGCTCCAGCAGGGAGAAGATGATGAACATCAGAACTTAAGGAGGAAGAGCAGACTGAACCAAATTTAAGGCAGATACTTTGCTGAGAGCAGGCAGTCAAGCAGCAACCAATGGGTACACACCATGCACACTGATGCGTCCTTTATCAACCTAGACAAGGACCTTCAGTTTTCTCAGGTGTGATGGTGCCAACAAACCCTTTTCAATTTAAAATCCCAAACACTGGCAAATTAAGGAGTCTGTTTTAAGGGCTGTTTCCTGTACAGATCTATGGGGAGAGCTGTGTCTCTGTCCCCCAGTTAAACCCAAACTCCAGGGCTGCTGCTTAGGGAGGCTGAACCTACCCCAGAGGTATGCAGGTACCACCCACCTGCAGCCATAGCTGTTTGGCCACCTACCTGAAGCACCTATGATGCTGCTTAGGTTATGGGGAGACAGTGTGGGCTGTGCCAAGCACCCAAGCTGGTCAAATGGGGGGCAGGAGGATGGTGTCCCCACTTCCAGGGGATGCAGTCCCAGGAGCAAGCAGCACTGTGGCAGACGACTGGCATGCATCCCCCATGCCCTTACCTCCTCTTTCTCTCACTCTGCTCTAATTTTTTACTATTCTACTCTTATTATTATCCAACTCTGCTCATCAGACTTGAAAACTGGAGTTCAGCTGAAGGATTCCATGCAGAAAATGCCCTAAAATACCCTATTTTTTACCTTCCCTATTTTACGCAAGCACTAAAGATTGTTCTGCAGTTAAAACCCCCAGTGTCTACACGGAGGAAATGGATTCAGTGTGTTCAGCTGGGACTGTCACACCAGCTGGAAGCCTCAGAGGTTTTTGGTGACAACAGCAAAGCCACTCCAGCTCCTCCCAGTTGAACGTGTCCCTCGTCCCTGGTGGGACACAGAACAGCAAGGAGCAGCTGGTCTCTGTGCTACACAGGGACAGAAAAACCTCACTGCTTGGCGTGACTTTCAAGACTGTCCAGAGTCTGGAATCAAAGAGCTGCTATCACACCATGACTCTGTCAAAGTCATGATTGTGCCTGTTGCTGGGACAAAGCGGTGTAATATTCACTCATTTTTAAACCAAGCTACAGTATTTGAGCTCAGGGCTTTTAGTTCAATATCCCACCTCTGAAGGACAGGTTGTACCATGTGCTTGGGCAGCTTTTAAGTCACTATTTGGCAAAGGGCACAACCCAAACTAAGATGTTTTGTGATTTCCAAGTCTATAGTTTGGCTCAGCTGCCTGTGTTCCTCCAAATCATGAAGTCAACACTTACATGAAAGTCCTATGTTAAGAACTTTTTAGCATCTTCATTTTGGATGGGTGGGATCAGTGTAATTGAAAACACATCAAACTGTCATGAGTGCTGGGCCATAGGATTCCTTATACCCCTAACTGCTCATTCACTTATGCTATCCTGATCTGCACATGGCTCATAAATAAAGAAAATCTCTGTTCCTTATCAGGACATGTTCAAAACTGTCCTAAAAATCCCCTGGGTAACGCTGAGACTTAGTCACTGGAGGAACATTTTCCTTGTGAAACATTGTGGATGGGGAAAAATGCTGTCAGGTTTCAGAACGCCTCCTCCCAGCTGAGTCTTCATCTGCTGGACTCAGCTTTGCTGGAAGAGCTTCAGGGATTCAGATCAGGACAGACTTCTGCACATACTGCCCACAGCTGGATTGTTTTCCCAGTTTTAAGTTCAGGAGCAGCTGGGGGGATTTCCTCTGGCCACCAGACCCTGTCCCCCTCCCCATCTGTAGATCAGCAGTCAGGCTTTACACACACAAGCTCCAGGACAAGCTTAGCTACATCTGCCCCAACACAGAACACCACTCATGCCTGAGACAAGAAGGAAACCAGTCAGGATGTGGAGAATACCCTCCTTGCCCCATTTTTCCATCCTCCACTCTGGAATCAACCCTCTTTGATGAGCCACCAGAGATGGAAAAAATACAGCATTGAGAGCTTGCTACAGGTGGATTCCCAGGAGCCATTCCTTGTATCCGCTTGTGATCCAGGATGCTGCCCATGTCCAAGCCCACGACGTTCCCTCTTGAATAGAAAAAGCTCCTTTTGGCTGTTGCTCAAGGAATCGCTGCTTTCTTTTGAGCAAAGTAAGGCAGAAGGACCATCCACAAACATCCAGCCCCTATGATGAATCCACTGTTCAAGAGGTGGCACTTACCTGCACCCACTGCTCAGACACATAGAGAAGTGAAGGTGATGTCCTGGCAAGGTTGATCCTTACCTTATGTACACTTTTGGGATTTTCCAGCCAAGCATAATACATTTCCTCCACATAGTTTGAACTAGTCCCACTCAGAAATGGTTCGGCAGCCACTGGTGCACTGTAGCACCTAAGCTGTTGGAACGTCCTGGGTGCTGCCGGTCTGTGTTGGGAAATTGTCTTTACAGTCTGTGAGGCTGTCAATGGCCTCAGTTTTGCTGCACAAGTCCTTAAATTAAGCATTTTTGTCCCGTTGCCTCACACAAATACCTGTTGAGGGAAAACAGAAAAGTGGGTTATGATTACTGCAGGACAGCACTGAACAGAGACCCACCTCCTCCTCCTCCTCCCCTGAGCATGGAGAATTGAGCTTAGGATCAGTTTTTAATTTGGATTAATCAATCCACCCTGTCCCACAGACAGGTTCCTGATGGCTTGGAAATGCAGTTTTCACTCAGTAGACTTGGCATGGCTGGTCTGCCTCTCCCATCCCTGGCAGCATGGCATCATGATCTCCCCTGTCACAACACTGCAAAGCAAATTTGCTTGGTGGGTACCAAACACCGGCCTCGAACAAGCCACTGCACACCAAAGCCACCCACATCTCTTGATTTCAGCTTCTTCCACCACTCTCCCTCCCAGGTAGGTCTGGGCTTTCATTTCTCTGACCAGTCTGCTTGGCCGAGGTTTTCCTTCTTGGTTTGTTGCGATGTGCAGCAGGATAAAACTGGGAAGAAACCATCTACAGGGAGAATCGCGCGCAAAGTAGGGGTAGAGTAGTGCAAAGCACTTGAGAAGTGGGCTCCAGGAAAGACTGCTTCTGCTCAACCCAAACCCAAGAATATCAGTGCAGATGAAAGACCCAGAGAGGGATTCTCCCCTGCTCAGAGAACTCATTAAAGTAACCTGGAGGTTACAAAGGTGTGGGACCTTTGAGAGGTGCCACCTTGCAGCCTTCAGTAGGGCACATACTGGGAGGCCTGGGGTTAGCCAGGTGCTTTGCCATAGGGTCAGCAATGGGGTTTTACACCAACCACCA
Source organism: Toxostoma redivivum (assembly GCA_013397375.1). Taxonomy (NCBI): domain Eukaryota; kingdom Metazoa; phylum Chordata; class Aves; order Passeriformes; family Mimidae; genus Toxostoma; species Toxostoma redivivum. The sequence continues at coordinate 81,962 of VXBI01009247.1, read as the reverse complement.
TAGCCCAAGGTAAGCATTGAAGATCATCCTGAAGGAAGCGCAGGCACTTGGAGCAACTCTTCTTGGAGCTGCCCTTTCCACCCAGCTCCTTCTGCAAGCGGCAGGACCCAAGGCTAGAAGTGACCCAGCTGGCTGGTTTCCATTGCCCAGACCAGTTTAACGAGCAGCAGCCCAATGTCAAAGCAGTTATCATGTGTTCACTAGATTAAAATGAAATTTCACAAGAGATCAGAAAAAACAACACATCTTCATGGTCAGCATTTGCCTAGCCACCCTTCCAGGTTTGTCTTGCTGAATCTAGTTCAGACACTGATCTCTTCCCTGTAGTGACCAATAACAGGACCCAAGGGTTGCGTCAGTGGAGGCTAAGATTAGATATTAGAAAAAGGATCTTCACCCAGAGGGTGTTTGGGCACTGGAACAGACTCTCCAGGGAAGTGGTCGAAGCACAAAGCCTGAGAGTTCAATGAGACAATGCTCTCAGGCACAAGGTGTGACTCTTGGGAATGGTCCTATGCAGGCCCAGGAATTGGACTTGACGATCCTTATGGGTCCCCTCCAACTGAGCATATTCTGTGATTCTGTAGTTCTGGCTGCCTGGAATGACAGCGGCTACACTTCCCATTGTAAACCATAAGGTTTTGGTTCAAAAAGCCTGAGGAAGACCCAGAGTCACCTGAACTCAGAAAAAGTGTTTGACAGATTTACCCATAGGAAAAAGGGAACCACTTGTCATTTCCCTGCCCACAATCACACTTGGCAAGAAAGGCCACCAAGTGCAGGACCACAAGTGCCACAGCACTGGGGATTCTCCCAGTTCACCCTCATCAGATCTACACAGCAAAACACACACTGTTATTTTTCTGAAAGGCTGAGAAAATCAGGGATGTTCAGCCTCGAGAAAATAAGGCTCCAGGGAGACCTCTGAGACCCTCACAGTCCCTAAAGGGGCTCCAAGAGAGCTGAGGAGGGACTTTAGACAAGGGCTTGGAATGATAGGACAAGGGGTATTGGCTTCCCACTGCCAGAGGGCAGGATTAGGTGGGATATTGGGAGGAAATTCTTCCCTGTGAAGGTGGTGAGGCCCTGGCACCTGGTGAAGTTGCCCAGAGAAGCTGTGGCTGCCCCTAGCTGCCTGGAAGTGTCCAAGGCCAGGGTGGATGGGGTTTGGAGCAACCTGGGCTAGTGTTAAGGTGTCCCTGAATATGGCAGGGAGGTGTAACTGGATGATCTTCCCACTCAAAGCATTCCATGATTCCATGATATTTCAGAGAGCCAAATGAGTCAGGTGCCAGAGCACAGGCATGCTAATGGCAGGGAAAAAGCTTTAGGACAGAAGTAACAGCATCATCTCCAGTTTCATGTCCAGTTTTCGGTGCTGTCACTTCAGAGAGTGACCTCTCTGGAAAACAATGAGGTTAATGCCAGAGTTTGATCCAAAGTGAGCAGAACTAGCTGATCTTTGAGCTTTGAGGATCTCTTGCAGGAAGGGTTAGCTAGGAGCCTGGACAGACACAAGGCAAGCTTGGAGCTGGGATGACTGCAAGTTGGATCAAAAAAGAGAACCAGAAGCAAGGACGTAGGAAACCAAGTCTAAGATAAGGAATATCAGGGTCACATAGGAATGCAAAGGTCACACTGGGAGTGACGGCTGAGGAGAGTGAAGAGGGGCAGCCAGTCACAGCCCAAACCTAACCAAAAGGTCAAACCTCAGGAATGCCCACAACGGATGACGGCCCAGAGCGTGCCAATAAACAGATTAAAGTGCTAAATGTGACCCACTCTCAGCCGGGAAGGGGACGTCAGCCTAGAGGGCAGGTACTTGGTAACGACTTTGGAATACTTTCTAGGTTAAAAACAGCACAAATTTCATCATCCAGAAAGCGGCGGGGGCACAGCCACCGGCTTCAGCCACAGCTGATCCAGCACTCGGGCATCTTGGGCCCGCGGCAGGCGAGGGCCTCAGGACGGGCGGGGGCAGATCCTCTGTGGCCGCTACACGGCCGAGCCCGGCCCAGCAGAGCCCAGCAGAGATCTCCGCCAGGCGCCGCGGGCTCGGGTGGCATTCCGCGACCGGGGAACGGAACGGAAGCGGACCCGCGGCGGGGCCGT
>VXBI01009247.1:53007-79819 GCA_013397375.1 Toxostoma redivivum | reverse complement strand
CCCGGCCCTCCCGCACGGCTGGGTCCGGCCTCACCGTCCGGCCCCGCCGCAGAACCCACCGGCGTGTCCGTATGCCCCGCTCGTGGCCCCGGCTCTGACAGCGGCCCCGACCACCGGTCCCGCCCGGCCCCGCCCCTCCCTTGCGTCACCACGTCGCGTCACCACGCCCCTTTTGCCACGCCCTTCGATCCCAACCCAATGCGGCTGCGCTGTCCGGCGAGAAACAGCGGTGCGGCCGGGCAAGACAGGTCACGGGCATGGCTTTGGGTACGGTCTGGGGACTCTCACCATGGCCACAGAACTCTCCTCATGGCCTGGAGTTCGCTGTACGGTCTGGGGACCCTCACCATGGCCACAGAACTCTCCCCATGGCCTGGAGTCCGCTGTACGGTCTGGCGACCTTCACCATGGCCACAGAACTCTCCTCATGGCCTGGAGTTCGCTGTACGGTCTGGGGACCCTCACCATGGCCACAGAACTCTCCTCATGGCCTGGAGTTCGCTGTACGGTCTGGGGACCCTCACCATGGCCTGGGGTCCATTGTACAGTCTGGGTACTCCTGCCATGTCCAGAGAACTCTCACCATGGCCTGGAGACCCTTGGTATAGCCTGGGGACAGCCACCGTGATTCATGGCTCACAACCCTCATCATGGCTTGGTGAGTCTCATCATGGCTTCAGGACCCCAGCTGTGGCCTGGGGACCTCTGCCATGGCCTAGGGACCTCCACTGTGTCGTGGAGGACCCCTTGCCTTGAGGCACCTCAGGCTTTTGGGGATATCCCACCACGTGTGACATCCAGCAGGGCACAGGAGGTACTCTGAGAGCTCTGCATTTCTGGCAATTTCCTGACAGTGAGTCATGGTGGTGCCAGTCTTGGCCACAGCAGCTGTGCAGGGCTGGAAGGCACTTTCAGGAAGTGAAACGGATGCCAGGAAAACACCCCAACAGCCCGAGTCCACGCAAGCCTGGCCACGCACATCCCTGGCCCTCCCAGCATGGTGCAATCTCCGGCACACCAGATGGACGTGAGGATGAGGAGTGTCCCTAAAGGCCACATCTATGAATGCTATGTCCCCAGGAGATATGAGTGGGCACAAGAAACTGAATAGAGAGCAGAGTCCTGCACCCACTGGTGTTGGGTCAATGAGGACAAGAGGGGTGACAGAGGAGGTACAGCTGGCTGTGGCAGCAGGGGTCTGGGCAGTGGAGGAGGAAGCCATGGGGAAATGGTGGAGTAGCAGCACTTGCACCACTGGCCGCTTCCGGGACACCCACAATGCCCAGCCCTGACAAGGGTGGGTGTCATCACAGCTGGGCTGAGACTGGGATTGGGACTGGGGTCAGAGCTGGCACTCAGTGAGTCCAGTGAGTCCAGCTCCCTGCTGGGTCAACTGAACGACAGGCTGGCACATGGTCACAGGCCCCACACATCAACCCCAAACATCCCCTCTGCTCTCTGCCCCATACACCGGCCCTGGAGCATCCTTCTGCTCTGTCCCACAACCCTGCTGTGCCCCATACTCTGGTCCTGGAGCAGCCCCTGCTCTGGTCCATGCTCTGCCTCCCCACTACACTGCTTGGGGGCAACCAACCCCCCCAGCCCTCCAGTCTCAACAGAGTAATTGGGCAAAACCGGGCATTGCGAAACCTGGAAATCCCACTCTGACGGCGCTTCCTTCTAGAGGCTCTTGAAAACCAGCCACACCGACGCCGGGCTCAGAGAGCAGCCAAGCAGCACTGCAGGCAGGACAGGCAGGAGCAGGCAGCCAAGTGCCTCAGAAGTTTGCAGTTACTGTGAAGTCTCTGCCCAGGACTCTGCAGTCAGTGACAGCAATGGCATTTGTCCCTGATTTGGACACACTGGAGAGCAGCAGGTAAGAACTGACATGCAAAGAGGACTTTGGGGATGTGTTGCTGCATTCCTGACTGTGACTTCACCATCTCCCTTTGCGTTTCAGCCTGAACGAGGAGACGTTGTATGGCCCCGATTGTCTCTGCCCACAGAAGGTAACACTGGGGTGGTGGGAGTTGTAGGGTCCATGTCATATGGAAGCCAGGCTCTCACCCTGTATCCCCTTTCTTCCCCAGAAGCCCCGACTGGACTTGGAGGTGACATCACCTGGGGTGGACATCCAGGTGACAGTGAGAAAAGGACACCTTTCCAGGACCTTTCGCCAGGCTGCCATCCTGGTGGCTGCTGTGACCAAGCTCCTGAAGCAGCCATCACACAACGACTTTGCTGATAGTGACCTTGGCAGCTTCTTGGATGATATTTTTGGTATGAGGTTGATGTCAGGGGTGTCACCCCAGCCAGAGGATATTCGTGGGGGTACTCTTGGACCGGGGAGCAGCATCCTCCTGACTGTCTCATTCCCACAGAGCCCATCTCCTTCCAGTGCATCAAGGGCAGTTATACCAAGGCACCCGTTTTCCGCTACACTCGCTCCCAGTCCTTCGACATCCTGGACATTGATCACAAGTGCTTCGTACTGGAGTCACCCACCCAGCTGGTGGCCCTGCATCTGCAGGGGCCCTCTGCTGGACGGAAAGGTGAGAGCATATGCTCCTATCCCAATGTCCCTGTCCCCAAACCCAGGACCACCCAGGAGCCACCCCGCAACCCCATGGCCACCCAGTTACCTGTTCCTTCTCTCTGCAGTGAAGCTCGACATTGCTCTGTACCGTCCCCGGTCATCGCAGGGCAGTCCAGTGTCTGGAAGGGTGCCGGTGGCATTGGGTATCAAGGGCTACCAGCTCTATATGTCATGTGTGATGAGTGACACTAAGCCCGTGCTGCAGCTGGAGGTGAGCAGGGGGTCCCACCAGTTTGTCCTCTGTGGGGCTGGGGGCTCCACTCCACCTTGACTGCCATTTCACCTCCCTGGCTATAGGAAGCTGACATCAGGAGGGATATTGAGAGTGTGGAGCTCACCCGCTTCATCTTCTACCGCCTGGACAGCCCAGCTGAGGGGACCACCCGCTTCGAGTCGGCCGCCTACCCCGGCTGGTTCATTTGCACATCCCTGCAGCCCCGCCAGCCTGTCGGCATCACAAACACCCCAGACCAAGTGAACATTGCTACCTATGAGCTGAGTGGGCGCTGAGGACGCTGCATCAACCCAACCGGCAGTCACCGGTTTTCAGGCTGTATGTACTAAGTACAACCCCCTGGGACACAACCCCCCTCCCCATCTATTTCATGTGAAATAGCAGCTCTGGGCCCCGTGGGCTCGAGCTATCCCAATCTTATTTATTTATTTATTTATTGTGTCTGCCCATTCCTTTGGTACTTACTTGTTGTGCCTCCTTATTTATTTTTGCTTTTAACTTGTATGTGTATGGAGGTGGAAATAAAAAGTTTTCTAGGACAGCATTGCTCAGCTCATTGCTCATGGGGGATGAGGTTATGGATGGGAAAATCCTTCTGCTTTGGCTGCTTTTTGGGTGAAAACCCAGAGAATGGAGGGCCACCCCACAGCCTAGGGATCACCCTGACCCGTGCAGGACTCTCCACCACTCTGTCTCCATGCCCACATCACAGCTGGGAGGTGACTAGGGTGGGCATACCATGGTGGATTCCCGGCAGCTGCCTGGAGCTGTCTCCTCTACCACAGCTGCAGCCAGGACATGGCATGGTGGGCCACAGTGCAGCAGGACAATGAGTGGTACAGCATGGCATTGCAGGATGTGGCATGCTATCACATAGTATGATGTGGTGTGCCATATCATACAATTTCACACCACACCGTGCCTTACCATGTGGCACAGCATGGTGCAGCCTAGCATGGTGTGTCACGGCATTGCGTGGTATCGGCATTGCATGGCGTGGTATGGCATGATGTGGCATCGCACGGCATGGCATGACACCGCGCCGTGGCTCATTGCGGCTGGCCTGGCTCGGTGTAGCACGGCACGGTTCGGCACGTCACGGCAGCGCGCCTCGCAGCACGCACCCATCGCGGCGCCTGCGAGCACCTGAGGGGACGCGGTGTCACCGCCCCTACCCCCTCAGCCAATAATGGAGCCAAAGCCAGAGTTCGGCTCTCTCCATTGGTCGGTTTGAAGAAGGCGGTAGCCAATAAGGGCGGCGCGGAGGCCGTTAGGAGTGGCAGTTGCTGTGCTACGGCTGCGCGCTAGCCGGAGCGGCCGGGAGCCTCGGAGCTGCGTCTGAGCGGTGCCGGTACTGGGGGGTGCGGGCGGCCGGGAGGCCCGAGGAGGAACGGAGCTATGAGGCCCTGCGAGGGTGCTGCGACCTGCGGACTCTCTGGGGCGGGTACCTTGTGGGGAGGCCACGATTCTGAGGGAGTGCTGGACTGCAGGCGGGCAAAGATGGGCCTATGGGGAGGGTGTCAGGGGCGGCCTGGGGGACNCCTGGTGGGCCACAGGTGTGAGCTCCTGGTGCTCTTCTGGGTTTTCAGTCCAGAGCAGGTTCAAAACAGTTCCAGGAAAAAAGGAAAAGGAGGGGAAAAAAAGCAATCCAGGGAGTTTCTCTGCCTCAGCTAGCCAGAAGAAGCAACCCAGAGCAAAGGAGAGCTCTCTCTCGCTGTCCACCACAGAGAACACAGTGTCAGCAGGAATGCAGGGGAGCTGGTGCAGCCTCTGATAAACTCTGCACTTCTTCTTTCCCCCCTGCTTCACTCCTGGAACCAGTCTTACATTTGCAGAATTTAATATTCAACACCAACACAACCGACGATTTGGGGATACAGGCATCGTACAGTCACCCCAAGACACAAGCCTTGTGCTAAAACTTCAGATCTGAAACCAGATCTCAAGGAGAGGGTAATGAGAGTCTCACCACTGGTTTTTAATGGCAGCTTCCACTTGCCTTTGGAATATGTTAATATCAGGAAAGGGCATTTTCTGTGCATCTGGCAGGAAAAGGTGAAGAGAAGAAGCAGGATCAAAGAGCACAAAGGCAAAACCAGTCCCTGTCACCAGACTCTGGGAAGCACCATTAATATAATAGAGAGAAGATTCATGACCTTTTCTTTTGGTATAGAGAAGCACTTGGGCAGAACAGAAGATGGTCCCCTCACTCTCTAGGCTCTTTCTTACAGAAAAAAGACTTGCGCAGACATTAATCTTCCCAGAGGGCTGAGCTGCTATCCTGGAGTAGAGGGATGGGAGAACTCCACAGCTGGCTGCTGTCAGGGGGCTCTAGTTCTCTGCAGAGGAGGAGGGGAAGACAGAGCTGTGGGAGCTGACAGTGGCCTGCTGTCCCGCCTTCCTGCTTAGCTGCCAGTGCCTGGAGAGCTTCAGGGCTTGTGGATCAGCTGCACTGCAGTGAACTCTGGTCAGGATTCTCCAGGCACCACTATGACCTGCAGCATTGCAGCAGCATGACCTCAGCTGTCTGTGACACACAGGGCAGTTTGGGAGCCTCCAAACCCACTACCCTGCCAGACAGCTGCCTGCAGGAATCATTTTGGTTAGTTGTGTTGTCCACGGAAGTTTTGTGACAATCTTGGCTGTTAATGGCGTGTGTTGCGTTCATGTTGCCACATAAAAGAAAAAGGAAAATGTGGTAGTATTCATTGACAGGTTTTTGATTTCTGAAAGCTACTCCTTAGCTCCTGTGTCTGAGACAACCAGCAGTGGGTTAGATATTTAACTCTTTCTGCTTTTCTTATGACCGATAAGTAACCTGATAACTTGTTGGACTTTTGCAGATCTTGTTTAAGGAACTGGACTAATCACCTGAATCCAGCCTTAGAAGCAGTTTCTAAACTTAAGCACGTAAGTAGGAAGCTCTTGAGTCCTTCATGGTTTAAGTGAGAGTCTGGGGAGAACAGGGTCCCCCCCATCACAAACAAGTGTTTTATGGTTGCTTAAAGAATCACTGGCAAAGGTATCAGCAAAAGTATAAAAGTGAAAGAACAACAAAGTTCATTGTCAAGCTTCACTCTACTACTTACTGGATGGTTAAAGCACATAGAGAAAAAGCAAGCTAAAATATCAAATCAAAAATCAAAACCAACCCAAAAATTATCTACGTGGAGGCTGGGGAAGGGAAAGGTAAGAACAAAAAGGAATAAGGATGGTCCATTAAGTCACAAGATTTAAAGCAGACTGCCTTGCTAATCTGAGCACTGGGCTTGACCAACAGTTTAGGCCTGAAGGTTGTAACAGCATTTAAACTTAACCTATTCATTAAGTGCTGTTAAGTTAAACAATTTAACAAAGTATTCATATAGAATTTACTGTAGCACAATAATAACTTGCTTACAGGACTGACATAAAATCTAAAGTACTTAAGAACCAAGGAAAGCCACATTCATGGAACATTTGCTCTAGCATACTTAGACACATATAGACCTAAAGAGTTTGTATAAGGTATACATCTGTGGAAAATTCCCCTCAAATTCAGTGAAGAACTCATGCTGGTGCCTTTGTATCTTCTCAACAGGCAAAGGGTTGAGCCTTGGGGAAAGGGGCTATCAGCCCAGGCTCTGACATCCTTTGTTGTTCCTCCAAGTCAGCAAATGTGAGAGTTTGCTGGCTCTGAAAAGCCCCACTCAGAGGAAGATGCTGGTCACAGCCCACAGCAGTCCGAGAGAGCTCAAAAGGTCTCACTCAGGATTGCTGCTTATAGGGTCACAAGAGAATGTACTTGAGTAATAATAATTTTTCATCCTGGCTCAAATTCAGATCTGTAACTTGCTTTGAAAACCACATCCCCAAGTAAGGGTCATGAGTTCCTGACTCCAAATGGGGGACATATCACATATTGCTGAATAGCTGGCAATGAGTCAACTAGCTATTTTTCAAAGTTTAGCTTAGTTAGGAGTTTCCATTTGGGAGACTGATCCTTTGCCCATGTGCTGGTGGGTGTTGTGTTGTTGTGTGTTGTTGTTCTGTTGACAGCTGCTTTGTCACATGACTGTCCCCTGGGCAAGCTGTAAGGGTCTGACCAAGCTGTGCTCTCCTTGGAGCTGAGGGCTGCTTTGTCTTTCCAGGTTGACAGAGCAAGAAAGGTGTCTTTGGGATTGTGATGGCAGGTGCTCAAGAGGATGGCAGGCTTAGAAGAGCCAAATCCATGCAGCACACTGGCCACACTGCTCAGAAGAAGCCTTCAAATACATCCCAGGGAGCAGGAAGGGTACAGCCAGGGAACATGATGACACTTCCTGCTTCTGCGCAGACTAGTGGTAGGCTCCCACCTTCAGGCTCTGGTCACCTAAACCCAGAAAGGAACCAGAAACCTGCACAGGAGGCTGTCACTGCTGCAGCAGCTCAGGTGGGAAGTGACCACCCTCCTTCTGGAGCACCTCATTCTCTAAATAAGGGCCTACAGGGCAGGGTGGTCTGCCAGAAAGAAAACCTCGACCCACGAGCCTCCACATCCCTGGAGCTGATCGGAACTTTCCAATCTGATGCAAACAGTCTCAGGAAGATGGGAGTCTTGGCCCACAGGCAAAGCTCAGCCATAACATCAAGGCCTGTTCTGGGTTCAAAAGGCAGAATTAGTAATCACCAGCCTAAGGAAAAGCCAGTTGTGGATAAATTCAGGAAAACCCTGCCAGAATCAAAGAGCATATCTCAAAATACAAGTATCACAACTCAGCCATTGCAGCCCTCTGGATTCCTTCCTGCTTCTGCTAATTTACTACATAAAAACTCTGGGACAAACCAGGGAAAAACTACTATGGTGAGGCAACCTGGCACAGCTCCAGGGGGAAGTCTTAAGCACCACAGCCAACCTCCCCCATTGAGAAGATTTCCTGCCAAGCCTCCTACTTTGGGCAAGCCCCAGGGGACCACAAACCTGGAAAACAGCCAGAAGCTAGGTGTCACTTTGCCACGGCAAAGGCTCACAGTTAAAGAGGGCATAGACAAGAAGGACATGAAGGTGGTGCATCCTGGACGCACAGCAGCATGCCAAGGGACAGGTCACCCAAACCAGTCCTGCAGTTGTTTGCACAGCTCCAAAACTGATGTACTTGAGGATGGTTTGAGGAGAGAGCAGCTTAAACCAGAACTGCTGAAGGCAAGTGGCATGCAGGCTAGGCGCATTGCAAGGACTCCATCAGCTGCAGACCGTAAGTAAGTGGCAGCTTGGGCCAACTGGGTCCTGTCTCCAGAAAACAGCAGAGTTTAAAGGGTTTGAGCCAGCACCATCCTGCTGAAAAGAGTCCAAAGTCACTTGAAAGCTTGTTGGGAGGTTGACGCCCTGAAAAAGAAGGGGTTGGATATTAGATGGCTGGATTCCTCTCCTACTGATTCAGTAAGTGGAAGGAGAGTGTGTGGCCACTCTCCTGCTTTGGCCTCAAGGCTTATGATTGAGAGCATTTTCCTTTCCCAGTCCAGAGCTCAGGTGTGTTTCTGAGATAGGTACACAGATTCTTTCTAAGCAGCTGAAGTTGGCTAAAGAGAGAGTCCAAGGAAAAACAGCCAGCTCTTGCCAAGCTACTGTCTGCTGGGGTGGTAACTGTGATCTCTTGGTCTTTGGACAGAAAGCAGCTGGAGGAGTGGTTGGCATCCAAAGGCAAGAAATACAAGCGGCCACCGATGGCACAGCTTCAGAAGCAGGCAGTGAAGCCATCCTGTAGAAAGGTCAAAGCAAAAGAGAATCAAGAGAATCCAGAGCAGCACTGCCAAGCAACAATCAACAGCATATTAACTGAGTGCCTGGAGCTCGTTGAGAAGGTAGGAATGGGAAAGGAGCTGCTTGAATGAGGTTCTCCTCTCCTGGAGCATGCCAGGGGATGAGGGCCGTGTCCCTCTAGTAGCTAAGAGGGTTTGGGAACAAGTGTTCAGTTGCCAGAGGGGAAACAGGAAAATAAAAGTCATCATAAAGTTACAGATAGGCCAAAGGCATACAGTGAGCTGTGCTGACCAGGAGAATGGAGAGCTACCCTGTCAAAAGGGACTGTTGTGGTTTAACCCCAACCAGCAGCCAAGCCCCATGCAGCTGCTCACACAGTCCTCCACTGTTGCAGTAGACCTCTCATTAGGTGTAGAAAAGAGCCAAGACACACTTAACATGAAAAGGGTTCCAGTTGATTCCTCTTTATAGCTTAGCTATTCTGACTGATTACAGTAAGCTCCTACTGTACAGTATAACTGCAGACTGATTGCTGGTTATTTCCTGCTGCACTATGACTGCAAGTATTGCTTTACAGACTCCAAACGCAGGCTTTCACCTTGCTCGACTATAACTGCAAGCTCCAACCCCATCAGACCCAGACTGACCTCATATTAGATCTTTTGCTAGCAGTAATTCTCTTTCTTGTTTTGTTCTTTCTTTGTGTCTCTCTGGATCATTCCTTCTCTCTCAGGACTCCTCAAGACTCTCTTTCTCTAGGTCCTCTCCCTCAGTCCTTTGACCAGCCAACCCACTCCTTTTATCACACTTGCCTTTATTACTCACAGCTGTGACCCATTAAGAGCAAGGCTGTTCCTCTTCTTTGGTAATTAGTACAACTGTGACCTAGGGACAAGGTCACCTGTAATCCCTTCTTCCACACCTACACTCCACCAGCAGGACTGAGGAAAGAATCATAAGGGTAAAAGACAAAGAATTAGTGGGTTGAGGTAAAGGCAGTTTAATTGGGAAAGCAAAAGCTGCACACACAAGCAAAGCAAAATATCGACTCTCTGCTTCCCACGACAAGGCAGGTGTTCTACCACCTCTAGGAGAGCAGGACCCCATCACACACAGTAGTGACTTGGGAAGATGAACAGCATCGCTCCGAATGTCCCTCCACTTTGTATACTGAGTATAGGGTCTGGAATATCTCTCTGGTCTGTTGGAGTCACCTCTCCTGGCTGTGTCTCCTCTCAGCTTCCCCACACCTCCCCAGCCTCCTTGCCAGTGTGGCAGCACAAAAAGTAGAAAAGACCTCAGTCCTGTGTAAATCCTGCTCGGCAATAATGAAAATACTTCTTATTATTGTCACCAATGACAGTGGAGGCACAACTGATACCAGCATCAGTCCCTTATTATCTTAAAAGCTCCTCTTTCCCGTGGGCAACTCCACACAGCATTGGCTGCTTCTCTCCTGCTCTCTTCTTTCTGTTTTCTGAATCACCAGCTAACACCATCCTGTCCCTTACATGGCCACCTAACTCTGTCTGTCCCTTGCACAGCATGGCTAGCAGACTCCCCTCAACCAGCTAACCCACTCTTTCATAACACCCATTCTCTTTGCATGGGTGAGGCTGTTTCCAGTCTTTGATAATTAGCACAGCTGTAATTCATCAGGGGTAAGGTTGCTTGCAATCCATTCTCTTACATCTTATCACCATGTTTATCACAAATCCCAAGTACAGCCCCATACCAACCACTGAGAAAGAAATTAATTCTACCCCAGCCAAAGCTTGGGGTAGCCAAGCATGGCCCTTGTGTATGTCACTGACAGTGTCCTGGAACCTGGCAGTGCAGTCTGCAGCAGCAGCCCCGGCTGATTGAGCCAACTCGAGGTAGATCCCTGGTGGGTGTCACAATTTGAGGTATGGCCCTGGTGGGCAACAGTTGCTGGGAATGCCAATCGCTAGCCCTGCTCCAGGGTTTACTGGCCCAAATTAATGCCAGCACTGGAGTTTATCCTTTGGCACCACTCTGGAATACTAGACTCAATTATCCAAGGAGAAGATAGAGGCAGGACAGCTTTTATCTGCCGTGGCTTTGTAGGAGACTTGCAAACCCAGAATTTTGAGGCATTCCTCCTGGAGAGTGCTGGGAGCTGTGGTCAGGCATGGACTGCTTCCTGGTGCACACACCTGTCCGTGCCATGGACACCTTTCTTCAGGCCCTTACCCTTCTTCTTGCAGGGTGTCCATGCAGAGGAGCTCTCGGCAGTGCTGTCCCTTGTGCCCCAGGCAGAGAAGTTTGCCAAATTCTGGATCTGCCAAGCAAAGCTACTGGCCCGGAGTGGCCCCTTTGATGTGTTGCAGCTGTACAGAGAAGCAGTCATTGCTGGGGCTGAGGTGAGTGGGGCATGCCAGCTCTGGAGGGCTTCCTCGAGTTCCAGGGGCCAGGTTTTAGAATGAGTTTAGCAGCATTATTCACTGGTGAAAAAGTGCTTTAGAGCTGCCAGTCCTTTTCCATGCTGCAGAATGTGCCCATGCAGGTTGGGCACTTAGCCAGCTATGCTGGGTGCTGATGGATCCCACTAGGCAAAGGGGAATCCTGCAGCCTCTTCCTGCTATCCTCAGCACAGGGTGCTGTGGTGCAGCAAAAGCCTTTCCTCCTATTCAGCTGAAACTCTGGTCTCCTTTCCCATGCCAGACCTGCCCTGACCCATGTTCTGCTTTTCCTGCAGCCAATCGAGGAGTTCAGGGAAACTGTTCTCAATATTTTGAAGGATGAAGGCCAAAAATTGGAAGGTAACCTGAGCGTTGAGGGGTTGACTGGAGCATGGGCATATGGGGGGCTCCCTGGTGTTGTCAGCCGGGAAGTAACACGGTTTACAGTCTGTCCCAGCACCTCCTGCCCCTCCTGAGGAGTGTTATGAAAGTCTGGAATCCTGGTCTGAAAAAGGGACACTGTTACTCTGCCTGGGCTAGGGAGGGTTCTGGGCCAGCAAGCCTCTGCAGGCAAGCACCCCACTCTGGTCCGGAGTGCCAAAGTGTAATCCCTCCCCAACAGCTGCTCTCTGCAACTGTGTTTTCCTCTCCTGCCAGGAGAAAAGGTGGAGGAACCCATTCCTTGGGAGCCTAGGAGGTGCTGTCCAGGTGAGAAGCAGCCCATAGCATTGACTCCAGGCCTGGTGGGGTGGCCCATGACTTCCCTTCCCCTCTCAATCAAGTTACAGGTTACACCTGCATCCAGGTAAGGCTGAACCTCCTGCTCTTGGTAGCACACACCCTCCACGCCAGTGGTCTTCTGCAGGGTTTACCCAAGGTTCTTGTTCTTTCCATAGAATAAGGGAATTCCTGGAAGGCCCAGAATTGAAATTTCTGACACCTGTGCGGCGCTCACTACGGATTGAGAGGGCTGGGAGTCACTACCCAGAGATGCTGAAGGACCATGACCCTGTGGTGTCATCCCTCAGTGAAATCCTGGATGCTGAGGAGGAGACTTGCTTCTTCTTCCGGAAAAATGTGGCTTTGCCAGATGTGACAGAGCTGGAGAGTTTGAGTTCATATCCCCACAAGAGCTCCTGAGGGCTCCCAGCAGGGACAGGGTGCCTGCCCACTGCACTGCCTGGTAGACACTCCCCTGACTGCTCTTGCTACCCTCAGACGTAGAGGGGAGGACACAGAATAAGCCTGTTTTAAATATCTAAATTCTGTTTTAAATTTCTAAAATCTGTTTTAAATATCTAAATTCTAATATCTAAATTCTGTTTATATTAAAATTTGCAGTAGAGATGTGTGTGGGCTAGTGAGTGGTTGGAGACACCAGCTATGTCTCCTGCAACTGTGTCCCCCACGACTGCCCTCAGCTCTTCTGCCGTAACACACACTGGTTTTCCTGCTGTAGAATGGTGTCAGTTGGACTGCAACGTTCCAGGCACCTCCCAGTGTTTGGAAACAATGTCCTGAGTGATTTGCTCTGGAGCTGCCTTGTGCCCTACCTGGACAGCCTCTATATGTCCCCTACTGAGAGGCGTGTATTTAGGCCCGGTGTCTGGAGGCACAGGTGGTAGCAATGGCTCTGCCTGAGGGGCTGAGGGACTTGGAGTGCCCCAGCAGCTTCTGTGCAGACCCCGAGACTGACAGCAGCACCAAGGGTTGCAGAAGACCTTAGGATGCAGCAGGCCAGGCCCCCTGGACATCATTGGCATCTGGGACAGATGAGCCCTGTAAGTGCACTCAGGCCTCCTCTGCTGCTGTCCCTGCACATGGGGCAGGCAGTGGCACAAGGTACCAGGCAAGAGGCTGGCGAGGGGATTGGCAGGTGCTCTCTGCTGTGAACAGTGACCATACAGAGCCCTACTGTCATCCACCCAGCCCCAGCAAGCAGTTGTCCTGGCCCCATCACACTCTTTTGACTCCTCTCTCCTTCACAATGCACCCAACCCCAGCCTTGGCTCAGCATCTCCACTGAGTCATGGATGCTGGCAGAAGTCTCAGAGCAGTGTGCTGGAGTTCTGGCACAGGGCTGGCTCTGCTCTGTAGAGTGCTGCTGGCCTGGCCCCCTCTTCTGCAGAGGTGGGGATAGCTCGGGGCCACCCCCTTCTCCCCAGGGGCTTGTGCTTGTTCCAGCTGCTGGGCAAGGATTTGGGGACTATCCTTTGCCTCCACCTCTCAGGTGCAGGGACAAAGCAGTTTTTCTTTAAAACAGCCAATTTTATGTCTCTGCGGTGCCAGGAGTTTTGAGTATCTTTTATAAATAGAAAAAGGTAGGAAAAAGAAGAGGGGAAGAGCAGATGAAGGGGGTTCCACTGGAACAGCTGTCACCTCCACAGCCCCACCCCCTCCACCCAGCATTGCAGTGTTCAGAGCCAGGCCCAGAGGCTAAAGGGGCAGGAGCTGCTGGGACCCTAACTGCTGCAGTGGGGCTTCCAGTGATACTGCAGCAGTGGCACTGCCTGTTCACCCTGGTGTTGGATGGCCCCAGGCAGGCGTTGAGCTGGTGGGAGAGGTATGAGTTAAAGGGGCACCAGACAGATATGAATTAAAAGGGCAGGAGCTAGTGGGCTTTGGGGGAGGGGCCCTCTCCTGGTTCTGGGCACAGTCAGGAGAAGGTTCCAACTGCCCACGGACAGGTGTAACAAGGGGCCATAAGTCAGGGCTACCAGCCATCCTGTAGCCACCAGAGGTGGTAGCTGGCCATGAGTGGCTTTGATCTGGCAGTGTTAGTGGTCCAGGGCCCTCTTGTGGGTCTGGCACCAGGCATGGCAGCAGTTGGAGGTGTGCTCAGGCTTCTCCATCATCTTCCTCCTCCCCACTCGAGTCCTGGGGTACCTGAGACAGTGCAGAAGGAGCTCAGTGGGCACTGGACCCCTAGGGCACCAGGATGCCCATGTCCTTCAGCCCCTCTGTTTCCTGCCACGCACCTGCTGGCCAGGGTCACCATGCTGGGCCAGCCAGGGAGGAAGGGCAGTGACCGTGTCTCCCGAGTCCAGGCGAGAGTGCTCCACTGTTGACTCATGAGCCATCTGCGGGGGAGGGGTGGACAAGGCTCTCAGAGGCTGGCACTAGCCAGCCAAGGGGTTGGGTGCCCACCTAACACTTCTATCAGCCTCATGCTCCTCTCAGGCAGGGAGGGAAACTGTGACCAGCAGGGGCTGGGGGCTGCGTACCAGGACAGGGGGTGCCCGGAAGAGGTAGCTGAAGGGGTAATAGAGGAAGTTGATGAAGGAAGCAGCGTAGAGGTCTGCGTAGCGCATCAGCTGGTTGGCAAAGAGTGTCTGACGTGAGCCACAGCGGAAGAGGCTGCCCATCTTCCCATAGCACATGTCCATCTCATGTGTGACTTTCTGTGGGTGCAGCAGGACAGTCAGGGCACCCAACGGCCCGTGGGGGGCCCCCCATGGAAGAAGTTGTGGCAGGGGGGTGAGCTGAGCTGCGTGTCAGCTGGGATAGTGCCCTGGGTGTCACCTGGATCCGACGTTTGATGGAGCTGATGTCTGGGCGCTCACTACTGCCGCTGTCCAAGTGCCTGGAATGGAACAGACCAGGCTAAGGGCTCACCTGGAGGGTCCCCACAGGTGCCTCACCCCTGCCTGTCTCCCACCCTAACCGACTCACTGGTACAGCTCGGCCAGGAAGAGATCCAGGCTCCGCAGCTCCTCAAACAGCTCTGCAAGGGCAACAGGGCCAGCTCAGTGCAAGAGCATCCCCCACTGCCCAGCATAACTGACAAAGAGGGTCAGGGCATGACCCACTGAGACAGTTTTGCCATTGAGGAGTGTAGGAGGCTCCAGGCCACCTCCCCTTGCATGGCAAAGTCTGTGTCCCCAACCCAGCACTGCTCACCACTCTTCTCTGTCCAGACCTGCAGCTCACGGGCTAGCTCAGGCACCACCAGAAAGGTGCGCCAGCCCTGCCTCTTCTTGGATTTGAGGATGTCTCCGAAGATGTGGTCCCCCATGTAGAGGATATCTTTGCCCTTCACGCCCAGGAGGTCACACACCACATCTGAGGAGCCTGTGACAGCCGGGGATCAAGGTAGGGGGGGTGGGCATGTCCCCCTATGCTGCCCACAGAGCCCAGACAGAGCCCAGCTGGGCGCTTACCACCAGAGTAGACAGCGCAGTGCTGGAGGGGGCCAGTGTATGTCCCAATGCGTAGCTTCCCCGTGTCCTGCAGGACAAGAGGACCCCAGGATGGGGACACTGTTATCTGTGCCTGATTGGTGTCCAACCAGCTGTGAATCTACCTTAGTGCCTAGATAGTGCCCACCACCCCACCTAGCCCTGCAGGAGGGGAGAGGTCCCCACCGTGTCGACTTGGCGCAGGACAGTGCCCTCAGCAAAGAATAGGGGCTTGCGGGTGTCCACCACAATCAGATCGAAATAGGACCTCCAGGGGCGCTGTGGGACGTCAGCCTGTGGATGCAGGAGAAAGGGGTCAACAAGAGGATGCTGATGGGCACCCTGCACCCACCACCCAGCCCACATGGGGACAGACTCACCTTGTCCTCATTGCTGAAGTCAAACAGGTAGGACATGATGGCCTGCAAGGACATCTGGCATCATCACTGCTGCCCCCAGGGAAGGCAGACCTTGCCTGTGCTTCAACACATCCCCTCTGTCTCCCTCATCTAGGGTAGGCTGGGCCTGGCGGTGGGGGACATGGACATCCCCTACTCACATCAGTGTAGGTGTAGTCACTGTTGGTGGCCAGGAAGATCTTTCCCACCTCCTTCATGCGGCTCAGCAGCAGTGGCACACGGGGCTAGTGAGGGGCAAGTCAGTGGGGGGGAGCATGGGGGGGCACAAGGAATTGACTGCGGGGACCAGAGTAGGGAGGGGTCCACATGGGTCTGTACAACTCACATCCTTCACCACATATTTCTCCAGGTTCTCTAGCGTCTTCTCCTTGAGGCAACCCTGCAGAAGGGATGGAGTGGGGCTGGCCAAAATCTCCCAGGGTGTCCGTGTGGGAAAACCCCAGCACTCTCAGAACCCACCACAACCAGCCCCCTGCCCACTGCACCCACAGAGAGGTGGACATGGTCCATGGCCTCGCGCACATCCTGGAACATGCTGCGGAAGGACATGAAGAGGTTCCCGTGCTTGTAGCCGGTGTCACAGCTGCAACAGTCAGGAAGGGAGGGGTGAAGGGGCTGCCCTGCTAAGGGAAGCTTCTCCCAAGATTTAACCCCTGTCCAATCCAATACCAAGCCTCCACCCACCACCTCCCTCTTACTTGACATATCTGGAGCAGTTGGTGAAGAAGTCCACGAGACAGGCATAGAGATGGGCCTCTGTGGGGGAGGGGTCTCTGAGATAGGGTGCGGGGCAGGACAGCAACTCAGGGTGGTGGGAGGGCTAGGACAATAGGGGTTCTCACTCACCTGTGAGGTTGAAGAGGGTGTTGAGGATGTGGAAGCGCTTCATGTCATCCCTCTGGATGAACTTGTTGGGGTAATAGTGGAGGATTTCGGCTCTGGGGAGGGAGCATGGAGCTGCACTCCACCCTGAGGTATCCCCAACTTCCCCTTGCCCTAGGGTTGGTGAATTCACGGACTCACCCCTTGAGGAAGCGGAAGCCATGGGCACAGACCAGCAGGTTCCCATGGGAATCCACCTTCAGCAGGTTCCCATACAGGGCGTCAAACACAAGCCCCCTGCACCACACAGCTGTCAGTGGATAGGGGGGCTCACTTCCCCTCCCCTCCCATTTCTGGGACCCCCTCCACAAACTGACCTGGTGGGGAAGGTGGGGTCATATTTGTAGGCAAGGATCTCAGGAGGGTACCCAATGGCGACAAGGTGCTCCAGCAACAAGGTGAAGGCCAGCTCCTCGTAGTCAGGGGACTTGTACACTGCAGGGGGGAAAGGGGGATATGGGCAGGGGCTGGGGAGATCCCACCACTACCCCACCCTGCCTTAGGGCCCCCCCAAAAACTCACTGGCCAAGGTGTAGTCCATATCAAAGCCAAAGCACTTGATCTTCTCCAGCGCCAGGCTCCGGTTGACAAAGATCCTGAGGGTGACCACGAGGGGAGTTAGGGGGTGAGGAGAGGTTTAGGGCTGGGGGTGGCACAGAGGAAGAGATGGGGTCGTGTTTCCCTATCCCAGTCGCTGGTCAGTGCTCTGGGACGGTTGTGTACTCATCCTAGCCCAGGGCCCCCACAGCAAGTTACTGGAGCAGAAAAATGGGCTGTGGAGCTGGAAACGGAGCTGGAGGAGGGAGCAGGGGGCAGAGGGTCTGCAGGGCAAGGAGTGGGGATAGTGAGCCCCTGTTTGGACCTGCCCCCACCCCAGCATGTCTACATGACACCCAGTGCCTCTGCCCCCTCCGGATACAAGTATTTCTCCCGTACCTGAACCCCGGGGCCCTTTCTTCGGGTCCTGCTCCCCTCCCCATGTGCCCTCCCCACCTGTTCTTCCCCAAGCCCTCGCCCCGCATCCCCAGGTCCTGCTGCCCCCGTAGCCCGCCAGTTCCACCGCAGTCCTCAGCGCACCGGTGCTGGCAGTCCCTCCGCAGGGCCCGCGGGTCGCCCTGTCCCGGGCCCCGGGCCGTCGCCGGGCCACACTGTCCCTCGCTGCCCATCGCCACCGCCTCCGGCCACCGCCTCCGGCCGCCGCCGCTTTAAAGGGGCCGTGCGGAACNACGCGAGGAGTGCTCCCCATGTCCTCCCTAAACGGCGCTCCCCGCTCCTCGGCCGTGCCACCGCGCAGCCCCCGTGGTCCCCCCCGCAAGGACCCGGAGCCCTGGGCTGCTGTTTGCCCAGCGGCGCCGCTGGCAGCGGGAAGAGCCCGACGGCAAATCATTAACCGGGGTCAGGGACCGACCCCGCCACCGCCCCAAATCCGCCCCGATGGGAGCGCATCCGCCCCGGCCTCACACCAGGGGGAGATGGGGACAGGAGGGAGCACCCACGTCCCGTGGAACACAGTGACCCCCGCCCCACGGGGCTGCGTTAGCGTCGCCACGCAGCACATAAAGCACCTCTGGACACCTGCGTCTGTGGGACCACTTCCCCAGCACTCCCGGCTGCCCCCACCGAGGTTCTTGCTACACCCCAGGGCCGCTGACGTGGGGACCCGGGACAGGCCTTGACCCAGGCAGGAGGGAGTATCCCACGGCCCATGGAGGGGCAGCGCAGAAGCTGTTGTCCCTTGTCCAGGGCTGTGGAGGGCCGGACACACACACACACCCCGCCACACGGCGAATGGGGCTGACAACGGGGCAGGAGCCATCCCCAAGTGCAGGGCCCCGATAACCCCCTGCGCAGGACTGGTTACAGCCCCTCCCCTGATACAGCGGGCACGTGGGGCTCTTATCTTTGTCCCCAGCTCCCTCCCGGGGCACAGGGCCAAGGTAGGGAGGGCTATGGGGTAGCATCTGGCCCCCACCGTATCCCAAATCCCCAGAACCACAGGCAGCACTGGCCTAGGAAGGAAATCTTTATTAAGTCCGAGGTAGCAGCAGTGACGGAGGCCAGAGGGCAGCCCCCAGGGCCCCCGAGCAGGATGGTGTCCACAGCACTACGGCAATGGAGGCAAAGCTGAACACTGCACAGCCTGCAGGAGGGGCACCCCATGATTCCCCAGCCCTTTGTTCCAGGGCAGGCAAGGACAAACTTGTCCTTCCCTCAAGAAATCACTACCAGGGCATCAGTAGAAATGAGAAAGTGACCCCCAGTAACTGCTTATCTACAGCTACAGCAGATCAGGGGGGTCACCTGGGGGCAGATACAGCCCTGGCAGCACACCCCCCCCACCATGTCAGCGCCAAGACAGTTATACTTAAAAAAAAAGATACTTCAGTGACAGCACTATGCGCAGATGGGCGCAGCCGCCACCCCACAGCAGGCAGCCTCAGTGGCTCCTCGAGGGAGGACAGCAGTGGGAAGCAGGAGCAGTGGGAGCCCTGGTGCCCTCACAGGACTGCAAACCTGAAGACAGCCATGATGGCAGCGCTAATGAGGCCAGAGATGGGAACAGTGACGAACCACGCCATGAAGATATTTCGGAAGAGGCGCCAGTCCACTGCTTTCCTGGAGCGTAACCAGCCCACTGAGACTACTGAGCCCACCTGCCCAAAGAGTAAGGGCACAGCTCAGCACCAGAGCAAGCATCTGCACCCCCCCAAACATGCACTCCTTCACCTCCCAGGCCAGAGCCCTGGGTCCTGGTCCAGCCTACAGGGACCTCACAGAGCACAGGCAGGGAGTGCAGGACAAGGAGCTGCCACCCCAGAGGGGTGACAGGACCAGGACTCTGCAGCACTTGGGTTCCCATGGTTTCTTGGCAGAGTCTAGGGGACCATGAAAGGGGTTTTGTTCTCCCATCATCTCCCAAGTGTCCCAGGGACCCACCCCGTGGCTGGGCAGTCACTGCCACCTCACATTGAGATGCAAGCAGCAGAGCTGGGAGCTGACAGTGGCCAGCAGCCCAGAGTAGGGCCTCCCACACAGCTCAGCCCTGCAAGCACCAAGACTCAGGAACACTGAGCTCACACTGTGCCAAAGCTATCCCCCCCCTACCCCTCCTACCTTGCAGTGGGTTGTGCTGATTGGGAGGCCAACATTGGAGGCAATGACCACCGTCAATGCCGACGCTAGCTCAATGCTGAAGCCACTGCAAAGACAAGAAAGCAGATCAGAATTGGGGCACTAGATACCCCAAAGAACCAGTGGGCTTAAGACAGCACAGCTTGGCTCTCCAAACCCCTGGATGAACCCCCCAGGATGCAGCAAGGTATTGGAGCCACACACACCCCAGCTCCACCACTGAAACCCCCAAGAGAGAAGAGTGGTTCCTGGAGCAGAATTCAGCTCTCAGGCTGCCTGGAACCTCCCCTCTGCTCCATGGTAGCCCTTACCTGGATGGTGTGATAGGAGTCAGGTCCTTTCCCATTGTCTGGATGACTCTCCTTCCCCAGACCCACAAGCCAATGCAAATCCCTGCACCCCCATAGAGAAGCAGCCAGATGGGAGTTGCCACCTTGGTAGCCACATCGCCCGTCTGATAGACCAGGAAGAGTGCAACCAGGGGCCCAATGGCATTGCTGGAAGAGAAAGGGGATTTGGTCTAGAGGGCCAGAGGCTCTTGGCAAGATAGAATATGAACTGGATAGTAACAGAACTGAAAGTGTTTGAGGCCAAGTTGGATGGTGCATGGAGCAACCTGGTCAAGAGGAACATGTCCATGGCAAGGGGCTGGAACAAGATGATATTTAAGGTCCCTTCCACCCCAAACTATTTTGTGATTCCATGATTCTGTGAGCACTAGCCCCAGCTAGTAGCCTCCCTGGCTCCCACCAATTCCACTGACCTGACATCATTGCCACCATGAGCGAAGGAGCCAAAGCAGGCCGTGAGGATCTGCAGGAACTGGAAGAGTAGGGACACCTCAGGCTTATCCTGCTCATGCCACTCTTCCAGGGACCTACTGCTGCCCTTGCGGTCACTGGCACCCAGCTCTGCCTGGGCTGTGTTCAGGTCCACATCTGCAGCTGGGTGTGCATCCGCCACTGCGTTGCAGTAGCTCGTGTAGCTGTCCATGCGGACCCTCTTCTTAGTGTCCGCCACAGACCAGCTCAGCTTCTCCCCATCCTCGCCATCCCTGGCACGCAGAGAGTCCAGGGGCATGCCACAGATGGCCATGGTGTAGGAGGTATAGCTGTTATTGCGCCGCAGGGGCTTGTCCCCCGAGTCCCCCATGCAGTCCCCCATCTTGGCTAGATGCAGCTTGTGCAGCAGCTCCTTGTAGAGGCCGGAGTCCTTGTGCACAGTGTGGTACTGGTATTGCCCACCTGAGCCCAGCTGGTGGCCCACTGCCTGGCTCAAGTGGACCAGGTTGCCATTGGGAAGCTGCACAGCTCCTGCCAGTAGGGACAGCGGATGGAGGGGTTAGCACCAAGGGTTGCCTGGGGTTGGGGAAGTCTTACCACCTGGATCACCCCCTGCTACTCACCACTGTCAATGCTTGTTTCCTTCAGGTCAAGGCTGGGAAGCCTCTCCTGCTCCGGGGCCTCCTCCAGCTCCCCCAGGTTGAAGGAGACCATCCTCTCCTCCACCACTGCCCGGAGAGGGATGGCTGACCCAGTATCAGCAGCGGGGCCCTTGTCATCACCCAGGGGCATCTTGGCCTCCTCTTGCTCCTCCTTTGGGCAAACATTCTTCTCCATCAAGGGGCTTTCAGAAGGACTTGATTTTATCTCTCCTGTGAAGAGGGGCAGCCACCATCAAACCCCTTTCCACCACTGCACCCAATGCCAGCAGCAAGCCCACACCCCTTGCCACTCAGATTTATGGCAGCCAAATAAAATTTACAGCTCATCCTGAACTTTGGAAACTGCTGGACAGTCAGACCTTGTCCCAGGCACAACAGCCAAACCATCCAAGCCAACTCATCTCCTATTTTTAGGCACCCCCACCCACACTGGGTGTGGTGAACACCATCATGAGGCTTTTATGTCAGTAATGTCTAGTGCAGAGGTTCCTCTTTGGGCCATGTTTGTCCCATCCCTGTGGGCAGTGGGATGTTCTGGACAGGCTATGACCCCTGAAGCTGACAGAAAGGCGCCCAGAAGAGCCCAGTTCCTCTACCAGCCCAGCAGCTCCAGACTGGGCTCCTCTCCAGCTTCCCCTGGTGGATGACAAAACCCAAACAGGAGCTTGTATCCACCTCCCAAAGGCAGCCTGGTTTCCTGTCCACCCTGGGGAGCCAAACCAGCAGCACCCAGCCATGGAAGCTGAGGCTGTTCCTCCACCTCTAACAGGAAAAGCATGTTTTCTCCAGGTGAAAACATGAGGTCAGCTCCTTCAGACAACAACCAAAACCACCTTCTTGTCATAAACACGACCATTTCCCTGTCACTTTGTTTGCCTCAAGGGCTGAGTTGTGGCATCAACCCTTCATCCTGGCATGCAGTCCCAGCAGACCAGTCTCCTCCTGCATGCCCACCTCCTCCCAGGGATACTGTGGGCAGGCAGGGAGCATGTCTGCCAGGCAGAAGAGTCCACCTCACCTCAGGGGCAGGAATTAAGTTAAACAGCTGGCAGATTGTCAAGAGCAGCCATAAAGCTGTTAGTCACACCCCAATTACACCAGCACAACAAGGACATCCCCTCACCACCAACTCCCAAGGCCCCAGCTTGCACACATCATTGATATTCAGGACCACATGTAGTTCCAAGCACTGCTCTGGAGGCAGAGCTCAGGGCTGATCCTTTGGATGCCTTTCAATAGAGTGTTTTGGATTTTTTTTTTGCTACAGGGAAACGATTTCATCAGCTTTAAACTTGTGATCTGCATCAGCCAGGCCAAGGATTGCTCAGCAGGTATGAGGAGATTAAAGGTTACAACAGGCACATTGTCTCTTGCCTTCTTTCTCCTCTATTAGAGTGGGACAAGCTGTCTGATACTGCCCAAAGCTCCAGGAGAGATCACCCTGCAGATCAGTCAGCCCTAGACATTGCTCAGCAGCACAACAGCTGCTCCTGGGGGGGGCTTTGAATGCCTGGGTGGGAGCAGGCAGAGTCCAGTGTGGTGAGTGGCCCAGTGATTTCAGAGCAGGTTAAACCCTGAGGATTCCGTTAATAACAGCCCCACAGCTAATGGGATCTCCCACTGGGAAGAGAAGTTGGTTAGGCAGAGCATGCCCTTTCCCAAGGACTGCAGAATGACATGGTACTTACGGTCGATTTTCTTCTTCATTCTCGGACATACAAAGAACCAGACGACGAGAGCACAGACAACAGCACTCCCCGCCGAAATTAGGAGGATACCCCACAGAGGAAGTTTGTCAAAGCCCAGCACTAGGAAATAAAACAACGGATCTTTGAAAACCTCTGGGCAAAACCCTCCTCAGTATATGACACTGGTTTTCCCAGGCACAGGGACTCCATCACCTGCAATAGCCCTGAGCTAAGCCACCTGCCAGGGAGAAACACTACTGGGAAGGCATCACTGACCACACTGAGACCCCAGGTATATTCTCTGAGCCCCATGGGTCATATCCCCATCAGCAGCTCCTTCCCCCAGCCAAACACGGTAGAGAGTGGTGCATGCCCCAGGCTCCACACAGCTCTTGTCTCCTCATTTACTGCAATGTCAAAGGAAAAAACACCTCCCAGCATGGCTGCTGCAGTGCCAGTGCTGCTTCCCTGCTCTGGAGAGGACACAGAAGCTTGGGCTGCTCCCTCCTGGAGCTCACCAGCCCCTCCAGCTGCTGGGGAGGGCAGCTCTTCTGCTCCAGGAGTCAATGGAAATTTAGGCTTCATGGCATCTGAGGTGATACATGACCCACTTAGGAGCGTTCTGACAGGCAGCCTGACTTTGAGCAGAGGTCTGGCATCACGCAACCCCAGGTAGGGAATCAGGTGCTTGTGACAATCCAAACCCTGCATTTGTTGCTGCAGGCAGCGACTTACTGCTCTTGAAACAGCCCAGACACCTCTCCCAGGCACAGGTCCGCCTGCAAACCCTGTGCTCGAGCAGCCCAGAGCTCACTCAGCAGTTCAGGACTCAGGATAAACACTGATTTGGGCATGGCAAACGATCAAGTGGTTTTGGAGCAGCCCCAGTGCCCCCAGCAGCACCACTGCAAGCCTGTCCTTCTTTCTCTCATGTTGGAGAGTCCGGGGAAGGGGAAGCTGACATCCCTCCAAAAAATTTTCCAGCCACTGTTTACAGAGCAAGCCCTGCTAGAGCCAGCACTGCCTGCATCCCACCTCCAGAGGCTCTTCCACAACAGGAAACCCATGTTCACACCAAAAAACAGCTCAGGCCAAGTCATCCCAGTAAACAATGAAGGTGACCGAGCCTCTGCCTCCACGGGCAAATCTGGCTGTCCCTGCTGAGCCCTCTCAGTCCTGCTCATGATCTGTCCCCTGCAACCCAGCATCTCAGTTTGGCTTTTCCAACTGAAGCTCAGACTCTGCAGCACATGGGCCAGCTCTTTTTGACATGAGTCAGTAGCTTGTTTTTAGGGACAGGATGAACCAGGAGGCCCAGCCCCATTCCCTGCTCCTGGGCCCACCACTGGCAGCCTGAGGAATCTCTTCAGCAGTCAGCAGATACCTGAGTTTTAGCACAGGTAAGAGAAGGGAAGGGGAACTCATGTTATTGGCCAGTCCTGGGAAGTCTAAGGAGAAAGTTCTGGAGGAGTTTAGTTTGAGCAGGTAGGTCTCTTTGGTTGGGCAACTACCTAGCCCAGACAGTGCAGGCTAGCCTGCTGCTTTCCGTAACCGGCACAGGCCAGCCGCCTTCTAGGAGATCTCAGCCCTGTAAAGCAAAAAAGGGGTAAATCGTGCATTTAATGGAAGCTTTAGAAAGAACTTCAAATTTGAGGTTCAAGCATTCTGCTGTGCACTTACAGGGCGCCCCAGTGTACATGATGGAGAAGAGGTTGATTCCCACCGTGCAAGCATAGAAGACGGGCAAAGCTCGCAGGCCATTGGGAACAGGATCTGCCTGGAAAACACAGACCAGAGCTGTAGAGGTGTAGACTGGGGGACTCTGTAGCAGCCAATGAGCAGCTTAACAACAGATTCTTTCCATAAACAGTTTGTGCCCTCAGTCACCTACAGATGACAGCTCCCAACAGCCTTTATTTACTGCAGGAAACACCCACAGTCAAATGCCCCCCAGCTGGGACAGCAGAAGGTAGCACAATACCTGAGTCCCACAAGGCTCCCCAGAGAGCTAGGGCAGGCCCAGCCAAGGGTTCCAGCATTCCCAAGCCTGGAAGAACTTATCCCTACCTGGCTTCTGAACCTGTTCTCTGGCTCCCCAAACTGCCACTTCCACTTACATTTTTCCTTCAATTCCCCGAGAACTTTCAAAGCTTTTCCCCTTTGCATCTGACTTGAACAAAATAAAAAGTCCATTACTCACAAAGGAGCTTATTTGACCACATACCTGGCAGCAAGGCCCTCAACTCAGCAGCAGGAGTGTTTAATCCCCACTGCTTGCCCAGCAATTGGGATCTGGCATCAGGACAAGCACACCAAGCCTTCCTGAATGCCAAGCAGCACAGAGCAACCGGACTGTTCAGCACCAGAATGGAGCATGACAGGGCCAGCCCCATTTTGGGAGGCTGGTTACACAAGGTTACTGTGACAGTGGTGACGCTGATCTGTTTTAAAGGCTGCCAGCGATAAGATCTTAACATCTCCTGAATCGTAAAACCTAAAGGAATTTAACCTCTGATACGCAGAAGAAAAGGTTGGAGTTTCTCTGCATAGCTGGGGTCCCAGGTAGAAGTAATGTGGTTTCCCCAGCCCCAGGAAGAATTATGTCCCTCCCAGTTGAGCAAAGCCATGGCTGTGTATCACCACCTTCACCTGTAGCCTCCCCCAAGGAAAAAAATCCTTATATCACAATTTTGGAAAAGCCCAACTGACAGCTCAGGTCCTATTAATTCTGAGTTACTTCACTACTGGGAAACAGGGCTGATCCTGCTGAAGCCAGGCAGGACAACTCCCATGTTTCAGAGGGGAGGTGATGCCTCAAAACCTTCCAGGTCCACTCTGGAATGACCACAGGCCCCATTTTCTCACCTCTTCAGCTCCTAAAGTTGGCTCCTCTGGTGCCAACACACACTCTGGAAAGTGCCAGGAGAAGCCCTGGTGACCATAAGCCAACCAACAAGCCAACTGAGAGCAGCCAAGAGCCCCAAAGTGTCAGAAAACAAGGCACATAGCCCTTACCTTACAGAGGATGAACCTCTGGACGAGGAAGAACAGGATAGCAGACATGATGCCCGAAAGAAGGGGTGAGATGAACCAGGACAACACTGGAAAGTGGGAGGCACAATCAGTATCCTGCTGCTGGAAAAGGAAGCCCAGGGACACATGGGGTCCACTGCTGGGGTGGTCCTGCCAGATGGACTTACCAATCTTCAACAACTCAGACCATTTGACACCATCTTGCCCTTTGGCCACCAGTGAGAAGCCAATGGTCGCTCCAACAATGCAGTGGGTACCAGAAATGGGGAGCTTCAAGAATGAAGCCATCAGCTGCCACACAGCAGATCCTGGAGAAGAAGCAGCCTACTAAGAAAGCCATCACCAGAGCACCCTGGGACATACTGCCCCCACACTGTGACCTCCCTGCTCCTTACCGGACATGGCGCTGATCGAACCTGCCATCAGCAGCTCCTGTGTGGAGTTGTACATCTCTACATCAATCAGACCCTTCCGGATGGTCTCACTGACCTTGGCTCCCAGTAGGACAGAGCCCACCGTCTCAAAGACGCTGGCCAGGATGCAGGCCTGCCGCAGGGTCACCACCCCCGAGCCCACAGCCGTGCCGAAGGAGTTAGCCACATCGTTTGCACCAACAGAGAAGGCCAGGACGAAGGCAATGATGAAGCCCAGGACCAGCATCCAGAGGAACTCAGCCATGGGGGCGGTGGGCACCGCGGGGGTCGGTTCCATGGCGGGGGCGGGGCAATGGATTAATAAATTAGGTATAAAATTAAATAGAGGGATCGCTATAGGGCTCGGGGGGTCTGCGACGTCCTACAGGCCTGTCGGTCGCAGGGGCTGGGGGCTGGGTGCCGCGGCATGGTCCGCGCCTCTCTTCATCCTGCGGTTAAGGACAGAGCTTAGCAGGATGAGCACNTGCGCTCCCGCCGCGCTGCCGCTCCGGGCGCACTCCCCGCTCCGCTCACCGCTGATCACAGCCGGTGCCGTCCGCCCCCGCCGCCCAGACTGACGCGGTCACAGCACCCGGCGTGCTTTAACACCGCCCTCCGTCCCCACGTGACCGAAACCCCGCCCCCCCGCC
>VXBI01009247.1:14476-52927 GCA_013397375.1 Toxostoma redivivum | reverse complement strand
TCCGCTCGCCGCAGGAAGGGGCGGGGCCGCGCCGCCATTGGGCAGCGCCGAGCGCCGGGCCTGGCCCCGCCCCGACCCTCCGCGCGGGCACCGCGGCTGAGAGCCACGTGCGCGCTCGGTGTCCCGCGGGGTGCAGGGGTGGCCGCGCGGGCACCGGCACAGGAATGGCATAGCCCGGTCGGGTCCTGCCCTGCCCTGCCGTGCCCGACGGTGGGCTGACTCGACTCTGGCACGGCCCAGCACTGGAGTGGCACATCCTGACTCAGATGTGTGCTCTGCCCTGGCGTTGTCTGGCTCAGCACTGCACGGGTGTGGCCTTGACGGGGTTCACGCACATCTGGCACGGCTTGGCACCGATGTGGGCTCCGCTTAGTGTGTGGCATGGGCACAGGCCAGCACGTGTGAGGGCCCAGGCTGGGCTCCAGCACAGCCCGACATATTTTGACATGGGTGTGGGTCTGGCCCACTTGTGGAACGGCTCTGCTCAGCTCCAGTATGACCAGCCTGTGCCAGGCACAGCAACAGTGCTGCACCAGCCCAGGCAGGCACTGAGCTGCTGACCACTGGGCTGGCATTCCAGCTCTGAACTAACATCATGCATGGGCCTTGTGCCCGCACTGGTTGAGACCAGCATCCAGCAACAGCACCAGCACCAGCCCAGGGGTATCCTCAGCATGTGTGACCTCAACAAGGGCCACACATGGGGACTGAAATCAGGATCAACCATGGCACCAGCATCCACAGCTGAGTGGTGGCAGCTCAGGGGATCGTACAAGGTCCCAGGAGGTCCTGCTGGGTTTCCCCTAGCACCTCCAGCCTGGGTGACACAGGCCGGGTGAAACCTTGCCCATGGCTAGCGCACAGCCCTCTGTGAACACGTATGCACACACAGCCCCATGTGCACATGCCCATGCTGGGGGCACACGTGTGCCCTGAGAAGGGTGAGCTCCAGTACCCATTCCCATCTGAGGGTTATCATTGCCCAGCAGGAACCACGGCTCAGTGGTCAGAGGCCACAGGCAGCCCCGGGGCAGCAGGTCAGCCAGCACGGGAAGCTGGGGTGTCTGGCCAGGGGTTGTGGCACTGCACGGGTCAGCGGCTGGGGGCTGGCCACAGCTGGGCCATTGCACGCTATCGTGCAATAGTGACAAGGGGCTGTAGATGGCACCTGGTGAGGGGGGGAAGTGGCCAGGGTGCCCCAGCCCTGCTGCATCACTGCCCCTGCGTCAACCGGCCAGAGTCCGTCCTGTGTCCCCATGGGCCCTGTGTCCCGGGCCACGTGCAGCACTGGATGTGCAGGGACACAGCACAGGCTGGGCCTGGGGGATAAGGAGGGATGTGTACCTGCAGCCTGGGGACCCTTCACCACTCTCAGCTTGCCAAAGCAGTAGCAGGAGCTGACCCCACAACTTTATGCTGTCCCCACTCCACATTCCTGTCACCACTGGGTGTCCCCGTTTGCCCCAGGTTAGAGAACTGGGGGGGAACCTGTGGCAGGAGTCCCTGGATGAAGCTGGAAGGATCCATGTTCTGGGCCCCCAGATCCCATAACCCTGTACCCCCAAAGCTGAGAAGGGATCCAGGTGTGTCTACACCCCTGCAGTGGTAGAGGCAGGCCTGGGGAGCAGTAGTGGGCATACAGGGTGCAGCAACAGGTACATGGGGTGCAGCACTGAGTATGTGGGATGTAACACCAAACATGGGGCACAGCACAAAGTGTGCAGGTGTGTGGCCAGGCGTGGAAGGGTGAAGCACTGAGCAAAAGGAAGTACAGAGCCTTGCACATGGGGAGCAGCATCAATCACATGAGTGCAGAATTGAATAGATGGGGTGCAGGACCAAGGATGTACTGGGAAGAAGCAGGATGAGTGGCCCTTCAAGATGCCCCCAGGACAATTTTGGATGTTGCAGGTTCCCAGCACTGGGAGGGGATCCTTAGACCTTTGTCAGCTTCAATCCTACAGAGAGCCCCACTCCTGAGCAGTGGGACTGTGACACTGGAGGTACTTAAAGCAGTGAGGCAGCACTCTAGGAGCTGCTGGGAAATGCCCTAGGAAACACTCCAGCCTGTGGCAATCTCACATACAGACCCAGGGGACACATCCATCCCCCCCGCCCCAGTAGCACCAGTAAGTCTGTAACTCCTGCATTGAGAGCCTTTGATGGATGCTGAGCCTGCCCCAAAATCCACTGGCTTGGCATCAGCACTCCTAGTCCTGGTGTTGGCTTTGACTTGCAGGATCCTGCACGTGTCATGGTGTTCAACAGCATCACTGGGCATCCCAATACTCATTTGCACACTACGGACCTCTTAAGTGCCACCAGCAGCCTCCAGAAACCCTCAGCACTGCAGCAGTTTATGCCCCTGCCTACCCAGGCTCCATTCCTGACAGATCCTCTTATTTCATGTTGTCCTACTCTGTTGTTAATTGGTAATAAATTAAAATCAAGTTTCCTGAGTCAAGTGTTTTGCCCATGATTTAACTGTTGAATGATCTCTCTCTCCTTACCTCACCCCAAAAGTTGTTCCATTGCTCACACCCCTGCCACATGTGCCTCTCCTAGCTAGTGCTATAGGCACCAACTGGGCACTGTAAGTGCAGTCATGTTCCATATTGATCCAGATTCATTAATAGTTTGGTTTATTGGTGTAACAGGAAAGCAGGTTCAGAATAAATGTATGAACCACAGAGTGTTAATATGTCATGACAAAAGGTGTAGAACAGAATATATATAAAATATTCCTGGGTCTATGTGTTGCTGGAGGCTAGGGAGCCTCAGCACCTATTCTGGACAGCAGCCGGACACAGGGGCCCTATGGCAGAGCTCCACAGGGGATGCCTGCACAGGCAGGCACCTTTTCCTGGTGTCCCAGTAAGCTGGGATGGAAAAAGCCCTGTCAAAGTCTGCCCCAGCTCACTCATCCTTTCCTTGCCATGTATTTCTCCAGGAGATGGTGCCCAAGCATATCAAGAAATTTTACTGAGTGTCTCCCCTGCATGGGAGACCCCTTCCACTCACTTCGTGCTGGTGAATCACTGGCAAAGGTATTAGTGAAGACAAACTTCAATCACATTGTGGATAAGGTTGAAAGGTACAACAGTGGGGTCATGTGGTCCCACCTTCCTCCTCAAGCAGGATAATCCAAAACACACTGCACAGAATTGTGTCCAGACAGTCCTGGAATATCACGAGTGGGTGAGACTCCAAAACCTGGGTATCTGTTCCAATGCGGGGTCACCTGCATGGGAAAGTTCTTCCTCGTGTTCAGCTGGAATTAATATGAATTTGCAAAAACACAACAAAGGGTCGTGTCCAGGGTCACTCTAGTGCTTACAGCATGGACCATACATATAGTGAAAATTAAATAAGAATCAATTAGAATCAATGGCAAGCTAGATTTAGTGGTGTCGTGGGGCTCCCCGCACCCCTCAGTACCCAGGGGACTCCCAGTGGCGCCCATGGGAGTTTGCTGCCAGTACAACAAAATTGTTTGTGCTGCTGTTCTTTATTTATACTCCTCCAAATATTCTTCTGTCTGGCTGTCCAGGCGCTCCGAACTGGCTCAGGAAGCTGTGAGGTGCTTCCTGATCCTATGTTTTCCTATGGAGAGAGGAAGCTGCTGAGGCCTGGTCAGGGTGCAGGGTGGGTGTGAGGGTGGGAGCAGCACTGGGCGCCCCGCGGGCTGCGGGCACAGAGAACTCTGGACAGAGCACGGAGCACCAGCTCACAGCACCAATCTCCACGGTGACTTACTGGGCACCCAGAGCACCAGAGCTCGAAATACCTCATGTCACCCCATACTGGCTTGGCAGCTCCCCTCCACCCCACCAACTCACTTTCTCCTCTTCCTCCACACATGAAGCACACAACACAGCACCATTCCCAGCAGGATCGAACCAAGGACCGCCACAATTCCTTCAATGCAGTACTTCTGGAAAGAATTAGCATCCACAGCATTTGTGTCTGCCCTGCTCAGCACGGCATCTGGGTCTGCCCCGTTATCCACAGTGTCTGGGTCTGCCCCACTGTTCCCAGCGCTGGTGGATCTCCTGCTGACAGCGCTGTTGAGGCTCAGCCTGTTCACACCTGGAGGACCAATTATGTGCGTTAGTATGTCCTGTACCCCCCTGCCATCCTCACCAGAGGGCTAACACTGCCAACCAATGTTCTTTCCCGCTTCACTAGGATATCTGAACGAGGGAATATCCTGTGATGGCAACTTTTCCACAGCTTCAGTAGAAACCAAGGGAACTCCCAAAGGCCTTGCAAGTCCCTGCTCTCTGGACCCTCTCTCTCCTCTCAGCTTTGCTTACACTTTGGAGTGGCCACAGTTCTTCCAGTGTCTGCCTTTGCTCCCTGTTCCTGGGGATTCTTCACACGTGCCCACAATTCTCTTGTGCTCTGGCCAGGGATGATATGACTGGGGCAAACACAAGTCCCTGGAACTCCACCAGAGACACAACTGGCAGACTACAGACTCTGGAGCACCCTTGCAGCTCACCAGTACCTCAGGGCATGACATGGAGGGTCCCTGCAGTGAAGATCTGAGGTATGGATGAGGGCAGCCTATGGTGTGCCCCTACATGCACCTGAAACCTCCGCTGCCCGATTGTGCTGGTTAGGAGTGACCTGTACCCACCTCCTAGTATCATCCCCAGCTCCCTCAGGATTTCATGTAGCACTTTGGATGTCTCCACAGAAGATTGTTCCCTTCCATCTTGATACTCTGGACCTTAATGGAAAGAATAAAGTTGCATTTTCCCCCCAGCAAACCCTGGAAGCAGCGCTCAGGCTGTGAAGTCAGTCAGGACTGACTAGTGATTCCTGCAATGCCAGGGGAGTTCAAGTGCAGGGTCCAGCTGAGAAACTGGGAAAGCCCTGCCTGTGCCCACAGCTGCAAACAGACTCCTCTCAAAGAGCTCCCCTCATACCCTGGAGCACCATCTGTCCTGACAGAACAACAGAACAGGGAAGAGGATCATGGAAGAACACAGCACACCCAGGCTTTGCTCCCTGTTCCTGGGGATCCTTCACATTTGCCCACTATTTCTTTTGCCCTTGCCCATCTTGCCTTTCGAGGCTTGGCAGGTGCTGCCCTGGATGGAGACACTCTCTGATGCTGAAGGATACAGTTGTCTCCGGACAGGACTCAGGGGGCTGGGCAGAGAGCATGGGGGGAACAGAGCTTCCGTTCGCCCCTTGGGATGGGATGGACAAAACCCATTCCTGTGTCAAAGAGAGCCACCCCCAGCTTCCCCTCTCCAGCCCAGCACTCACATCCCAATGGGATCCAGTCAGGCCCTCTAGGGAGGTACCTGAACTTCCCTCTCCATTATTGCCTATTCTGCAGTACGGGTGCCATTTGCCTGCCCCCAGTTTTCAGAACTTGTCTCCCACTTACAACCTATGGCAGGATTGCCCAGTGCCTGGATAATTTTGAAAGCATTCCTATATCCTGGCATGGGAGTCTTCCCCAGGGTTGGCCAGCACTGTCAAAGATCAGGGAAAAGTAAAGCCTCAGCATGGCTCAGGCACAGAGTTTGCAGGAGGATGATGTAGTGTCCTCCTAAGCCACACCTATCTGAGAGCACACCCCTTTGGAGCCCAGTTCCAAGCAGGGAGCCCCCTGCGTTGTGTTAGGGCCTCCAGGGTCTCACAGCAAGGTCTGGGGTGCAGGTGCTTGGGGGAGGGACATTAGATCCAAAGTCACATTTCCCATCATTTGCTGAGGGGTGTCCTGGTGGCCTCATTCCCAAAAGAACAAAGTTCTGAAATCCCTGAGGACAGAGTGTGAGAGGTGCTGAGCATCTTGCTGCACCCACAGAGCATCTGAGTATGTGTCCCTGGGACACAACCTGCACCCCCGAGGTGATGGGCCAGAGCTGCTCCTGGCAGAGCACCGGCTCTGCACTGACAGTTTGGCCCGGGGCAGAGCCTGCAGACACGTGTGGATCTTGGCAGATGCTGCTGAATGACCAAAGGACAGCGGTTACCCCACACACCTGCTGTGTGAAAGGCCCTGGTGTTTTCCCCAGGGACTGGCACTGCCTGCTGGCCTTCCTGAGGCACTTCCTCCTTTGTAGCCTCATGCTCCAGCGCTTTAAAGAGAAAGTATATCAGTTGAGTTCCGAGTCACTGCTGCTCATCGGGATCTGTCCAGACCTGGGTGCTGGCCCTGGCCTGACCACTTACCCACTGCCTGTGCTTGCCACAGAGCAGCCTCAACATTCTGGGCTGGCAGGGCCACCAGAAGGAGGATGAGAGTCAGGGCACAGCATGCCTGTACCATGATGCAGCTGCTCCTGCTGCTTCTGCCACTGCTGCTGGAACCTGTGACATGCAACGCACACTGCACACCAGGGCCTGGCATTGCAGCTCCACAGGGCACTTTGTGACCTCATGGGGGCTTCTACCAGCAACATTCTGCCATCTCCATGGGGGGCCCAAATACTCCCCAGTTGCTGGTGACAGGTCAAGCACAGCCACCAGATTCAGCCCTTCCCCAGCAAACACAGGATTCTCTGGAGAGCTGCTCTAAAATACCCTGCAGAGACTACCTGTGACTTCACCTGTCTCCAGAGCAAATCCCAGTGCTCCTGGAAATGCCTGAGGGTGTCAGGCAGCTGTTGGTCTGGACCTGCCCTGAACATGGACTAAACACTTCCTGGAGTTCCCTTGGAGGAGTCAGGAACTGACACATGGGAATTATTTCAAACCCTTCATGCCCCACATCAGTCATCAAAAAGGAATGTCAGCTGGCAACTAAGCACCATGAAGCTGTTCACTTACTTTGCCCCTCATGGAGTAAGGAGCATACTCAGGAAAGCAAAGAAAATAGAACTTGTGGGCTGAGATAAAAACAGTTTAATAATTGAAATGCAGTAAAATGGTAATAATAATAATTTTAAAAAACAAAACAAAAACCCCCAAACAAACAACAAAAAAAGAGATGATGAGAGGAAGAGAACACATAAGAAAACAAGTGATGTTAACTACCTGTTAACCAATGCCAAACCAGTCCCCAAACCCCTTGAAGCCCTTTGTTCTGGATAACTCCCCCATACTGGGCATGATGCTCTATGGTGCAGAGCGTCCCCTTGGCCAGATCAGGACAGCTGTCCCAGCCATTCTCCCTCCCAGACTTTAGTGCACCTCCTCCCTGGCAGAGCATGAGACACAGAAAAGTCCTTGGCTCAGGGCAAAGCAGCTCCTTGGGGCCACCTCTCCTGTCTTCTACCTGATTTGCTGCCCATCCCACTGGCCCAGCAGCACCCACTGTGGGGCTGCCCTGGCCACCAGCATCCCACGTACCTGGCACAGAGCTGGGGGATGTCTGCAGTGCAGGCCAGCTCGGCGGGTGCCCCTGAGGCTCCCTCTGGTCCAGCACAGTTCCCACTCGCCCCAGTCAGGCACCATGCAGATGTTTCTTCATCCCCCAGAGCTTCTGTCTCCAGTGGACCAGCACCAACCCACTTTTGCTGGCCACCTCCATTCTGGGCCACAGTGTTACTGCCCTGGGGCAGCCCAGGAGCTGCCCAGACAAGAGGGGCCCATCACAACACCTCACACCTACCAAAGGAGCGTAGAGGAGTGGCCCACATACCTGGGGACCCTGCTGGCACCAACACAGGGACAGAGGTGGCCCCAGCCATCATAGCCACCACTGCGGGGGCACCCCCCACAGCCACATGTCCCAGGACAGCCACGTCCTCCTCAAGACACTGCCCAAGGAGACCCTTTGGGACTGCTCCCTGGTCAGACAGGACAATCTCAGCAGCATCCCCGTGGCTTGGAACCCTGGAGCCATCCTCCACAGAGACATTAGTTTGCTCTCACTGCCGTTGGAGTTGTTCAGCCCCACAGCAGCATCTCCAAGAGCAGCAACTGTCTTGAGTCTGGAGCAACTCACCACCGGCAGGATGGAGCCCTAGAAGCTGTGCTAGGGTAACCACCCCGGCCTGCCATGTGTACCAACTCCTCAGCCTCAGCTGAGCCTGAGAAGATGATACAGATCCCCCTGGGAGCTCTGCTGAGGCCCATGGAAGGCACGAGAGGATTCAGGAGAGCCAGCAAAGCTTCACCAACGGCAAGCCCTGCCTGACCAACCTTCTGTGATGGGGCAACTCCACCCGGGGACAAAGGGCGGACTATGAATGGCACCTCTCTGGGCTGTTGACACGGCACCCCCAACACCCTTCTCTCCCCTGGAGAGGGGGATTTGCAGGGGGTGTCTGGTGGGTGAGTTGATTGGATGGTCGCAGTCTTGATCAAGTCGATCAAGAGAAGCAGCTGATGGAATAATTTTTTATTTCGGTAGTTTTGATACAGTCTGTCCCAAGACCTTTCTGGACCAAACCTCCCGCACACGGCTGGATAAACCCATGCGGCGACAGGTGAGGAGCGGGCCGAGGGGTCACAGCGGCCGAGGTGACACCAGGGCAGAGACCGGGGGCAGGAGCGAGAGAACGGCTCGGGGAGCTCTCCCAGCCCCGAACGCAGGCACTGCTGCCGGAGCACGGATGGCGCCGCCGGAGCCCCGCCCGCCACGAGCAGCCCGCGCCGCACCCGCTTCCGCTTCCGCTTCCGCGCGCCGTCCCGGCCCCGCCCCCGGGAGGCGGTCGCGGGGCCTGGACGCCCCCTGGTGCTCGGAGCGGCTCCTGCACACCACCCCCACGT
This sequence comes from Toxostoma redivivum, assembly GCA_013397375.1. NCBI lineage: Eukaryota > Metazoa > Chordata > Aves > Passeriformes > Mimidae > Toxostoma > Toxostoma redivivum. The sequence goes on along the minus strand of VXBI01009247.1, from coordinate 44,248 downwards.
CCCCCCTGGAGGCAGAGTCGGGAATGGCGAGGGGAGGGGAGGCCGGGAACATGGGAGACACAGAGGGGCACGGGGACGCGGGGTCTGGGCGTCTCCCGGTGCTGCGAGGCGACAGGAGGTCGCAGCGGCGCCACTGGGGGCCAGGAATGCCTCGGAACCCGCAGGGAGGAGGGAGGGGCCTCTGGAGGGCCGGAATCAATATGCGCGGGGCGGGTTCCGGGCGGACCGGAAGCGCGGCCGAACCCGTTGCCGTGACAGCGGGCTCTGGGCCGCCATGGAGGCCGCGCTCACTGACATGTACGACCAGGCGCTTCTGGGCATCCTGCAGCATGTCGGCAACGTGGAGGAATTCCTACGCATCCTCTTCGGCTTCCTCTACCGCAAGACCGACTTCTATCGGCTCCTCCTGCGGCCCGGGGACCGCCTGGGCTTCCCGCCCGGCGCGGCGCAGGCCATGGCCCTGCAGGTACCGGCGAGGCCCAGGGGGATGGCGCGGCCTGGTCTTGCTGGTGGCCGGCGCTGTCCCTGCCGCGGGGCCGAGTCGAACGGGCTGTGTCTTCCCGGCTGGGCAGTGTTCGTATCGGGCCGGCGACGGGGTTAGGTCCGGGCAGAGCGGGGAATGCGGGGCGGGGGTCGGGCGGCACAGCAGCCATCAGGGCACCGGCGGTGCCTGGAGGAGCGCAGAGGAAGGCAGGAGAGGTCCTTTCAAGCGGGGGGAAGTGTCATTCTCGTAAGAAGATGAGGAGCCCCAGAGGCAGCTGAGGACTGCGAGACCCCGGTGGGAAGAGCCCGGTTGCGGCATCAGCTCGGAGCTTGGCCCCGGGAGCGCCGGGGCAGGGTGGTCTCAGGGAGCTGCCGCCAGGAGCCGTGGGAGCAGAGAGCCCAGAGAGAGGCAGGAGGCAGATGAGGACCCGGGAGTCGTTGGGGGAGGCAGGTCTGGGCTCGGCTCAGCGAGAGCTTGTGGCCGGCATTGCGCTGGTCTCGCTCCTGACCTGCCTGGTTTGGTATTGGAGCAGCTTTGACTTGGGGTCGTCTGGCCTGTTAATCTTCACTGGCAAGGAGGAAATGAGCTCATAAAACTTAGAGTGAGGCTGGGTTTAAGGTATTTATCTGCTTGAACTGGTGAGTTTTCCTTCCCAGGCCCGTCAGGCCTGGTGTGCTGCAGGCAGGGGGACAGGAGTCTTGCCTCTCCCTATAGTGCCCCGTGACACTTGGGGGCCCTCATTACCGCCAGGGGTAGCCCCTGCTGGCCTCTCTGGATTAGGCAGACCCCAGAGGGGGCTCAGGCTGCAGAGGGACAGCATGGAGCTCAAACTATTGGGTAGAAGGGCAGTGCTGATGGGCTTCCTGTCTGGTGTCCCCCCGGGACCTTGTGGGGCTGGGCAGAAGAATGGAGGTGCAGTGTTCCTGCCATGGGAATGTGTTAGTCAGGTCACCCTCATGGCTGCAGCCAGAGGTACCTGGAGTGTGGGGACAATGTAGAAGGGGTTCATTCCTCTTTGTCTTCGCTCGGCTGCAGTCCAGGGGACACAGTACTGAGGTGTTGCTTTGCATGATCCATGCAGGGCTGGTGCTCACCTCTCCCACATCCTCCCCTCTGCTCACTGCCTGAGGAGGAAAGCTGGGGTAAGTGGCACAAGGTTCTGTCCTGTTGTGATTGTGCTGGCAGGAGCTCTCCCTGGGCCGTGTCCTTTGTCATGTACCTCCTGGACCCAGAGGAAGATTTGAAGCGAGCATATGTGCCAGTCCACTGCTGGAAGCACTAAATCTGCCTCCAAAATATTCCTGGGAAGCAAAGGAGGGCTGTGTTTGATGCTTGCACACTTTTTAGAACATGTTTACAGTGCCAAAGCCCTTGGCACTTGGGTGGGAGAACCTGCAGCCCTTTCAAGAAGCAGGTGCAGGGTCTAAGTGGCCATCACTCCTTGCTGCAGATGCAGCTGTGGGCTTCACTTCTGACCTCCAGCCTGCACTGGACAGGCATGGCCAGAAGCCAGATGAGGGGTAGGATTGCATCTCCTAGGATCACATCTTCTCCTGCACCTGTCTGTTTGGACACAGCCAGTACCAGGTCAGCTGTCCTGCAACTTCTCCTGGGGCAGCTCATCCTGTTTGCCTGTTGGAGGCTTTGAGTCCAGGCTTGCAGATGGTCCCTGTGTGAGCCCTGGAGTATGGGATAAGGGGAGGCTCTCTTGGAGCCCCCTCCCAGCCAAGAGCTGAATCTCACCACTCTGATTTTCCCTGGAGTAACCAGCCCTCTTCCCAGGCTGGGGTGAGGTTGGCTGTGAGAATACAATCCTAGAAACAATTCCAAAATGCTCCCAGAAGTTTCTGAGGTGTGCTTGACATGGCCATGGGACTTTTCAAAGAGTCACCAGCTATTTTTGTTGGTGACTGAACCAGCTGGAGGTGGGTATGTTGTGCAGAGAGAGGAAGGGCAGGAAGGAGTAGGTGCCCTAAGTGTGTGATGCTGCTCCTTTTCTTCTCTTAGTATGCTTACTTGGTTTGCTCCTTCTCTCCCAGGCATTCCGAATGTTTGAACGGATGGCCAGGCAGGATGATGAGAAGAGGCGCCAGGAGCTGGAGGCAAAGCTGAGGAAGAAGGAGGAGGAGGAGGAGGCAGCTGCAGCCGCTGAGAGGGTGAAGCTGTGCCCTGCAGCTCAGGAGATTGAGGTGGAGACAACGGAGCACATCCCAGCACCATGTGCTGGAGAAGCTGCAGGCACTCAGGAATCAGCTGCAGTCCAGGGTGCTGCAGGCCCCAGCCCTGTGACCATGGAGCCTCCGGGGGCTGCTGCCCCAGCAGAGCTGCCCACGTAAGGGTCTCTTACTTTCTTCATGCTCCTGGTTGGGGGGAGACAAAACTGTGGACAGGGTGTCCATTGTTCCCTGCACAGCCTTTTTTGGGTTTTGACCTTTGCAGGCACTCAGCCCTTCAGGAGGCTGTGAGGATTTCCCTTACAGGCTTCCAAGGCCCGAGGCATTGTGTAACTCCTCACAGGAGGGCAGCAGTTGTCCTGTGGGTGGTTCAGGGTTTTCCACTCTGCTCTGAGCAGGAGAAGTGGCATATCCTTTACATGGCCCCACAAAGCTGGGTTTGGCCGTGTGGCTCCTCCACAAACGGGTTGTGGTGTGCACTGTCCCTTTTCTGGCACTTGCCAAGGCTCACGTGGAACTCGTGGCACCAGCCTGCAACCATTTTGTGCTGGACTCCCTGGTGTGCTGGGAGACATCCCAGCAGCCATCTGGGAGTGTGCACGGATACCTGGAGTACCTGCAAGTTGGTGCTGGCAGGCATGGCCGTGTGACATGTGACATTTGCAGCAGCAAATGGGTTTGGAGCCCACTAGAGGTCTGTGGCCAAGCCCTTGGCTCAGAGCAGGGCCAGCTTTGAAGATCAAGCAAGTGCTGCAGAGGTTTCTCTTTAGCCAGGCCTGGTGGCTTTCCAGTAGTGCCAAGCAGACTCCATTTGTGCAGAAATGTCCTTGTGTCAAAGTCCTTCCACAGCCTCTGAGATACTTCCAGTCTTTGACTCTGCTGAGCAGCAAGATGTGAGCTCCAGAGGGCCAGCATGGCCTCTCTGAATCATGTACCTGAATGCAGGTCCTGTACAGGGTTCACTCATCCTTCCTTGGTATCACCTTGACCCTGAGCCAAGTCAGAGCTGCCCAACCCTTACTCAGGGCCTCATGAGGTTCGAACTCCTGTGTTTCTTTGCTGACCAAGTCAGGGGAGTAATGCTGTGAGCTGGCTGTGCAGACTCCATCTCCTCCTCCCCTCCCTGCTGTGTTCTGTGGTCAGACCCCACATGATGGCTGTGCCAGTCCTCTCCAATCACCACAATGGTCCTGGCCATATATGGGACTTTGCTGTGGCTTGTCCCTGCTGTCCCACTGGTCCTTGGTGAGGAGGGAAGCTTGGGCTGGTGATCCCTGTCCTCCCAGCCAGTTTTGGACATGTTGTTGGGAAGAGCAAGCTGCCAGAAAGAAGTGGACCACTGGAAGAACCCCAAATCCTGTAAGAACTGGGATGAGGGGCAGAGAGAATTCAGAGCTCAGACTTTGGGGCTGTTGACCCTTGGAAGGGACAGTCTGAGAACCAAAATCTTGAGAACAGTGGAATAAGTGGCAGGAGTGGAGAACTTTGGTTCTTTCCCCAGGGGATGGTTGTGCACGCAGACAGGCTCTTTGGTCACGGCTTCAAGGCTGCCAGAGCTCAAGGACAATGCTCTCAGGCAAATGGTGGGATTGTTGAAGTTGTCATGTGCAAGGCCAGGAATTGGACTCAGTGATCCTCGTGGGTGCCTCCCGGCTCAGGATATTCCATTAATCCATTATTCTAGGACAGTGGTGGGGTCAGGTTCTGCAGCCTTGGCTGGAGGCCGCGTTGGAGTAGAGCCTGAGCTCCAGCTGTGTTGAGGAAGAGCCTTAGAGTGGCCACCATTGGGGGAGGGGGAAAGGGGACCGGCAAGTCGCTGTGACTGGTAAGTCACATGGTCCAATGGGAGGAGGAAAAAGGACTTACTGCAACTGATGTGCATCACACGGGGTAAAGATAAGCTAGATGCCAAAAATTAAATCACCTGCAATGCCTGTGCTGGAGCTCTCCTGGTAAAGGAGGACTGTCCCTGGGGCTACCAGTCTGACACCAATCCTTGGGCAAAATTAGTCAAAAAAAGCCCTACCAGAGTGGACAGTGGAGGCCTGGGTGTGTCCAGCTCAGCTTTCTCTCAGTGGAGAAGAGAGGGAGAGACTGGAGGCCCACTGAATCTGTGCTGTGGTTTGCCCTGTGAAGTTTCACCTCAGGACTTTGGTTTTCAGGCAACAGCTGGTGTGAGGAGAGTTCAACTGCTTGAAAACAAATGTCAGGGCTACAGGAAGGAAACTGGAAGGATCAGGAAGGAAGATGAGGACTTGTGTGGGAGCAGGATGGGTTTGACAGCGAGTGTGGTGGAGTCAACGGGGATGGTTTCTGCTATGTGTGCTGAGAGCCCTCACATGTGCCACCCTCTCAGTGTGTCCTGGCACAGCTGGAGAGTGGCCCCTGTGAGACCACAGACACTCAGGTGCTGTTTTGCAGCCTGCAGCTGTGGCATTGAACACCAAGCCCTGTGTGGCAGCTCTCCCCTGGGTATTGCCATGAAAAGAAGGTACCTTCTGCTGAATATAGCTGCCACTGTGACTTCTGCCCTCCCCAATGGGCTCTTCTCTCTCTTCTTTTACTGCTCCCACCACCACAAACTCGCTGATGGGGTGGAGCACCTGCAGCCCCCTTCGTGCCTGCCCATTTTCAACACGTAGTGGGTGAGACCAGGTGCAGGAGGCCCCATCCCAGCCCAGGAATCTAGTGGTTTCCAGACCAGGAGAATGGGGTATCTGCGGGCTTGAAGTAGGGCAGAGGAACCCACGGGTTTGTCACGGGGCTGTAGTTGGTTTTGATGCCTCTGGGGGGCACTGGAGCCCCCAGAAAGGCAGTGGGGACCAGGCGGGCACCCCCCGACAGACTATTAATAATTTAACCAACTGCTTAATTCTCCACAGCCCCTTCCTTCTGAGCAAAACCCAGAGCTACCAGCCTGGATACGAGGGGCGCATGAGTAATGCACAACTCTGGCAGCAGGAATGCAGAAAAGAGCTTAAACAAAAATATTTTCCATCTCACTTCACTTCCCCCCGCCCCTCCAGCCGCTGGTGAAGAAAACCGCTTCCACTGAAATCTATATAAAAACTTGCTCATTCTGTCAACCTGATGGCTCTGGAAATGTAGGGCAGGTACCATCCCAGATCTGCCAGCTCCCATCAGAGCCTCGTGCTGTGCCAGGATGCTGGGGTGCTGGTTGGGAGCATCTTACAAAGCACAGTGAGATGGCAGCAGCTTTTTCAGCATCAATCCAGATGAATCAAGCCAGTTTTGCAGGTGTGGAGGTTTTCAGGGCTCAGTTTGGGGCTCGGCCAGGTCTCCACAAGTCCCTCACCTCCCCCACTTGTGAAAGGCAGGTGAATCAATTCTCTTTGCTGCCCTGTAAATACACTGAGGGTTGAGGTGTCTTTGGGGTGATGCTCGTGCCAGGAGCTGTGCCGAGGGGGGCAGAGGTCTCTGCCACAGAAGAAGCTAGGCTCCTCTTGCCCCAGGTGTTCCAGCTGTCCTTCCCCGGCTGCTGCAGCTCTCTTGCCATCCCTACCTTGCCAGGAGGGTAGCAGGACACAGCCCTCCTCACACCTCACCATGGGGCTGTTCTTCCTGGCATTGCAGCTGCACAGTCCCAACTCTGGCTTTTCCCCCATCTGCTCCCAGAAGCCATCCTTGCCTGAGCTCAGCTCCTAATTTTGAACACCTCAGCTGCCCAGCACCCTCCCCTTCCCCCAGCTTGGATTCCATCCTGCATATATTTGCCACACAGCATTTAAAATAGAGCCTGGCAGCCCACGTGTGGCACTGCGCAGCTCGGCCTGTGCTTATGCTTTATGACTTTGGTTCCTGGCTTCCCTCTGCTCCTTGCTTTCTCCCAGTATGAGCTGGGGGCGGGGGGGAGCTCTCCCCCTGTCCTGTGAGTCCCTTCCCTTACTCCATGTATGGGCAAGAGGTAGTGGCAGGAGGCTGGGAAGGGCAGTCCTGTAAACCTGTGCATGGTGGTGAATGTCTCGCCTTTATGTATTTCTCGATCTAGTTTTTGCGTCTCTCCCAGGTGCTCCAGCCAGGTGTGCTCAGGTCTGTAGCTTAGTGATCATCTGGTGAGATCTCTGAGAGGAGGATCTTTGGGTGTGGACAGCACAGCCAGGGCTGGAAGCTGGGTCACTGGGACATGGAACACCGTGCCAGGTGGGCCCAGTAGGATATTCAAGTGCCTCATTCCTAGGAGGCCTTTGGCTGCTGCTGGGCAATCTGGCACAGTAACATGCAGAGCAGAATGAACCCCTGGAGTCTCTGTGGCCTCAGCCATTTGCCTTCTGCAGTGTGGAGAGGGAAGCAGTGGCTAGAGGAGTGGGCTGAGGTGAGGAGGGGGCTCTTCATGGCTCCCCACTTTGTGGGGCCTTGAAGGAGACCCTTCAGGTGTTCTGAAGTCTGTGACTGGGGAAGGGACGCCACTCACCCTATGTGCACAGTGCCATTGTGCCAAGGAAGGGGGCAAACGGGCTGTGGCTGAGTAACAGAGCCCTGGCCAGCCTGACTGCCCCAGTCATCTGATCCAGGTGAGCCCCAACACCTGACCGATCTCCCTGACATTGCTCTGCTATCCCTGGGAGTGGGTGTTGGGGTTCAGCATTGACCTACAAAATCCCTGGTGTACTCCCTGGCTTCCTGGCTGCTGAGAAGCAGAGTAGAATTGAACTGAAATACATTAATCTGGTGAGCTGATGCCTACATTCCAGCTCTCTCCTGAGACCCACCACTCCCGTTCCCAAAGCCCCTGGTGACCTGGAGTTAACCCTTTGTGAGATGCACTCGGAGCATCCCTGGGATGACACAGCAGTGCTCTGGGAAATTTCCATGAGGCGCCTGTGTGAATCTAACTCGACTGAGCAACAGCTTGGCTTTGCTGGAAGCCCAGATGGCATTTTTTTGTGAGGTGCCTGCAGGATGGGCTTCCTGGCATGGCTACATCCTCCTTGGGGTGCTGGGGACAGGAATTTCACTGCTGGTCGCCCTGTGTGGCATAGCCAGCCTCCCCCTGTGTGGGGGAGCAGGGCTATGAAGAGGAGCTGTTGCTGCATGCTGCTAACTTTGAGGCCAATTTTGTTTGACTCAGAGACTGCGTTGTCCCAAGCTTTCTCCTCTCAGGCCTTTTCCATTCAAAAGGGAGGGGAACCCTTAGGTGCTTGGCAGTTTTGTCTGGGATTGTCCAGACCAGAAGCCAGTTAAACTGGTTTCCTTCCCCACTGCCCCTATGGACTTTCCTGATGAGCTCGCCTCAGAGTCTGTGCTGTTCTTCCGGCCTGACCTAGAAAGGAGCTGATCTTGATCCATATTTAAGGAGAATCTGTCCTGGTTCCGATTCCTCTTATGCACGTGGGGCTGTGCACAGGGAATTCCTCCGGCACGGCCAAGGCCTGTCATGAGCAGGAGCTCAGAGAACGGCCTGACCTGATATAGCTGAGTTCCATCTGGCCCCGTATCCTGTCTTCATCAGTAGCAGGTGCTGGGGGAAGAGGAGAAGAACAGAATGAGTGCTGCAGTGATACTTTGTGCTTTCACCCTGCCCTGATACATCGTGGCTCAGCAGCTTTCTAAACACTTGGTCCTTCAGCCCTTTGGAGGGATTATTTTCCTTTTACTTTCTGAATTTCAGCCCTCCCATGCCTGGGGGTTCTGTACCAGCATCCTGCGGCAGGTCCCTGCAGCGCAGCACTGCCATGCATGGCTGTTTTCTCCATGCAGGTGAAGAGGCATTGAGTGGGTCCCCAGTCCCTTTCTCTGCCTTCTGTGGGGTTCTTCTATCATATCCATTTTCCCCTTTCAGCCTGTTTTTGGGCTGAAGAGTCATCATTTCCATGCTTCTTTCTCCCTTGAGCATCCTTGTTCTCCTGGTCCTACATGATTCTCCAGTATTCTGAGGGCTATACCCATGCTTGTGTGTGGACCCATTGGTGTTGTCTGCCTCTTACCCTGTTTCTTTTCTCCTTGGCTGTCCTGGTTTTGCAGTGAGGCCAGGAAATCCTCTTCTAGCCACATGGTACCTCTCACAGTAAAGTGACATCACTCCAACTCCTTTTCCTCCCTTCCCAGCTGTCCCCAGTGATGACAGCTTTTTCAGGTGGGAGCAAGAGCTTCACGGAAGCTCTGTGTTGGTGAGACCTTCTTCTGCTGACACGCCCCAATGTGTCCTTGGCTCCTTATGTGGCACCAAGGCTTTTGGCCCTCAGGGTCTGTAGTACTGCCCTCTCAGTGCTGTTGTGTTTGGTTTCTGGGAGGAATGTGTCCAGGTAATACCGAGGAAAGCAGAGAAATGTAACTTAAGTCTCTTTGTTAAGTGGAGTCTTTCTTGCATTCTCCGGCTGGGAGAATGATTTTAATCTATATGCCTTCTCCCATTGTGGTGGGAACTTGAACTGCTCAGGAAGCATACTTTCAAAGGGCTGAAACACTTGAGCTGAGGCTGAAATCCCTTAGCCCTTTCTGGTGCAGCCCTTGTCACTCAAGCCTTTTGAAGATGATGAGGAACAGTCGTTCCAATTTTCCAGTGTTCTCATGGAGAACCAGGCCCCTCCGGTTGGGTAGCTGAGATCAGCGGCAGAGTGCCAGTTTCCCTGTGCTGCACTGAACTGCTAAGGCTTTTGGTTGCCCTACCAAGGTACTGAGCTCCAAAATTAGGTCCTGGGACCAAAAATAACTAAATTAAAACCTATAAATTTTTCTCTCAACAAGCAGAAGATCCCAAGACTGGAAACCAAGGGACAGCATGTGCCCAATTCTTAGGTTAAAAAGCAATCGCTGTTTGCTTGGTTTAATATTGCAGTCTTCACCAAAAGGGGCCTAATGTGGAAAACTACCTGGATTGGGCCAGGTTGTGTTGGTGATGCAGGGGTCTGAGAGGCCACCTCATCCTCTGTTCCCACAGCTCAATCCCGTTAACTTCCTTTGGCCTTACCCCCTTTCCCAGGGGAGCCTGGTCGGATGTGTGTAGGTCTCTCTCTCAGGAGATCTCTGAAGCCCAAGGTTGTATGAGCTCTTTGCAAACAATAAAGATCCCAGGAGTCTTTTCCAGATAGGAGCATGTCCTGCTGTCCTTGACCTAAATATTCCAGCAGTAGTGAAATTTAGCCCCCTGGTGCCAGCACTCCAACACTCTTCTGCAAGCTGGTGGTGGCATTTTAATTTGCCTAATATCAGTAAGTTGGCGCTGTCGAACAGCTCTGTAAATAACTCAGGATGCAAAAGGGAACGCTAAAGGCTCTCCTGAAGTGAGCGAGCTTGGAAAAGAGCAAGGCTCTTCCCCAGTAGGGAGGGGGGCAGAGCATCTTGAGCTGGTGGGGGCTCCAGATGCAGAGGAGGTGGGTGCTGTGTAGAGCAGCAAAGTTGTCATGTGGGTGGTGCCTTGGGCACCTGGTACCTAGGAGCCTTGACCGCTTCCCACTGCATCACCCAGACTGGGTGACACAGTGGAATCTAGGGGAATGTGTCTTGATGGGCTTGATTATTGGTTATTGGTCCCATCCTGGTGGTAAGTCAAAGCTCTGAGGCTTCCTAAAGGTGAGGTGACCTTTGAAGTACAAGTCTCATGAGGAGCAGCTGAGGGAGCTGGAAGGGCTTAGCCTGGAGAAAAGGAGGCTCGGAGGAGACCTCACTCTTGACAACTTTCTGACAGGAGAGTGGAGCCAGGTGGGGATCTAGCTCTGCTCCTAGAGAACAAGGGACAGGACAAAAGGAAACAGTCTCAAGTTGTGCCAGGGGAGATTTAGGTTGGATATTGGGAAGATTCCTTCATGGAAAGTGCTGCCCAACCCTGGCACAGCCTGCCTAGGGCAATGATGGAGTCCCTGTCCCTGGGGTGATTTAACAAATGTGCAGATTTGGCACTTGGGTACATGACTTAGTGGTCACCTTGACAGTTCTGGGGGCACAGTTGGACTTGATGGTCTCAGAGGGTTTTTCCAACCAAAATAATTCCATGATTCCATGATCCTTGTAAGGCTGATGGTGCGCAAAGCAGGCTTGGGCTTGAGCTGCATTTCCTGGCTGGACTGTGCCTCAGGTTTCAGACTGAGGGGAAAGGCACTGGCTTGCATTTTTCACTTTTTGTTTTTGAGAGCAGGACCACCAAGCTGCACAGTGCAGTCCTGGAGGTGTGTGCTCAGGACCTCAGGAATAATGGGGTATGCGGAGCTGCTGACAGACTTCTGCCCACTTTGGGGGTGAAGAAGACTTTCCAAAACTGGACTTGGGTTGTTTTCCAGCAAACCAAACACCTGGGCTGGAAGAAATCCTGAGGACTGGGAGGGCCCTGGACCACTGCTGTGCTCAGGGCTGGAGCTTGCTGCCGGCCAAGGAGTGTCAGAGAGGATCGGGATGGATCAGAGTGGATCCTGAGGCTTATTGACTGCAGTGTGACTTGAACTGTAAAGAAAGGGATTTGGCATTCAACTTGCTTAGTGCTGTGCCAGAGCCCTCATTAGTTGAAGTGCTGGTACAGAGAAGCCTTTGTGGAGCCCTGAGTGCCTCCTGGACCCCAGCGAAGGTCTGGGAGCTGCAATCCACGTTTTCCTACCACAGCGCTTCCCAGGCAGAACTCAGAGACAGAAAGTACAACTGTCCTGATGTTTTGATGCCAAAAGATGTTAAATCTGGACGTGGGGGGGAGGCTCCTTTGCAGCTTGCTTGCAGAAGGAGCACAAAGCTGGGATTTTCCATGCACACAATCCGCCAGCTTTATGATGAGATTAAACCTCTGGCTTCCCTACTTGTTGCTACAGCACCCACACTGATGAGCAGAGGGCACACTTTACCCTCTTCAAAATCATCTTAGAAGCTTTTTTTTTTTAGCTTTGGCTGTTGTCCAGCTCAAGCTGAAGCTTGCTAGCAGCTTTTTGTGGGTGCACAGACCTTCCTGTGGCTTGAGGCACTTTAGGTTCTCATCTGGAGGGCTAGTAGGCAGAAGTTCTGGAAATCCAGTATCTGGAAATCTGTATTGCAGTAAATCTGTATTCTGTTGCATGTGCTGGTGTCTTTGGGTGAGCATGACCTTTCTGCAGCGATGCAGAATGGGCTCTACCATCCCCCTGCCCCCTGCCTGCCTAGCTGGCACTGCTCTATGGTTGCTGCCCTGCTGGGCTTCATGCAGCCCCTTTAGTGCTGGGAGGGCAGGATGCAGGTGTGGTGCAAGGTGCTTCCCCAGGAGGGAGGAGGGATTTGTGATAGTGTGAAGGCCTGGAGGCTGCTAGGGGTCTGACAGTGTACCCTAGGTGGGTTACCCAAGTGTTGCCATGGCAGGAGGATGGTGGCTGCTGATGTGGTGCTGGTTCCCAGCAGCCCTGTGCTACCTGCAGCAGCAGTTTCAGGGAGACAGACTGTGGTCTGCTCCTCTCATCCTTCCTCCATATCTCCACATCTGGCCTGACACATTTTCTTTAAAGCTGCCTAAATAATTCACCTTGACTAATAGCAAACAGCAGTGCCAGCTCTGGAGGAAGCTTTCTGAGAATGCCAGTGATGGGAGGATGTCTGCTGTACTGGCCACTGAGCTGTGGCATCCTTGACTGCTGGATCCAGGTATCCTGGACTTCCCTTCCTGAGAGGACAAGGATCCTGCCTTGGAAAACTGAACTGCTCCAAGCTGAGAGGATCACTTTCATTGAGTTGTTCTCAAAATTCTTGTAATTTTTTCCTTCTTATGGGGAAAAAAAGAGGTCCATTGGGATTATGCTATATCAGTTCCCTCCCATGATGCTTTCCCACCTCTGCTCCTCATGCTGCTGTGTCTTTTCCTCAACTTTTGCATGCTTGCACCAAGACTCCTCAGTGAAAAGGAACTCGGTGAGCTCAGACAACTAGATCCTTTGGTGTGTTTGGTTCCTGCTCTTTGTTTATGTCCAGCACTGTGTTCACAGAGTTGGTGCTGCAGCAGCTGAGCTCCAAGGACAGAAATGCGTTCAGCTGACTGTCCACAGAGTGAAGATTTCTGTTGCCATTTCCACATTGCTCAGCTTATCGTGCGTCACCAACCCACGGAGCTGGGAATCCCGGAGTAAGAAATGCCCAGAAATCTGTGTATGGGGCTCAATTCTCAGACATCCAGCATGCCCACCAGGGACAACACTGCCACCTCTCAGGGGGTCTTAGATCACTTGTGCTGCTGCTGAGGGTCTCACCCCTTGCGTAGGGAGTGGCTCCAGTCCCAGGGACAGCGCAGCCATGCTGCGCCATGTGGCTCTGAGGAGTGGGAAACAGATCGGCTGCTTCTCGATGGTGCATTGTTAAAGGTTTCACCTCCCCCAAAATGACACATTGCGAGCAAAAATAGAACAAGACAGAACACATAGACCCACCCCCACCATCCCCACCACCCGGCAGCCAAGTGCACGCAGTGCCAAACCCTTGGGTTTAAAAGCTGGTGCTTTGTTACCCTCAGTCCCCTCAGTCCTGCCACCACCTGCCCCAGCCCAGCAGGCATTCAGGTTGTCTGGTGAGTGACCACCGCACCAGGAGCAGCCGTACTGCTGGGACAATGGCCACCCAACCCACGCTGTGTGCTGGATCTCTCCTCCCTCTTCCCTTGGTGGGTCTGGAAGTAGGAACTGTGGTGTTGGTGCAGGAGGTTCTCTTGCCTGCTGCACAGTGGTGCTCTTGAGACAACATGAGGGATGTTTTGGCAAGGAGAGCCACCTCCAGCGTGGCTTGGCCCAGCATGCTGTGAGCCAGAGCTGTCCCCTGTGAACGGTGAGGGAAGCTGCCTCCCTGCCAAGGAGCAGAGTCCAATTCTGGAGTGCCACTGGTGTGTGTTAAGCAGAGTTGGACCAGGCAGAGATCTGGTTGGAAAACCTCCAGGAAAGGAAGAGTTGCTTCAGGAGGTGGTGAAGCTGTCAGCCGTTTGTCAGCAGTACCTAACAAGGCTGTGGCCTGCCTTCACCACCCTCCTGGATCCTCCATGGCTCCAGAGCTGGCAGTTACTGAGCTGGCAGTGAAATTATCCAAGCTTCATGAGTCCCCCAGTGATCCTCTTCAGGGATACAAAGGCCATTGCACGGATTTTTAACATTGGAAACAGAGCTGAAGCAGAGGTTGGTGGTGTCTTGGGAAAGCAGCTGGAGGGATTTGGACTGGATGTTGGGGAGGAGAGGAATGGAAAAGTGGTGCCACTGGAACTCACAGCCCCAGGATGAGCAGCCATGGCTGGAGAGGGAACTTCTCCCCCTGAAGCTGGATGAGGGGCTGCAAGGCTGAGGGAGTGGAGCTGAGCTTGTCCAGTGAGCTGCACGTGATGGCAGAGGTAGCAGTGACACATTCCTCTGTCATTCAGCCGTGCTCCAGGTACAGCACAGTAACAGCTCTGGAGAATGACAGAGCTGTCCCACAGGGACAGTCAGTCTGGGTGTAAGGCTGCTGTCACCTGCACAGTCCTTATACTGTGCAGAGAGACATTGGTCAAAGCCCCTGCAGAGCAAGTCCTGCCTCAGTTTCCCTGCTGCACGGTTAACAATGGCTGTGGGGTTGATGAGTCCACTCATGTCCTCATAGGCAGTGAGATTGCTTTTGGTAAGCTCCAAGTGGGGCTACAGCATCCAGAACTGCCTGGCTGGGATCTACCCTGGTGCTCTTCTGAGGAAGAGAAGGCACTTCCAGGACACACCTGGTAGCTTTGTGACAGCAACTGATTGCTGTATTTATCCATGCTGAGGCCATGTGACATTTGCAGCTGGCGTCTCACCATGTGTGCCTTTCTACCGGTGGATTTCTCCCATCTTTGATGATCTGCTTCTGGTGTCAGGAGCCTTGGCTGGGCATAGGTCCACTGCCTCCTCCTGCTCCCTTTTGAGATTTTCCCAGCAGAAGTCCAGAGGGGAACAGGCCAGGGGAAACAGCCATTTGATGGTTCTTGTCTGGTTCTTTCATGATTGCAGGGCGCCACAGACACTTAGAATGGCAACTCTCAGCTTCCTCCAGGTGCCTTGCTGGCAGGTTTGGGAGGTGCCAGGTTGGGCTCTGCCTTGGCTAGCATGGCCACTGAACCGGAAAGGTGGGCTTCTTAGGGAGGGAGGCTGCAGAGAACTGAAGAGTGATGCAGGTAGGACTGTGGGATGTCGAAACCCCCTCTATGCTGCTGCCCTGAAGATCGCAGAAGAACAGAAAGTGGCACATACTGCTTAGAAGGAAACAGTCTCTTAGGAGATAAAAAACCCAGCTGGGTTTAAAATCGGGTCAGATTTGTCCTCTGGTTCTCTGTGTGGCCTTGTGGCCAACCTGGGGTGGAGGGCAGGAGTCCCATGAAGCTGTGCTGTGCCTGGGCAGACCCCACAGCCTGGAAAAATGTCCTGTGAGGGCATTTAACCAGCCAGTCTGCCCCAGGCTACGCACAGATCCTCCTCCCTGCTGGGGCTGATGGAGAGTGGTCTCTGAGACAGCTGTGCCTTGAGAGCCAACCTGGGTGCCACCACTGGGCTGTTCCTAGGTGGGGACCTATGCCTGGGCCAATGCCTGGGGACATGCCATCACATTTCAGCACAGTTTGCTTCCCACAGGGGTGAGCGAGGGGCCCTGAAGGCCCTGTCACCACAGCCCCTGGTTGCCTGCACCGCTCGGCTTCTCGCCCTCCAGCCTGTTTGACTCCTACAATCCGGAGGCGGTTGGGAAGCGACAGCTGGAGCCAACGCAGCAGCCCGGTGCGCGCTGCCATGCCAACCCTGTTTCCATGGCAATGGGCACCCAATGGGCGACTGCCAGGCAAGGCCAAGATGCCTGAAAAATGATGTGATGCCCCCTGAAATGGCCAGCTGAGCCTGGGAGCCTGTGAATGCCGCCGGTCCCAGTAATGCCTTCAGTGCCTGGGAGTGGATCAGAACCACTCCAGTCCACAGGTGTAACAGGGCAGATGAAGCCCTTGGCGCACCTGGTGAAACCATACGGGGGAAAAAACAACTGGGGAGGTGTGCACAGCCACGTTGACAGCCCCCTCTGGCTGTCTTATAGCCTAATTTAATTTAAATAGATGGCTCTTACATAACCCTCAGGGCATCATGCTGCTAGAGCCAACCCACCCCATACTAGTGAGGGCCCCCCAGAGTGGGGGTGTCAGGGAGGCAGTGGGGCACAGGAAGATAGGCTCCTCAGGGCTGTCTGTGCCCTGGGACTGGTCTTCACCAGCCCCCCCTTTACATAAGTCCCTGAGCCCCATGTTTATCTAGCTCTACATTGAAGCCTAGGTGGGTATCAAAACATTTTAAAATAACTCTGCCTTTTGTTAGTACCATAGCTATCTTTAGAAGAGATTTGATTTTATTTGAAAGCCCTCTCTGAGGGTTCAGTGAAATAGATCCCCAGCCCAGCAGTTTAAAGGGATATATGTGTGGTGATCTCCTTTCTTGGCTGTAAACACTGTATTGATTACTGCTTATTGATCTGATAAACCCCATCTTACTCTTGCAGCCATCTCCTCAGCTTTTCTGACATTTCTACAGCTGGAAGGGACAGTGTTGTGCTCAAAGTGTTGCTCATGATTCACTTGTCCAGGTACCCTGGGATGGCTCTTGAGGGATCCTGTTCCCCAGCTCCATCACCTCCATGTAAACAATTGCTCTGGTCATAACAGCTGGTGGTTTCCCAAACATTAAAATCAGGGTGAGGAGAACCAATGCTGTGTTTTCATGGTGAGTTCAGGTCACAGCCATAGGCCACCACCTCTTCAGCCATGACAGTGGCTTGGGGGACAGCTTACACCCAGCACATGCCAGTGTCCCTGCTCCAGCTGTGATGGGAAGTGGAGGGAACAAGGAACTCAGTACTGGAGCAGGGGTAGCCAGGAAGGTGCCCTGGGCCCACTGAGGGCCAGCTCTGCACCTCTTGGGCAGCCAAACTGCCGTGTGTGTCACCAATTGTCCTTTCAGCAGCCTGACTGCTACTGCAGCAGACTGGGGAGAGGGGACTATGGATCACCCACGGGGGGCAGACTAGCTGTGGTCCTTCTGTCCTGTGGCTGCTTACTTGGACCTTCTACCTTCCACAGAGCCAGCAGTGAGGGACAGACTGGGCAGGAGCCCAGCCTTGGAGATGCTGTAGGAGGGCCAAGCAGAGGCTATGCCCTCCCTTTTGGTTTCTTGCATCCTGTTCTCAGGCTTCCTGCTCTCTCCAGGCTCTGATCTCTCTGGCTTTTAACATGTCACCCCTTTCTCACCCCACCAGGAGACAGGAGCAGTTCCAGACAAACCCCGACAGCTACAATGGAGCTGTGCGAGAGAATTACACCTGGTCCCAAGACTACAGTGACCTGGAAATCAAAGTGCCTGTGCCCAAGCACATTGTCAAAGGCAGACAGGTAAAGTGGTGTTAGTGGCATCTATTTAGCATTTCCCTTTCCACTGAGGTGCACAACTTTCCTGGGAAACTGTGTTTAGAGCGTAAAGTTTCCTTGTCCTTTGCACTGAAGGACCAGGATGTGGTTGTGCCTTATTCTCCAGTGTGAGTGGTGGGGACTGAGATCACAGCTTGTCTGTGTTCTGTTGTGCTGCAGTGTCCTCTGCTTCATCTCAGCTAGGTTCCCTGGCACTGATTCGCCCTTTCTGTGCTTCTTTCTGCTTCCACTACCTGCATATTACACATGTGTTTCAGAGCCTGGCTGGGGATGGATGCCCTTCCTCAGCTGTTCCTCTGGCTCTAAGTGCGTTCTTTCTGCCTTCTGTTTGGAAGCAGGAGCTGCTGGAATGGCTGCTCTGGCACTGGGGAGCTGGATCAGGCACAGCCCCTGTGTGGCTTGACCTGCTCTAGATGGAAGGGAGCCGGCTTGGGGTAGAGGCTGAGGACCAGCCCCTCCCCCTGGCTGGCTTCGTGCCCAGAGAGGTCTCACCTCTCTCTTTGGCTCAGGCAAGAACTTCCCGGTTCTGCTTGTGGTCACATTGTTTTTCCTGCACCACTTCTGCTCCCTTCTGGTCAGGGACCCATAAGTAGTGTGCTCATGGCTGGCCCCTTAGACAGACTCAAGTGTTGCCCTTTCCTCTGTATTTTTTCCATTTGGGAAGCCTGTGCTCCCCCACCTCCTGCTCTCCTCTGCTTCCAGGGTGGCTGAAAGGAGCATGCTGGAGTTTGTCACTGGCTTCAGCCTACACAGCTCCTCAGCATGCCAAGGAATGTCACTGGCAACAGCAGTCCAGACTGGAGGGTTGAGGGGGCACAAGGCTGCCACAGGCACAGCAGGGCACCAGGAAGATGCATTTCTCCCAGCAGGTCTCTAAAACAAACCCAGGCTGTTTATTGAAAGGATTCTGGGATGTCCAGATGGATATTCCATTCCTCTGCATCATACTTCGATCGCAATTCCTCTCTCGGACTGAAGAAGTTTCCTCCATGCCAGGGAAGTTGTGTCCTTGCCAAAAACCCCACAGAGGGCTCTGTCTGCTCCATCCTTGGCTATGGAGAGGTTCAGGAACCTGCAGGAACTCACAGGAATGGAGACAGAATATGGTTTCCTGACCTTTCCTTGGTTCAAGACTGTGCCATCACTATGGAAGAGTTCCTGCACCTCAGGGGTTTTCAAGACACCCCCTTCCCATGTCAGTGCCCGTGGCATAGCTCTGCCTACCCTTGCTTCAGTATCTGCCCATGCTGCCCTCTTGAAGCAATTGGTTGTTTGGATGCTGGACTTCGCTTCTCCTTGCACTCTTCCTGGTGTTTTGTTTATCCATCTTTCTTGGGGCTCCTCTTGGCAGCTGAGTTTCCATTTCCAAATGATTCTATGTATTCCCAGCCTTGGGGAAATGAGAACAGACAGGCTGGGTCTTGGGCCAGAGCAGGAGGACTCAAAGCAATTTAAAAGCTCCGTGGACTTTGGATGTGTTGTTCATAGGTACCTGCACAAGAGCAACATTCTCCTGCATTCAGACAACTTCATATTTAAAAAAAATTACTGGGTTGTTGGCTTCTGCCTGCCAAGGCAAGATTAAAAATTTCCCCATTTGGTCCCTGAGCTCAGAGTGCACCCAACTCTAATGCTGCTCACAGTCTTCATTATGACACTTTTTGGGATTCAGACTGTTGCTATGGCACATTTTGCTCTGGTGAGCTTAAGGTTTCCTTGTATGGAGCTCAGGTGTCCTTGGAGCAGGAATGGGTGATTGGGTAGGTGAAAGCATCTTCCTCCATGGTCCCCACCTCTCCGATCTACTTCTGGGTGCAGCAGGGGCCCATGGATCTGAGTGTTTAAATAGAGATAATGACTCCAGGCCTCCCTCTTTAGTGGACTCAAGAGGAGACAAGCTTAATTCCTCTTAGTTTGTATTTGCTTGTTTGAGCTGTGTGGGTGGGCGTGGGTGTTCAGTGTGCACAGAAATCATTGTGGTAAAAAGGCCACAGGACACAGACGAGAGCTGGCTTTCCTTGGGGCACCCAAATGTTTTGGGGAGCAGAGGTGCTTGCAGGGAGTGCATGGGGAAGGACAAGCAGCTTCACAGCTGCCAGAGTACTGTGGGTTGCTCTTGGCCTTCCTCCAGGTGTGGGCTGTTCAAAGGTACCGCCTTGTGCACATGTGAGTCCTCTCAGACATGTCCCTCCATGCATGGAGGGGCAGGGCTGTCCAGTAGAGCTTGTGTTGCCCTGTCCCTACTCCTGGGGGGGCTGATGTGCTGGGTGGGACCTTCTTGCTAGGTGCAGGTAGAAGCAGGTGTTGCATTTGCTTCTTATGTTGGCTACTTGCACCGTGAAATGGCCAGGTGAAGTCTTCCCAGTTTGTATCTCTTCTTCCATTTGGGCTTCTCTGCTCCCTTTCCCAATGCATGGCTGGTCACAGAGCCACCTAAAAGGTGTCCCTCAGTCCCACCAGATATCTTGTGCAGCCATCTCTGAATAAAACCCCTCTCACATTTGGTTGTTCTTGTCCACACGGATCCCACAGGCACAATGCTGCGCCTGTGCCTTCCATGTCTCCAGCTTTCCTGGTCTTCCACACGCCAAAGAATTTCTCCCCAGAAAGTTATGTGGTAGTCACCTTGCTTTTTTCCCCTTGATCCTTTCTGGGCAGGCCCTGTACTGTGTTGAGAGCCCAGCATCAGTAGCTCTGTCCCTGCACTGTGGACCTGAGTGGATGGTGGTAGTGGAAGGCAGAGCCTCATCCCCATACCTCGTCTCTGCAGTGAGGCGTCAGTACTGGGCTGAAGGAAGCTGCTCCGTGGAGGGAGCACCTCCTCTGGAGATGTTTGCATCCCAGGGCAGCTGCTCCTGTAGAGGCTGTCCATAGCCACATGCCAGGTGGCAGCCTGTTGTCCTCTCCCATCCTCATGTCCCTTCCCCGATCCCCTATGAGCATGGTCCTGCTTCCAGCCATCACACTGGAGCTCGGTGCCACATCAATCACCCTGTGCTGTGTGTGCTGGGCCTCCTCTGCTCCTGCCAGAGCACACAGCAGGTTCGGGGGCTGTACCCTGGTGACATCAGTCAGACACAGCCGTGGTGCCCTCCCTGGCTGGAGCAGCTCTGCCTGTCTTCAGCCTGTGTGGAGCTAGTGAGCTGCTGTAAGTCTCCTAGGTAATGGATAATGTAATAACATTTCAAATGAGATCTGCAGAGCAGAAGGAAGATCTAGGGGAACTCTGGGAGAGAATGCAGGCAAATCTCACTGCAGTCTCCTCCTCTTCGGCCAGCACTGGGGGCCACAGTCCTGCCCTTTTCCCAGCCAGGTCCTCCCTACATCTCCTGGCTTGGCGCGGGCTCTGCTGGCGGCACCTCAGGGCTAGAGGGGACAAGAGAGAACATATGGTCTCTACGGAGACCAGGAGTACTGCGTGCCTCTCACAGTCTGCCTCTGTCTCCCCAGGGGACAGCCATGTCACCTGCATGGCAGGTCGGAGCAGGGTTCCCCATATGGCTGCTGTGGGCGGGAACTGGCCCTGTTCCTGGGGACGGAGCTGCCCATGTAGCAGGGAGCCAGGAAAGCGTGCTGCAGCATTCCTCCTGCACACAGCCCCTCCTCACACACCCGATGGGAGGCATGGGCTGAGCCCAGTGCTGGCTCCAGCAGCTGAAGCAGAGCCAAGGAGCATGCTTTCAGCATGGTGCAGCAAAGGGGATGACCTGCTGCAGCCCTAGTGTAAGAACCCCCAAATTGCCCCTGCTCAGCTATCAGGGTGACACACACTCATGCCCAGCTTGTCACAGTGACAGACAGGCACACCGCTAAAGAGCTCTCTCATAGCAAATAGGTGCCCAACCTTTGAGTGCTGTTTGGAAGTCTGTAGCATTACTGGTCATCTTTGAGGGGAAACTGAGGCACAGGGTAGAACCAGCTGCCTTGAATCCCTCAAGGGTCCCCCCAGTTGCTGGGCTGTACTGCTTTTCCTTCCCTGAGGAGGTTCCCTCTCCCCTCCAAACTGTCGCTGTTTGCTATGAGAGAACAGTGGGATTCCTGCCCTGCTGCTACAGGCAGGACTGGAAGCTCTTCTCTCTCTCATGCCCTGCAAGTGCACTTGATCCCAAACCCCAGCTTGCACAGTGAGATGGCAAGCAGGAGCCTTCCAGATTATTGTCTCTTTCTTTGTTTCCAGGTGTCTGTGGATATCAGCAGTGGTGCAATTCGTGTAGCAGTGCTGGAGGGAAGCAGCCAACACATCCTCATGGAAGGGAAACTCACCCACAAGATCAACACGGAGAGTTCCCTGTGGAGTCTGGAGCCTGGGAAGTGCGTTTTGGTAAGGATGGTCTCCCAGCTGTGTCTCCTTGGCTCACAGTTCTGCCATGCTTGACCTAGGAAACTGGAGCAGCTGGAAGTCTGACCCAGCTCTGGATGTGTCTGGCTCTGCCTGTCCAACATCTGGGCTCATGCTGCCCTTGCCTGTGTGCTGTGCCTTGCCTCCTACTCCTGAATTGCCTGTCAGGGTGCCAGCTGGGCAGCACGACTGTCAGGCTGGGCAAAGAGGTCCCCAGCTCCAGCTGAGGGGGGACAGCACAGCCATTACTTGGGGGTGGTCACTGTCCTCAATCCCGTCATGGTGCCCTGCACTGCAGTGCTGGTCCTGCACGTGTGGCCTTGCTCACTCTGCCTTCCAGTGCTCCACTCTGACCCCAGCATCTAGGCTGGTGCCTGTTCCCCATCATTCCTTTCTGTCCTGTCATGGGATTCCTGCTTGCCCTGTTTGATGTGGACACTGTGGCTCCTCTGCCTCCAGCAGGCCTATGGTTTGCTATGTGCCTGTTGTCCCAAATCATTCCTTTCAAGGTGGTCTCAGGGCTGCTAGTGCCCAGCTGTGTATTACTGATGAGTTCCCAGCCCCAAGCCTCATTTCTGATGTGCTCCAGATCTTCAGGCTGAGGGTGTTCACAGCTGGAGTTGTTGCAGGAGTTCTGCCCATCACCCTGGGATCTTGAGTGTCAGTTTCCAAAGTTTATATGCCAGTTTTGAGGCCAGGATTATGCTAGGAGTAGGATTTTGCTACCCGTAACCATCTTTGCCCTATCCTTTTCCACCCAGAGGCTTTTCCAGAAGAGTTTCAGGAGTCCCAAGGCTGTTATGAGACCCAGGAGGGAACACATGCTGTCACTGTGAGGGAGAGAGCTGGCTCCAAGCCTTTCTCCCTGTGGCATGAGGGTGGCAGCAGGTGAGCACCCAAATCCAAACCCTCATAGTGGAGAATGGAGTGGGAATGTGCTGCCAGAGTCAGGAATCCTGTGGATGGTGTGTGGGGAGGCTGCACAGTGCCACCTGACCACTGCTGAGCCGCAGGGACGTACCTCAGGTGACAGGCTGATGCCAAAAGGGTGAGTGAGGTCCCTGCAAGGGAGAGAGGCTTCTCCAATGCTGCTAGGCTACTGAAGGGATGTGGTAGTGGCATCCTTAACCTGCATTTTGTAAATACTCATAAATATACTGAAAACTAGCTTATCTGGGACAAAGAAACAATCCTGGAAAGGCATAAACCCATTGAAGAGGAGGTGGCCCAATGGGTGGCTGCTTCACAGTGTGGATGGAAGTCTGGAAGTCCCCTGTAGGTGTTCCCAGCATCGCAAGGGAGGCAGTGTCTCTTCCATACCTGTCAGAGGCTGGGAATGGTGCGGGGTGGAGTGAGACTCGGTGCCTCCTGGAGTGGCCGTGGGCAGCGTGGGGAGCTGAGTGGGCCCATCACCTCCAACCCCAGAGCTGGGTCTTGCCTCGAATAGCACGAGCCCAGGCTTGTGAGGATCTCCAGCTGGCTGCCAGCATATTGATGGTGGGATGAGATCTCGCTTGAAGAATTGTAAGGTAACTGGAGCAGAGTGAGTAATTCTCGCCCAAGAGCATCTCCTTTTTCCATGTGCTGAGTAGCCAGGAGCAGTTTGCGCCTCCTCCCAATTCATTCATCAGGGGACACCTACCCTTGTGGAATGTGTTTTTTCATTCAGTGCCTGGATAGGACCATTGGGGTTTATTTGGAGCCTATGGGGCATATGGACCCTTTCTGTGCCACAGTTTGTGCATCTCTCTGTGTGAGCTCCAAATGCAGCAGTTGGGCTGTCTCCCTCCTGCAAGGTGCTGCCTGGCTTCCATGTGGGACCCAGGGACGGCGTTCCCTGGCAGGGTGTGGATGTAGCCAAAACTAAACTCACCCAGTGCCAGCGCTGGGGTTGTCTGAGGAGATCCTGCCTGCCTTGGGGACTGCTTTGGGGGCACCTTGATGGCCCTGTCTGTGTTGCAGGGTCATGGTCTGTGAATTGAAGTGACCTCTGCAGCAGAACTCAGTCTTGGCACCAAGGAGGTGGAATGTCTTTTGCTTGGTCCTGTCTGCCTGAAAAGGTCTCAGTTCTGTGCAAAGAGGATGTTGAGTCCTGTGTCCTCTTGCAGGACATGTCAGGGGTCATCAAGATCCCTAGATTGTTCAGGAGGTTGCTGTAACAGCTTTTTCACTGTCCTCAGCCTCCCTGGCCTCCTCCCAGCTCCCTTCTGAGATGCCATTCATAGACGTGCCATGAGCAGACTCCCTTCTCCTTCAGCTCTTATCCTGGGAAGATTATTTTGCCTTACAACCCATCCTAGTTCTGCTTCCCCAATCCTGCCTGGTGTTCTTACTCATATATCCTCTTCATTATGTCACTCACACTCCAGCAGCCCCAGATCTCCCCTCGCCAGCATTCAGAGACCACTCTGCCTTCTGCCTCCTGCTCCATGGAGCTCTTGAAGCTGGAGCCCAACCTGACACCAACATGTTTCTCATCTCATCCTTTGGCACACGTGTGTGCATGGCAGCAGAATCCAGCTGGCATTGTTCGCAGTGGAGTGCTCTGCTGACGTGGAGTGGGGGCCTGTCCATATCTCCTGCTTGGGATTTTGTCCCAGGAGTGCCTATGGTGTGCCACACGGTACCCTGGTCCTGGGTGTCATCCCTGTGCTCTCCCTTCTCCGTCACACCCACTTGCTTGTTGAAAACGAGATTAAAATAACCTCACTGTTTTTAGCAATCCCCACTGGGTGTTGTGCACAACTCCTTTTGGTATTATTTTTGTTGTGGAGGATTTTTCTCCCATTCCTTCTCTTTCCCTCTCAGCCTTTGTTTTCCGTGCTTGGGTTTTTGTCAGCAAGTCCTGCCTTGAATGTTTATTACAGTCTTGGCTTGTCATCCTGTGAGCCATGAGGCTGAGGGGATACAATTCAGTGGTGCTCAGCCCTGCCCTCCCCATACTGATGAGAATGGCATTGCTGCCTCTTCTGTCCCCCTAAACACCTCCCAATGACTTTTGAGGTGACTTTGGCTGCTGTGGTTCCAACAGGAAAGCAGGCAGGTCGTCGTTATCTTCCCAAGACCTACTTACACCCCTTGGCAGCATCTCTCCAGGTTTGACGAGGTATTTGGCATCAGAGAGGAAGCCTTGTGCTACCGCGAAGCCCAACACTGACAATGAGTGGTTGTGACTTTCCAAGTAGGGTGTGGAGATGGGACATGATGCTGTGTTCATGCCAGTGACACCTGTCACCTGCTGGAGGGTCTCTCTTGCTGAGTGTCCCATTGTTCCTGCAGCAATCCTCCTTGCAATACATTACCCTGGTGCTTTTCCAGGGAATAGCCCATTCTGATGTGGCTGAGAGCTCATAACTTGGACACCAGCTGTGGGAAGTGAGCACTTCGGCATGAGGACACTGCCAGGTTCACATCCAGCATTGGAGTATGCCTCCTGCAAGCCTCCCTCTCCTCAGGCCACTGTTGCAGGGGCTGTTCCTGCCTCCCTGTGCACCTCAAAAACTCAGCTGTGCTTTTACCCCGTTGGGACCCACCAGGCAGAGCCAAAATCTGGCTGAGGGCATGGGCACACTGCAGGGACCTCATCCTTCCTCAGTGGCTCTTAGCATATCTGGAGCCCCGGGGGGCCAGCCAGAGCTGTTGGCTGGAAAACTGAGCAGCAGCATCAAGTGCAGGCAAAGCTTTGCCTTGTCTCAAAGTGAGAAATATAATCAGGTTGGGGTTTGTCCTTGTGGAAGAAGCCATGCTCCCTCCTCGAGCTCCCCAGTTTCTGGAGCTCTCCCCAGCAGTGCCCACAGCCTCATGAGGACCTGTCAGCTGAGTGCCAGAGCCTCTTCCATGGGCAGGTGGGTGGGTGAGGATTGGCATGTGTGGGGAGTCACACAGAGACTTACCATGGCCTCTCAGCTCTCCCTTATCTCCACCTTTGTGCACCCAAAGTGTTTGTGAGGGGAACCAGCTGCATCTCCATCACCACTGGCTCTCATAACCCACACACTCAGCCAAGCAGGGGCTGGATCCACAGAGGACATTGGAAGAAACTGTCCAGCAACGTGGCCAATGTCTGTGTCCCCCATCTTGGAGGTGGGACCTGTGTATGGCAAGTCCTCCAGCACCGCTTTGAACCACAAAACTACAAATTCATGTGAATAGGGTGACCTTTGCCCTTACCTATGGGCATTTCATTTTAGAAACTGGGGCTCACTTGGAGTGGGTCTCACTTTGACAGCTTTCCCCTTGGAATAAAGAGGGATGAACAGATCACCTCAGGCAGGCTGCAGAGGTGTGCAGATGGTGGCAGGGTGCCAGTGAAGGAAAGGAGATTGATAGGGATTGGAGGGGGGATGGGTTTCCATCCCAGGTGCTCCAGGATGGGTTTTCCATCCCCCAGTGCTCTGGGATGGAGTTGGGGTGATGCCTGAACTCCTCCAATACTTATCTGTCCCTCTGCCAGCAGGCTGGCTCTGGTAGGGATATACCAAGCCATGCGTGTTTCACAGCAATGCCATGGGAGCATGGCTTGTACTGGAGCCCTCACTAGGGAAGCTCACACCTTGCCAGTAGCACCACTGGGACATCTCTCATGTTCCAAACATGAGGAGCGTGAAGGCCATCCTGCTCCAAGTGTGAGACAGCTGGGGCTGGTGCCCCTCCACTTTGCTTTCTGTCTCAGGGTGATGTTCTGAGGGCTCCTCCACTCCCCCACCTGCCCACCCAGGGTTGGGAAGCCCAGGAGCAAACCCTTGGTGGCTCTCCCTCCCCTCCAAAGTGGAACTGTGCAATTAAAAAGAGAACAAGCATGCCTGTCTAGCTGGAAAAACTAACGCCTTCCCCAAGCTGGAATATTTTACCGGCTCTGCTCTCCCAGAAGGATTAAACCCCAGCCACCCCCTCCTGTATTAATTGGTTCCTTTTCTTCACACCACAGAGAAGCTTGGCTCCGTAGCAGGAATGACTGTCCATGTTCTCCCCTCCGGAACTATTGAGCTTCCAGGGAGGTTTGAGCAAATTGTATTGTCTGCCTTTATTGATGATTTTGCAGAGGCCGATGGCTGCCATAAATCTGCCCTGCTGCTGGGATTAGTGCTAAAATAACATGGGAGGAAGCAGCCCACTCTTCCTGGAAAAACCAAAAGCAAGTTGGAGTTCCTGTTGCAGGATGCCCCATGCTGGCCCCAGCACAGCCCCGCTGGCCAGCCAGTTCTGTTAAAGGCACTGCCATCAGGGATGCCTGTGACTCCAGCTGGTGGCTTTTCCCAGTTCCCCATGGATGTTGCCTGGAGCAAGGAGATATCCCATCTCCTTGTCCATCCCTCCAGAGCTGCTGCTAGGCTGCGGTGCCATGGGAAGCATCAGTCAGCAGGGGTGGCACAGAGCAGCAGGTGATATCCTTGCCTCTTTTTGTCACCCATGCTGCTACCCACTGAGCCATTGCCAGGGGAGCTGAGGCCAAGGTTCCTTCTAGGTTAGAGAAAGGCAAGGCAAGATGGCTGCACTACAACACCAGGAGCCCTGGCCCCACACCCCACCAGGCACAGCCTCCTCATCCAACAGTCCTGTTGTCACTGCTTCTGTGTCAGCCATGTGGCCCCGAGCCAGTGTCACCCCTAGGCAGGTGCTGCTGGGGCTGTGGGGGCCCACAGCAGGGTTGTGCCCTGCTTTTGGCTGCTGAGGGAGGGAGGCACAAGCATTCCTCCCCCTCTGCCAGCTGTGCGGCTGGATCAGTATGAGCTTGACTTCCACTCATGGGCAAGCCCCATGCTGCTGTCAGCTGAGCTCTGCATCACTGCCATGGAGCTGTGGGGTGGGCAGGGGTACCACATTCTGGGCAGGACAGCATCTCCTCTCCCCATTCGCTGACTCACACCTTGTCCCTAGATCAACCTGAACAAGGGGGACGAGTACTGGTGGAACGCCATTCTAGAGGGCGAGGAGCAGATCGACATTGACAAGATCAACAAGGAGCGCTCCATGGCCACAGTGGATGAGGAGGAGCATGCTGTGCTCGACCGCCTCACCTTTGACTACCACCAGAAGCTACAGGGCAAGCCCCAAAGCCATGAGCTGGTAGGTGCTGGCTACCCTGTGCTGCCGGCCCAGCCTGGCCCTCCCACCTGCCCTTCAAGGACCTTTTCCCCAGGAAAAGGGGCCCCATGGCTCTACTCCATCTCAGAGCTCCTCTTCACAGTGTCTCCCCACATTAACATTTGGGGGGTGTGAGGTTCTGCTGATGGACCTTTTCCATGCACTCCTGTCTTCCCTTTCCTGGCACCTTGTCAAGTGCCCGTAAGCCCAGCCCCCCTGTTCCACGGTTGGGCCCCACATTGCTGTGCCTCTCTCCCAAGCTGACCCTGCTCAGGGCTGGACCCGCATGGGTATGGCTCAGCCTGACCCAGGAGCTGTCTGGTGCTGTCCTGGGTGCTGTCTGCCCTTTCCCAGGCAGTGAGGCAGAGCACAGAAGTGGTGTGTGCCCTTGGCAATGCCTGCTGCCAGCCAGGGAGGAGGGGGACTGCTGCCCACACCCCTTCCAATGGGTCAGGTGGCCACGCAGCCCTAACGCCTGTAGGATGAGCTGCAGGGGAGAGCAAGGGGTGTGGGGAACAGCGTGGCGTCACCTCGGGCTGACCGAAGCCTGCGGCCTCTTTGCAGAAGGTGCATGAGATGTTAAAGAAGGGCTGGGACACCGAGGGCTCGCCATTCCGCGGCCAGAAATTCGACCCCTCCATGTTCAACATCTCCCCCGGCGCCGTCCAGTTTTGACAGTGGCAAAAACAACTGAAAAATAAAGCAGGGAGAGGAGACCTCTCTGCCCCTGGATGCCCACCAGGACCCTCACTCCCAGCGCCAGTGCCCGAGACTCACTGATCCACGCTGCCGGCGCCCGTCCCTGCTGTGTGGGGAAGCCTGAGGAGCGGGCAGATTTACATCCTGTCACCACGGCAACCTGGGCACCAGGACCCCTGTCCTCCCCTTCCCACCCCTGACCTCCCCTCACCTCGAGCTGCCGACGCTCCATGTTTTTCTGGAATAGAGGGAGCGCATTGGGACACGTTGGGTGACATAATTATTATTTTTGGCGGATGAGGATACTGCTTTTGGGGTTTCTGGGGATGCGGAGCCCTCCCTACCCTGGCACTGGGCAGCTTTGCCCCTCGCAGGTGGAGATGGGTGCTGGGTATGGGCAGTGGGGATGGGGAAGCCTGCCTCTGCCTGCCTCTGCCAGCACCCTGCCTACCTGGCACCCCCAAATCCTTTCGCCAGCCCCACTCCAGGGTATCCCAAAGGTATTGTGCTGCCCCTGGCCTCTACCCAGCTCCAGGGAAGGCTTCCTCCTGGCTTCCTACTCCTTCACCTCCTCACGGGAGGGTTGTCAGAACACCCAGGAGTGGGCAGAGACCACATTCATCCCCTAGGGTTTGCTCTCCCTTAGTCAGGGAGCAGCAGGGGTGCTCCCCACAGCACTGTCGTTTGTGGGGGGGCTACAGGTCCACCCCTCATAGCCGGCAGCTGGGCAGGAGCCTCAGAAACATGGTACTTAGGGGTCTGAGAGTGGGGGCTACCTAGAAGAGTAGGCCCCACCTAGGCCCAGCCTGGCTCTCACAGCTTCCCACCAGTCCTCTACCCTGTGGTGTGTGGGCTGGGGGTCCCCAGCCATTGCCTTGTCCGGTTCCCCACCCATTACCCCCAGTTTGCAATAAACGCGTCTCACCACGGGGCCTGTGAGTGATTTGGTGCCATCCCTGGGGAGATGAGTGTGCCCAATTCACCACCATCACCTTGCTTATGGGACAAGGACAGTGACACCTAAGCGGGATGCCTGGGGTGTCTGTCTGTCTGCTGGCATGGGCTCCAGACACTGGGGTGGATGTTGGGGTGGATATGGGATTCCTGGGGGAGAGTGGAATTTGGGGGTCCTTCAGGGTGTGGATATAGGGTTCCTGGGGGTGGAGGGAGTGAATTTTGAGATCCCTGGGAGGGGCTATAGGAAATATATGATACCCTGATGAGGGCTGGATTTATGGGTTACTTGGGCATGGGGATGTTGGAATGTGGGATTCCGGGAGGGGCTGGATTTTGGAGTCCTTGGGACAGAGGAGTGGATATGGGATCCCCAAAGCTGGCCAGGTTTCAGGTAGTGGGTGCTTTGAGGATACCACCCCCGAGGTGTCACCCACCACTCTCCCCTTCTCCCCCTCCACCAGTGCCGGCATCTCCCGGTGCTGATGCGCACACTGGGCCCGCGGCCCCCCCGGCCCCCCGGCCGCCCACGGTCCCCATGGCAACAGCAGCGCCAGCCGCCCGCCGCCCACCCGCGCGCGCCCACCCACCCCTCCGGGTGGGGGGAACACCCCGCTGTCCCCGGCCCTGCGGCTACTGGTGGCCTTGAGGGTGGCCCTTTGTGTGTTCCCCGCACCAAAATCCACCCCCGCATTATGCT
>VXBI01009243.1:1298349-1459020 GCA_013397375.1 Toxostoma redivivum | reverse complement strand
ATTATTCAACCCCCAACAGGTAAGCAGTTGAATTCCTTCTGATAAGGGATGGATATGGGCCAAACCTTCTGATTGCAGAAACCTCCTGATGGGTGTTTTACCACTTTTCTGATTTGTAACGAAAGTTCTCCACAGAGCAAGGGATGGGTGATGATTTATGACTTCTACTGAATGGAATTAAAGATCTACTTATATTTACTTACAAACACAAAGCACAAATAAACCAGGCTTTAGGAGAGAAGGTCAACAGACAGTGGTCTGGAACATATGCCATGAGGAAGACTCTATGTGACCTGAACTGCAGATCAGTTTGGAAAACATAAGGAGAGGTCATAAGGAGTTCAGAGACAATACCCAGAGCTAAGTATGGTGTGTCAAATGCCTGTCTAGATCTCTAGGAGATGGAAACCTCCCATTCCGGAGTCTATGGCTTAGGACGTAGGAGGTTTGCCGCATGATGTTAGCTAGAGGTGCTTTGCCATGTATGTACATATTTGTGTTCACGGAGTCAATGTAGGTTGTCTTCATGATTCATTTCAACAATGAATGCTTCTAGACTGTTGAGTTTTTTGTAGGCCCTGTGAAACTGATGGTGACATGATTTGCTTTGTGTGGTATTGGGTGGATTGTTACATAGTGCTTCAAATTATTTGATTGTCAGATGTTTTTGCAGCACAGGAATTACATACAAACTTTGAGTTGATTCATAATTGTTTGGAAAAGATTATGTTTATTTCAGCCTATAGCATATGCACAGTTGTTTACTTAAACTCTTGCTTTCCATAGTGTGGCTGGTCTTGTGAATAGTATGATATTTCATGCTGTGCTTTTGGATGCCTCTGGGTTTATATTGACAAATTAAGCAAATGTCAAACATGCATACTTTGTGGATACATTTCATAGCTTCCTAGTGCTGGTCCTCAGCACATAGTGATCTTTTCCCAACACTTAATTCTGTAAACCCACTTAGAAGATAATTGGAAAATTCTGTGGATAAATGCTTTCAGTACAGTCCAAACTGGATGGATTCAACACTGGGAGTAAAGAGCAATATTGTATAACTTGATAAAGGTTATTCAGTGGATGCTGATGGGCTTTTCAGCCATAACTAGATTACTTGAAAGAGAGGTGAAGGTAGTGTAACACAGAGGTGATGCTGTCATGTAAACAGTGGGGTTTTGGACAGTAGAACGTTTGGAAAAGCAGTTATGTTCTTGGCCTCATCCATTTAGGGCCTGCATTCTCTCTGGTATCTGGCATTCCTGCTTGCCACCCACCTAAGATGAGCTTTTATCAGGACCTGAGGTTTTTGGTATGTCCTTGGCCAGCTTCTTAGTCTTCCTGATGCTTCTAGCCTAAGAAGAGCCTGCCACACATCTAGAAACTTCTGCTTGGCTTCATGCAAGTCCATCATGTGATGTTAATAACCTCTCAGGAACATAAAATGATTGAGAAGGAGATTGGGAAGCAGAAGAGGAGGGAGAGAGCAAATAAGGACGTGGAGCATTGTTAGTGAGTAGGGGAAGTTGGGATACTTGTTCCTGATTATGTTTAAAGAGGAATCATGAGTCTGATGATCTTTGTATTCTCAAGGCTTCTAATCCGCTTGCTCTAATCCTCTTACAGCATCTGCTCTATTGGACTTTTATCTGATTTCTCTGTCTCTCAAACAATCTGTTGAAGCTCCCCATGTTGAGTCACTTTTGCCACTTCTCCAGAGAGACATTTTGGTATCTTCTTGTTCAAATGGAGTAAATGGATTCTGCTTATTCTGGGATCTCTGAGGCTAGTCTGGAGTAATTTAAACCATAATTTGGCTACATCCTTCAGTCATCTGGATTTGGTGTAGCTGGCAATGGGAACTGTGACACCCCTAGTTCTCTGCTATATAGCAAAATTTACAATTGTGGTAAACCAAATTTTTGAGATTTGAAATAGCAAGGAATGAGCTGCAAGTGTATCCATTTGGATTTGTTTTTTCAGTGGTAATAAAACTAAAAATAAAATCTGGAGAAAATTTGCTTTAGGCTTCTCTGTTTATTAAACCACATAATATAACTAGAGTGGTCAAACTATTTCCTAAATTCAAATTCTCTTCCAGAGTGTTCATCAATGACTAGCAAGACACAATATCATCATGTCAAAAACTGAATTTCTGTGTTTCGAGCTGGAGAGCTTTTGAGAAGAAATTTCAACATCTGTAGTGAATCATTCCAAAGAAAACAGGGACATAACTTTTAGGAACTGTATTCTTTTCAGTAGTGCCGAGTGAAGAGTTTTTAGCAGAACTATGAAGATTTTAGGCTGCAATTATGCCTTATAAAGTATTGAAAACTCGGTCTCCATTATTGGTTAAGCTCCAGCCAGGAAGAAACATCTGAGATGAATATGTGTAATTTGAATACAAACAGAGTTTTCTCTTTGATTCTTTGAGCATTGGAGAACATGTCCTATGCCCTTGTGTGAGAGAACCCAATGCCATGGAATGAACAAAGTGGAGTCTCTTTTGCCTCCCATAATGCTCTTTTCCCTGGGCTGTTGAAAGACCAAGCACTATTTCTGGGATGTATGGAACAGAAGCATTTTAGCTGTATTTGGTGATACTAAAGGAAAGCAGACTGCCCTGTCTGGGAGTTCTGATTTATCTCTTTAAAGTGGCATGAGGACAGAAGCCATGGTCAGTATACTAGCTTATTTGATTTCCACTGCACAAAACCAAGTAACAACATCAGCAAGATATTTGGGGTAGTAAAATGTTCCAGGACCTTGATTTTTTTTGTTTGTTTTTTTACTGAGCCTGACATGCAGAAGCTTTGTGGTTTATCAAAGAATTAAAAAACCACTCGGATATTGCTCTTTTTGAGGACAAAAGCCTCACACATCCAAAAACCACACACACTCTGGGACACAGATCCTGTTGGCTCTCAATAGCTTCTCCTTCCAGTCCTGCTGCCTCTCTACCGGAGTGCCAATCCACTGACTTAATGAAGGCTAACGGTGTAATTAATCACATGCACCCGCAGCACAGTAGTTCATGAGACTGAGTAAATGTGTCAGCTGCTCGAGGGAGAAAGGGGAAAAAGCCTACAGTGATAACAAGAAAGAAAAACAAGATCTTTGGCAAAAAGAAACAGCCAAAGCAAAAAGCAAAATGATGGGCTGGGAGCCTTTATGAGCAAGGCAGAAAGCAGTCTCACCCTGCTGTCCTGTTTTTAAGTATCTCCAGGTGTTTGCTTTTCTCTTTGTACCTTTGGCCTCTACTTTCTTCAAATTATGCTTGAAGGCTTTTCCTCATTGGATCCATTCATTTTTTTTTCTTCTTTTTTTTTTTTTTTTATCAGTGATTGTGCTGTTTGGTATTTTTTCCAAGTAGTACATTGTATTCGGGACCTTTTAGGTCTTATGGACAGAGCAAGAAGTCTTTGATAACTAGTGCTTCGTGGGGAGTGGAGTGTAGCTAGTTTAGTTTGGAGCTGATAAAATTACTAACTTTTGCTTCCTGATACATGGATGGTGGAAATGCCAAACTTTGTTTTTTTTCTCCGAATCTTCTTGTCCCAGTGTTCTTATTACTTGTGCTTGAACTCCTTCTGTTGTCTTCTGTATCCTTTGTGCATCTCTATTCTATTTTTGGGGATGGTGATAATGGAAAATTTCTTCTTGGTACAGCACAGAGGCCTGTGGTGTTATCTAAGTGGTCTTATGAGATCTGATGCGGAGCATTATTTGCTAGAGCCATGGAACTAGGGGCAAGCTCTAGAGGTGCAGCTAGAATGGGAAGATCTGAGGTAATAGATATTGTAAATAAAATTTGCAAGGCTTTTTTGCTTCTCCTCTTCTCTCTACAAGGTAGTTTTATATCTTCTTAAATTAAAACTATATGAGTTGTGTTACTTGTGGCACATCAATATCCATGGCAAGTAGGTGATCTAGATACTTATGTATTTTAGGTCAGAAACAGGGAGACAAGAAGATGCAAGAAGAGTTTGTCTCTGATGGCCAGAATAGGGGTTGTGAGGTATTACCTGTATTTCTGGTTTTGCTTGTAATAGTTTATATAATTTTGAGCATATAGCTTCATTTAATCTCAGCTGAGGATAAGGAGAGAGAATCTCTGTTGCGGGATAGCCTTACATATAGGACTGGGAATTCTCTGTAATCCTGTATCAAGGAACAACTTCTGTTCTTCTCTCAGCCCCAGGGTGAGAGCAAGTGAGACACTGGAAGATGTAGTGCATTGTGATCTGGAGAATCTGGGCACTGACACAAGTTGTTCATGTTCTTGCTTTTTATTAAGGGATATCTAGAATCTGGGGTATGTGCATCCCTGCATTTGGAGATACATCCTGGAATTCCTGTGAGGCCATATAAAATTACTTGGGAGCTTTGTGATAAACATCAGCAAATAAGACTTTGAACTATATCCACAAAAGAAAATTATGTGACCTGGTGCCATCTAACTGCTTCTCAGGTGCTCAAACCCTCAACAGATCTTCCAAGTCCTTTCATTTTTATTTTTACCCACTACTGTCTTATGCTGGAGGTCATTAGGCTGCTGTTTTCTATTTCCTGAAGTGCCTAAAACTCTGTGCAGGGTTGTTTCTCCTGACAGTGCTGCTCAGTGCCAGTGCTTGTGTCTGTTGGGATCCATAATCTTGGCACTAATTGTTCTCAGGAGTACAGTACCAGCCTGCTCATGGCAATGATGGGAGCCACCCTTTTTTCTGGTGTCCCGGTGGCTGCAGCACATAGCCAGCCTATGAGAGCCACTGGTTATGTAGCATTTCTCAGGCTGCTGCAGCCAGCAGATAATTTTGTAGTGGAAGGTATAACTCTTTCTGCCTGTTTCTGAAAATTCCCTTCTCTGCTTTAAGTAATTAAATAGTTAGGATGTTTGACAGCAAAGTAGGGGCAAACAGGCATACAACATGAACATGGATATACAGTTTAGTTTAGGATACCCACTGGGCAGAACTTGGCAACCTGGTTTTCTTCTCACAGGGAGGAATCTGTCTGAATGCAGCAGATTCACTCTTTCACACTCGACTCTGTACATCCATGAAAGGGTTACTGCCTAACCCAGAGTTGCAGCTTCAAGTAGATGGCAGAGAGGTGAAGAGTAAGGTTTGACACACAGAGTTGTCCAGATCTGTCACTCACACATGGTGATAACACTGATTGTTTGGAGGATAGTTGAAAGACAGACTGGTTACCCATAGTGAATGTAACTGTATATCTGGTTTACCAGCATTTGCTCGGTGATCCTGTTTCAGGAATTCCCAGGGACTGTAGGGAACGTGAGGGTCTTTATATGGAAAGATGTGTGCTGCTCTTCAATATTTACTGCATGACACCTGTGCTGAGAAGGAGGATTCAATTCTTATTTTCTTTGCAAGGTACTATTATTTTTATTTGTTTCAATTTTTTTTGGTTCTGATTTGCCTTTTTAAAGGTATCTCCAGTTGTGTGTAATTAGCTAAAAATTTTGCAGTAATAACTGAATAAGAGGCTTAAGGTGAAGGAGATAGTCTGCTGATATCCTCAGCACATCTGCTGCCCTATTAATTTAATTAGAGTTGCACTGCATAAATATTTAACTAACTTTAATTTCTTTTGAAGTTCCTTTGGTTTTCAAATAGTTCCCAGCTCCAGATTATCCTTTTTATTCCTCTATATATTTGAAATAGAGGGAAAGTATAAAACCCCAAACAAATCTTGTCTCTGAAATGTAATCAGATGGAAGACTCATGATTTTTTGCCTTTGTGCCTACTCTCTTCCTAGATTCATTTCTCTCAGGCCCTTTGTTGTGATATGAAATGAGGATTGGCTCTGTGGTTCCAAGGATGCCTTTTCCCATTCTGCTATTTTTGAATCCTGATGCTGGTGAGAACCAGCTTGGTGCAGAACTACATGGTGCATGAGTAAGGTGCTGCTTGGAGTGAGAAGCAGGAGTAGCTTTGGCTGTGGATGGCTCAAAGAAGTATCATGGGAAGGTCTTCAGACACAGGCTAGAGGAATGAAGCACAGGAACAAAGAAGGACATGCTAATGAGGAGGTATGGGCAAAAAATAAATACAGGCTAGATACCAGAGAAATTGGGAGCTGCTGTATTGCAAATCATCAGTTGAAGAGAGATTTACGAGTGCTGTCAATAGAAGCAATAGAAGGGGATATTTTTCTTTATCTGATCACTTGTTGAACCATTGCCTCAGTTTCCACAGGTATAACATGGTGACAGCAGCTCAGACAGCCTGCTCTTTGGAACTGGCGGGTTTGAATTCAATGGTGTGTAGACATAGAAGATAACTATTTTTTGTGCAGTGCCCTCTATGTTGGGTTGTCTCCTT
Organism: Toxostoma redivivum; assembly: GCA_013397375.1. Taxonomy (NCBI): domain Eukaryota; kingdom Metazoa; phylum Chordata; class Aves; order Passeriformes; family Mimidae; genus Toxostoma; species Toxostoma redivivum. The sequence continues at coordinate 1,452,672 of VXBI01009243.1, read as the reverse complement.
GAGGCTGTGCCATACCTGGTTGGCTTGAGGTGGTTCCTGAAGGACTGTATTAGTGGGCTCCCCAGCTCAAGACTTGCCAAAGAGCCTGCAGCATTGAGGTCCCCTTGTCCTTCTGTCCCTGTATGTTACCAGGCTCTCTGGTTCACTCAGCAGACCTCTGTCACTTTGCCTGCTCTGGGGTTGCCACCTGATCACCTGGTCAAAGGCCATGGGCTCCAGCATCCTGATCTTCAGGGACAGTGTAGAAACAAGGTGATGGACATGGGAGTTGTCATGATTTGGGGATCGTCCAGCATTACTGGGGAGCTATCCTGGGCTGTTCCATCCTTAATATAATCCAGATTCACTGTAGTACATTAACGTGATTTCTCTGTAGAGGGAAACTTGCTTGGCTTTTATTTCTTCTTTAGCATAGTTATGTTTTCAGCTATGAAGGCAAGATGAAGGTAGGGTTTTGGGGTGAGTTTTCCACAGAAAATGGAAGTTTTAGGATGTTGGAAAGCCAGGAGATACTCCAATGGCAGCCATCCTCCCTGATGACCGGGGAGCACTTTAGTGCCTAGAGGACAGTGGCTGTGGAGCGGATGAAGCCTGCCAGGCTTGTCTGGAGAGCTGTTGTTGCTGCTGATAGGATCTGTAAGAGGGATGTGGAGGTGGCATTTCATTGTCAGAAATAAACACAATATTATGTCGTATACTATTTCTGTTTTTCCAGTCCTAATGATGATCCAACCCATCCTTGTGATATTATGATCCTCCTTTGTATTAACAGAATCTCTTACCTGAATGTCAGTAAATTACTTTAGCACATTCCTGTCCTGTGCCTAGTCAGATTAATAGGAGTATTAAGAGAGACATGCTCTAAAATTGAATCCTGTGCAATGTTCTTGTAGATTCCTTCCAATCCAAGAGCTCTCCTGCAAGCCAGTCATCACTGTTTTAACAAGGTTCTTACTTAGCATTAGTTCTTCTGCAAATTTCTGTCCTTTTTGATTTAACTAGGAATGACTATAATTATAAGAGAATACATGTATTTGAATATCTTTGCAACAGCTATGCTCATTGCTTTCTCAGGGTTTGGCATTGCCTTTTAGTTCATTTCAGGACAAACACAAAGTGGCTTAAATTTGCACAGTGGCTGTATCTCAGAAAAGTCTTTAGGGATGCACATGGGAATTGTATATGCCTGTAACTGTGCCTCTGCCTGTTTGGTGAGGAAAAAGAGAAGGGAAAGTGGCAGATTGAGTGTTTGAGGGCATGTCTACATCACTGTTTGTGTAAATTGGTGAGCTGGAGTTTGTCATACTATGTAGAACTGAAATTTTGTGCAAATGTGAGACTAAACCTGTCAATATAGGATTTGGTGATTTTCTGATAAGTTCATGAGAATGTGCAGTTGTTTGTGGGAAAATGCCAACCCATGTAGACATATGCTTATGATAGGAGACTTAGAGGTATGTTATTTCATGCATTTGTTGGTTATCCATAAATTTAAATTTCTACACAGACAGGAAAGAACTTCTTTTGCTTTGCTTTTTATCTTAATTTTTGTGACCAGCTGGTACAGCCATGAAAACAGTGGTTGGCCAGTCTGAGTATTTATACAGCTTAATGAGAACAGCTCAAACAAGACCACCCACCTTAAAATTCTCTCCAGCTCTCTGCTTCCTATCTCCATTAAATAGCAAGGATCTCTGTTGCTTTGAGGCTAAGGGAATGAGGAAGTGCTGCCTGCCTAGTTACAGTATTGTGTTTCCTTCAACATGACAAATGGTAGTGTCCCACACTGAGCTGACTGGAATGGAAGATGTTCCCAATCTCTTGCTGCAATTCTTTCCTGCAACACTGAAGCCATTGTCTGTTTTCAGCCACAGGCTCTTACAGACCTTGTGTTGTAATGTTTCTGTCACAGTTTCCTATAAAAGTCAGGATCAGTGTTTGTCATTTCATTGGCCCAGGTCAGGACAAAGAGAGTTGCAGCGCTCCCATTTGTGCTCCCTGCCTCAGTTGCATCAGGCTTTCCTTAAAGAGGAGGGAAGTTGATGTCAGCTGTCCATCATAAGATGAACATGAGTGGCCATAATGACTCAACATGTTTTTGTTCTCCAACAGCATCCAAAAGTGGATGTCTGTAGGAGAGTATAAAAACAAGGCACACTGTATTATGCATTTTGTGATGATTTCTGTCCAATACTGTCTCCCAGCCTCCAGCCAAGTGCTGGAGGGAAAAGATCCTGTATTGGCCTTCTTCTTCAGCACACTAGAATCTGGGGGATGCAATGTTAGGAGAACCTATTTTCTTTTGTGCTTGCACTTCTAAAAGCCTCTGGCAATTTGCTGTGGAAAGGAAGGAACATCTTTTCATACAGTCTTTGTTGGTGTTGCTGTCTGAGAGATTTTTCACGAGGGGCAAAAATGGGAAATAAACATGAACGCTATCTGAATACTGTTAAAAGCCTTAGTTCCTCTAGCATGTGATAGAAGTGTGTCAGGAGCGGGAGACATCCATGAACAGAGGCTGTTTTTTAGAAGTCAGATGTGAAAGCTGAAACAGTGGTGTCAAGAGTGAACCTGGATCTCCAGGGGGCCGCTTGAGGACTTCCTTCAATCTGTATTTTATGTGTGGGAATTAACTCTGACATTTGCAGAGCTGATTAGTGCATAAGGGGTGTGCTCATGGCAGTGATGGAAGCTTGAAGGCAGATGATTTTAGGTGGTGAACAAGGGAGGGTTCATCTCAGAATATTGCTATTTGGGCTGGGTACTCTGGGGCAAGAGTATCTAGAAAGGTTGATGAGCTAAAGAAGGGCTGTTTGTTTCTGCCTTGTGAACTTAGTCACCCTTGGTTATCCATCTTACAGCTTTGAAAATACAGAGACTGCTTAAACTGATTTATAGCTCTACATCAAGTGATAATATCATGAGGCCTTTGTGAAGCCTGAACCAGTCTTCGGGACCTGCTATATTGTTTGGTTCTTGCAAAAGCTACTGGAACTTGTTGCTACAACTAGTACATTGACGGGCTTGACAACAGAGTCTCTTTTGACTGTCTTGTGCATGTTTGAATTATGGAAGCAGCTTGAGGTATTTCTTGTAACAAACTGAATGGCACCATAACTAACCAAATAGAAGGCAGTACAGGATAAGTCAGTTTTAGTAGGCCTTTTATTCAAACAGTGAAGAGCTACCCATTGTAAATGGGGAAATATTGTAGGTCAGATTAGTGGCAGCTGAATGCTGTCTTAGTGCTGAGGGGATAAGTTGATGTGAATAACAGAGGATTCAAAACTATTATAGGATTTTCTTTCTTGGAAATGTGGTCTGCCACATTTTCACTCTCCCTTGCTTTATGAGAAGGTAAGGAAGTGCCTAGAAGAGTATCAGACACAGGTTAACAGTAGACAGAAAAGGAAGAGAATCTATTTTCTGGCTGTTTCTCTGTCTACTAAGATTACAGAGCAATCTTACACATGCAAAATTTTATATCATAGCAACAACAACCATTTACTTTACGTTACTTACTATTATGTTAACTTTATCGTATCAGATTTCCCAAGATTTAATGCTGGATGCTATTTCAAACTGGGATTCTTTGGAAATTATAACTTAAATTAACTTGAAATAAGAATCCTCCTTAGCATATAGTTCATGATGTAAAACTGTCAAAGCTTTTATTTCTTGAAAACATCGCATAGGGTGTATTATCTGTCTTATCTATTTCTAAATTTGAAATCTTCATTTCATATGAATAATTACTCAAAAATAAGTAATTTAGTCCTCAGCCTGTTCCTCTGAGAAGACAGACAAGTGTTACTGCAAACCCAGAAGGCTGGCACATTGGTGTCTGGTAGGCTCAAAGAGCCTTCAGCAGAAGACATTTTGCCCTAGTTGTTCCATGTATCATGTTTCCAAACATGGTTTTGAAAATGTTGCTGAATGCATCAACTAACAGCATTCACCAAAACCTTGTCCTTCAAAATATGTACATTTCCATTATTGTGTTAGACATTTTTTCTATTTTTTTTACAGGAAAACTAAAAGTAACTGCTTTTGTTGCAAGTAAACCATAGCAGCTCTTATACAGCAGCTGTTTTTCAGGTGAATGAACAACTGCTGTGAACTGATCAGTGTCAGATCTTAAATTATTAATCTAACAGTTAGAGAAAGTGTATGACAACTCTCAAGATAAGGAGTTGATACACTGTAAAGATTTGAGGCTGTTGCAGTGCAGGCAGTAATGTGGGATGCTGTTAAAATGAATAACAAGTAGTGTAAAGGATGTAAACAACCAGGTCTGCCTTATGCACCTGATGTTGTCTAAATCAACATTAGCTTTTCTAAACTAGGCAGGCATTCACAGTTCTTCCTGGTTTTCTTCTTGCAGCAGGAGTGGGGATTGTTTCATTCAAGCAAATTAAAGCAAAAAAACTTTCTGTAAAGTACCAGGAAGGTGGTAAGGTGGAAGAAGAGGGAAGTTTGGAGCATGTTGGTGTGGTGAGGAAGCAGTGGTGCAGGTAATGGAGGAGCACATCAGTCTCACCTTGGCTTACCTAACTCTCTGTGTCTCTTGGTAGGCTTACTAGCAGGCATTTCTTAAATTCATTTATTTAGGTCCCAGGTAAACCAAAAATTGGAGGTCATTTCCTTAATTACTTGATCACTGGTACTAGTGCTATTTTTTCATTGCTCCTGTAATTCATGAGTTTTGGTATCAAGTCAATAGCAGAGGCTAACAACCTGGTTTTTAGGTTATATTTAGGAAGGCAAAAGGATGTTCTGATTTGAAAATCCATGTTACCTTTCCAGATTTGGTCTGATATTCTGAAGGAGTCTTTCCTTCCTTTCTTCTTGGGCCTTTCTGCCACATGCGCTTGGTCGAAGCATTCACAAAGAGAAACAGAAGAGTTTTTGCCTTTCTTATTGCAAAACATTCCACAGGTGAGAGAATGTCTGCAGCAAGCCTGGCTGCTCTGCAGGGGACTTTTGGAACGATCAGGGTTTTGAAGAAGCTACAAGGGCTCATACTGCCTTAATTAAACAGTACTTGCTCTGAACTCATTACAGTTTTCTGCCCTGTTTGCAAAAGAGTTCTTATGGCTGCTCTGTGGAAAGCTCTAGCTTCAGTTTATGCTGGATACCTGTAAGTTCCAGTGCTGATGTTTTGGTGACCCAGCTGGGGCTGGCATCTCCCCAGAGATGGGGAGTGCTGTTCATGCATTCTTTTTGAACAGTAGTTTGTGTGGTTTGGTTTGGGTGCAGGCATACAGTGACTCTGTGGGGTGAGGAGTATGGATGTACGTTGGAGTGGTGAACAGTCAGAGAAATAATGTTTTATAAAATTTTTAATCTACAGCTGCAAAGGGCCTATGAGATCATTCCAGCCTCTGGACCTCTAGATACATCATGTGCTATAGATTTTTACAGACTTGTCCTTGAATAGAGCCAAACCGTCCCTGTGTGTTTAACACATTTGTTCCCATTTTAATTTGAAAATGAGGCTTGTTTGTCTTACAATAATTAGAGATGGTTTATCTGGTGAGATTCTCTTTACTAGTTCTTGATTAAAAAGGGAAGCCTTATTTTTTGAATTGGAAGTTTTACATGTAAGAGATTATAGCCACCAAAAGGTGTTTAGGTGGGAGTGGTTCTTGTGCAATTGGCATGTGGCAATGGATGTTACCAGCACCATGTGATCAAAGAGCAGTTCTCAACCCCAGTCTGCCTACATTTTCTTTCTCCAAAAGTATTAGAGGGATGGCCCAGCACAGCAGGAGTGGGAGGTGCCTGTGGGGCTCAGTGCTTCAGATGCTTTGTAACATTTCAACTCATTGTTCTATCTGAATAGAGCAAATAAGGCAGTCAGGCTAATTTGAAAAGATGCTCGATTAGGCATGGAGTGTTTAATATTCTCCCTTGGTCCCTAGCTGCTGTAGAACCTCCATTTTGCCTTCCCAGAGCTCCAAATGGAGCCTGCTGGTTTCCTTTTGCAGAAATCCTGGGCTAAGGGCGATATTTGGTGACAGAGGCAGAAATAGTTGCATTGCACAAGCAAGTTCTCTGGTGAACCCTCCTGCAAAGTGCTTGCATCCCCAGGACTGCCTGTGAGCTGCAGCAGAACGTGTCCATGGGTAGAGGGCAATCAGGGAGTCCACAAGCACTGTCAGCATCTGGTATCAAGCAAGTTAGAGGCAATGGTTTGTCAGTTAATGTGTCAGTTAATTGTGGAGAGGCCTTGGTGTATTACCCATTCCAGTTAAGTGGCCTTGCTGAATAAACAAGGATTATCACTCAGGGATTTCAGCACCCTCTGCAGTTTTGTAGCAACTGAATGCTTTTCTTAATTTGGTGCATGCTGGTGTTGGGGATTCAGAATGGCAGGCCAGTCATCTCCTGAGGTGGCCAGACAGCCCTTCTTCCAGCGGCAGTGGCTGTCATCTTCCTGCACTGTGTCCCCAGCGCTGCTGCAGCCGCTGGTACAGCTTCTGTCACTTCAGCGTTACGTGCTTCTCTGGAAACAGCAAGAACCACTGCTGCACAGGAGGGCTGTGCAGCGTTTGGTGTTTGCTTTGAGATCTGTAGAAGTACCTAGAAGCCTCCCTCTATCTAGTCATAAATGCTTACCATAAGTGTTCTGGTGAATATGTAAGAGTCTGGTTTTGTAAGACCTAGGAAGCTTGCTGTTCTGCTCAGCAAGCATCCTTCTTCAGCTGTTCTTTTTATTTCTTTTATAAAATCTTGTTAAAGTACATCATATTTAACATTTAAGTACATCATACTGAGTGGAATAGAGGTAGAGGAGGAAAAACTGAATTTTGAAGTAGATTTATTTTTCCTGATAACTGAGAAATAAAGTTTCTGACATGCTTAAGATTGCACCTTGCAAATGTGACAATTGTTACCACTAGTGAAGCAAATAGTTTCCAGTAAGGGGAATATATATGTTATTGCATATGACCTAGTGGCAAGTACATAGTGGAAGAGGTTTTTACTATTTCTTTTAATTGATAGGTCAGAGCTTTGATCAGTTCTGGAAATTTCCTTGTAGTCTGTTCTATCGAGAGCATTTTACTGTGTTATTGCACTGCTTGCAGCATTGCTGATTTTCCCTGTTGAAAAGAACTAAATTATTTCTCCAGATTTTGCTCATTTGTTGTAGTGTTTTTTTCTTTTTATTAAAACACAGATATATGTACTACATTACTACATCACCCATGATGGTCCCTGTGAATACGACACATCAAAAGCTCTAAGGTGAATATAGGTATCTTCTATTAGCTATTCAGTGTATTGAAAAATGGAGGTATCTGAAATGGATATTGGTGCAAATGCACCCACAAACAGGCTTGCACAAAAAGGAGGACTTTTGGTCTTTATTTTAAATAGTGATATATGCCAACACTGGCAGCTCCATTTATTTTTCTTTTGCAAGTAAAGGCTATCTAATCATTTTAAGCAAATTTAATAATTATGTGTAATGACTGAATTAGGACTATAATTTAAGGAAAAGACTCAATTCTTCACAATGTTTGTCTTATCATTTAATTGAAAAGTAACTTTTTTCCTCCCTCTTACATAGACTAAATGAGTCCAATGTACTGTCTCAGCCTCTTTGAAGTTAAGTGTCCTGTAGACATTCCAGTTGTTAATATTTGTAAAGGATGTGGGATCGAGTTATATGAGGTTAGGAGGTGCTCCTCTTTTGTAAGCAGGCAGTCATGATGATAGCTGCATTTTCAGAGTGTAGGAGCATCTGGAGCTTTGCTTATTGATGACATTTGGAAATTGTATGGACTTCTTGAGTTTGGGCACTCAATCTTTAAAAACACTAGTACTGTGCCTGTTTCTCTGTCATGTTACATTATAATACCCTCTCTGTAAAATGTGAATACAATAATTGCATAAACCTAACTTGCAGGTGGTCTCATCTTCTTGATTAGAATTGCAAAGCATTTTTTTCTTGTATACTACTTATTGAAAGGGCTAGGCTTTTACTCACCACTTGTACTACATTATTATGAAAAAGTATCAGAGATTTATCTACCTTTTTCTTTTAGCTAAGAAGATTATGAAATGCCAATTATAGAGGAGAGACCTGAAAAATTCTTTTCTTACCTTCCTGCTGAGGCATTCTCTGGGTGCTGGGGAGACAGACCCAGCTGGAGCCACCTCATGAGTGAACCTGTGCCCAGTCCTGGAGAGAGTTGTAGCTACTTGAATGGGTGTGAATATTCTTTCTTTTAAGCAGGCCATAAGTGCTTGAGTCTGAAAGGCACTGTCCTTTCAGAGGGAGATTTTTCTTCATTTTATTGTGCTCATTCTTGTGGCATACTTAGATATCCCCCGTCTTCATTACATGTTCTGCATTCCCCTGTACCACAGATTTTGACAACTCTTCCTTCTTTTCAGCCTGGAGTCCTCCTTTGAATATCACCCCATGAGTTATCTCCCTCTGCTGCCACAGTACTTTGTCTCCACTGTTGACTTTGACACACTGCTCTCATCCTATAAAATGAGACCTTCCATCTGGCTTATTATTCCAGGTGGTGAAGTCAGCAAAACATGAAACAAAACAACAAAATGCAGCACTGCCTTCCCAGAGGGAAGTGATGACATGCATGTTCACACTGCTGCACAAGCTTTTTGGCCTTTCAGATGAGGCTCCAAAGAAACGTCTCATTTTTTTAGCAGTTCTGGCTCTTGTTGTATGATGCTACCCAGGGGCAGGCTTGAAAATCCACCTCAGGATTTCTCTGAAGTTTCTAACTTTGGCTGGAGACCTTGTCCCCTGATGACCAGTATGCTCATTACTGGAAGCCATTTGGTCCAGTTTGTCCAGCTGCACCACTAATAGTTCACCTTGTACAGCTCAGTTTGACAGTGCTCGTTAGACCCTTACAGACCTAAGAAAGATTTACTGGGAGGAAATGGGATTGGAAACTCTATAATGGCCCACAGTAGAGTTATTAGTTGTCTTCTAACTTCAGCTGTTTGGAGCACTGTAAAGACTTTGGTGACTTAGGGAGAGGCTGTCTGACAATACATCAATCAGTGTATTTTCTCCAGCAGTAAGGCAAGGACTGTCCTTCTGTGCCCACTGCTCCCATGAACCTCTGTTGGCTAGGTCAGAGAGTCGTAGCTGATCACTTTTTCTTTTTTTCAGTATTATTTAGGCAGGAAAAGAACAGGGAGTGGTTTAATGGCTTGTCTTTAGATAAGCCAGGAATAAAAATCACATTTCCTAGCACCCAGTCCTTGGCTTTAGAGAAAGACCATGGTGGTACAAACTGCTTATCAGGCATGTTTTGGGACAGTAGTGTGCTCTATTAAGCACATTGCACAACTCTCTTCTTTTAAACAATCTCTGAAAAATTTAACTGATCTAAACTCTTCAGTAATTTCAGCAAGCTTTGGCTCACTGACAGACACTGCTGAGATTAGAATGCTGGCAAAAAAAGTGATTGTGAGGTGGGAAAGATGGAGAGAGGCAAGAGGGCAGGAGGAGGAGGAGGAGGACCCTGTTTGGCCACAAACTTTGCAAAGAAGTGGAGGGGAATGATACATAATGAACAACCAAAAGGTCACTTGCTAATCTTCTTCCTATAGTTAGGAGGATAATGGATAGGAGGCTGCTGAGGGATGAGGAAGCAAAATTTGCTAAGCCTGGCAGGCATGACTGCATGGGCTATTGTTTACTTAGCAACTCCTTGTGAGTGGAGATGTAGGGAAGCACTCTGGGCAGCTGGTGTCCTCGTGTTTTACCTGCTGCTGCTCCTGCCTTTTGCTGAAAGGTAGGTTGTACCTGAGTTAATTTTAGGACCAGGACAAATTGGATGCCACAGAAACCACAACAATGACTGTGTATTGGAGAGGGTAGAAGAAAGCAAGAGCTGAGCATATTTCATCACTTTCTGTCCTTAAACAAATACTCCTCATCTCCAGTAAGAATCTAAGACATTCCCAAGTCTTAGTGTGATAATATGCTAGCAGGCACAGCTCAGTGTGCAAAAGCAAACCCACAGGTTTAACCCAGGGAAAAAAAAAGATACCCAACAATAAAAAAAGCCCAGCCACTTGGAGTGGAAGAAGAGCCTGGATAGCAATAGGAGTTCTGAAGTTGCTGCTTCAGGCCTGGCATCCTGGGCTGGGTCTGTTCTGTTTCACCTGCCACAGTGGCCACAATACAGTGTATTTTTTCTGGCTGGCAGCACCATGTAATTGCATTTGTGCTCAGTGACTATCAGTGTTTCCAATGTGTTTTTCTGAAAGGTCAGCTCAAGCCAGAAGAGACTTAATGTCATGTCCATCTGAGATCTGTTGATTCCGTCTTGATGCTTAGCCTTTCAGTGGGAGACACTAGAAAGCCAATCCTACCACTTCATCTCTTAAATAACAGTGTGCTTCAACCTCATAGTGGTGCTAACTTATGAATACTAGTTATATTTGAGCTTCTGGCTGTGAGAGGACTTTCCATATATTTCAGTGGGGAGGCTGGTTCACACAGAAATATGCTTGCTTTGATTCTTATACCATATAATTAAAATTACAGACAACTACATCAACCAACCAAAGCAAGACAATCCCAACAAAAACTGACTATCCAGTCTATTGTTTCTTAGTGTTACCTTGTGGCTTCCCCTGGTTCCTTCTGTCCGATGTTACAGGATCTCCATGCTCGTGTCATGCCTGGTGGTTCCCTGGTTTCCCTCCTTCTTCTGTTGCACTGTTTCTCTTAGTGGTCTCCCACAGCAATTCACTGAATACAGTAAAATTTAATTTGCTGGGATATGCTTTGTGTAGACCTAAAGTGGCTCTGCACAGCTGGGAGAATCTCCAACATCCTGTAAAGGCAATGAAAAAGCTGATATTAGTCAGACACATTGAAAGAAGTCCCTTTTAAAAATGATTAGGGAGTAGAGTAGAGAGCTGTGGGAACAGGGACAATTCATGGGTAATGGAAGCTAATCTAATCCCCTGTTGGTTTAGGCTGTCTTCATATAGAGGGATGGTCACTTCTTCAATGATGCAAGCTTGGAGGTGAGAGGAAGCTGCAGGAAGTACTCTGGAGAGATCATTTTAATTGTCCAGGCTATTTCCAAAGCCACAGCAGTCTAAAACGGAGTCACTAGGGAGGATTTCAGTTAGTAAGAGGGGGGAGAAAAGTACATAACTGTGATTAATTCTCTCTTTTTCTCACTCCTTTTGCCTTCCTTTTCTGCCAACATCCATTAGCACTTCCATAAAAAAGGGGAAGAACTGCTGGAAGCTACTGAAAAATAAGGTGGACAAGTTTACACTTCACAGTGCATGTTTGCATGTTTGCCCCTCACAACTTTCCCCTAGTTCTCTATACAATTAACAGAGAGATGGAGTTCAACAAGACCAAGTGCAAGGTCCTGCATGTGTTCAGGAGCTCAAACACAAATACAGGCTGGCTAAAAAATAGATTGAGAACAGCCCTGAGGAAAAAAAAATCTGGCCCAAACAATTCTGTGATTAAAATTAGGAGGTATTTCTCTCACCAATCCCACTGAAGTGTCAGCCTGATACAGTTGCTCAGATCATCCCAATGGGAAGTGATCTTAGAAGATGCAGAATCAAGTAGGGGCTCAAAAATAAGTTGTATTTCGAATTGGTACCTAAAATATGTATTCTTCTTCATGATTCTGTAGAAGATCCTGTTTGTGGACACATTCAAAACAATTCTTAAAATAACAGACATTTTAGTGAGCTGGCAAGAAGCAATTTTTAAATTTAAAATAAAGAAAAAGGAAGAGAATTAGTAAGGAGATTGAAGGGATTAAGGTTTGTTTTTACTTAAGTCTGTGTTTATAGGATACCCAAGAATACATACTGGCATACTGAGGACCTGAACCTGTGCCTCAGTTAAAGCCCCAGCAGCAGTTCCAGTGATATCTCACTGTTGGACTAGAGGCTTTTCAAATTCAAATGGGATGAGTTCACTTGGAGAAGTGAAGAGCTTGGAATAGTAATCTGAAATGGGGGAAATCATAGGCAAACTGTCATGCTTAGGCATATGCTCAAATGCTTTGCCCCAACTTTTTCACCCTTTCTTGAGCTCCTGCATAATCTATTACTATACCTTGTTCCTGATGTATGCCTACTCTGGAGACGATTAAAGATTCTGTCAATCTGCTAAGGTATCTGAATCCCAGATTCATCCCTTCCTTGTTTTCCAGTTGTGTTACTGCACTTGGATCTTAAATTTCTAACACAATTCCTAGTACTTCTGCTTCTCTAGGTGAGCTCACCCAGACAAATGACTCAAGAAGTATTTTCTCTCCTGACTTGCCTGATGGCACTGCACTCATTTTGTTTATGTCCTGTGTCAAATTTTCTGTGTAATCAGTGTAAATGTGGATCTTGATCCAAATGTCTCTGGAGAGAGATTTTCCAGTTTTGCAGTACATTCCATGTGGTACCAGTTTATGGTGGCAGAAATTGGTACTGAAGGAGCACTAGTGTTGGCAAGGTACCTAACAGCCATCTCAAACATCATAATATTATGTATTCTGTGACATGTGGAGTATCCCTGCAGTCACTCTCCTTTCCTGGTTTTCAAGTGTGGTGGCAACACATCCAAATGTTGAAAACCACAGAGCACAGAGTGATTTTTTTCATTTGTTTGTTTAGTTATATTTTTTGTTTCAGGAGTTGTAGTGTGATGGAGGGCAGAAGAGCAGGGATTCTGGTAGGGCTGGGCTTCATGCAGATAAGGTGGCCACCTGCTTTGAATGGAAGCTTCTAATGGAAACTTGTAACACATGTCACTGAGGTCTAAGAAAACCAAATGTTGTGCACTTATTTGCTATTACAAGTCCATAAATGACTAGGTAGGTGCTTATGAAAAGAATGGCACGCATTGGATATCTGACATTGCAATCTGGTCTGCATGTAGTTGTTTTGCATATCTTCTTTGGATACAGTTAAAGCATTCTCAAGAAAAAACTCCCTTGATTTGGGAAACTATTGAATATTAGGCAGGGGTGATAATAGGAGATATTTCTCATCTAAGGAATATTTCTGTCATGTTTCTTTAAAATGTTGTGATAAGGGTTGATGAGCCTTCTGAGCATTTCTCTTCTATGTTCTGTTGTATATCAAGCTTTCCACTTGGAAGCACTAGTCAAGGGTCCACAGAGCTTACTAATTCTGTGTATTGGGTTTTATTGATAAAATTGCTCCAGAATTGGGTAAAGGGGGTTAATGGAAGAGAGATACAGTGTGTGCTACATGGAAAGGAATGACACTGCACAGCCAGTCTGGGTTGAAAACAGAGGAGAATAGAACTCTTGTTTGCCTATCAGGAGTGTCTTGAATAGCTACAGGAAAACAGGGCTGTTGAGTCTCTTTGGCTACAGCATGGACCTTTCCTCATGGTCTGTTCAACAAAGAGGAATGTCCTTCTTTTGGCCCATCCTGTTCCAGGGAAGCAAGGAGATACCAACTGGTGCTATATGAAAACAAGTGCTGATTGATAACCTGAAATGAAAAATCTAATTTTTAAATTTAAAAATATCTTCTCTTGGGCTAGGATTTCCCATTTTGCTCAAGATCAGTGATCAGTCTATTGGCATGAACAGTAATGGCTCAGAAACTCCACAGCATCTTTTCTAACATCTATTTCAAACCCAGGTTTTTAACCAGGGCTGTTCCTTCAACAACATGGGGATGTTTCACTGAGCAGCACAGGGTGCTTGGTTCTGATATGCATCCCAGTCTTTGCCTTGCTATCTTGGCAGAGGACAAAATATGTAGTTGAAAAAGCTAATCGGTGCTCTTTTAATGAACTCTAACTTTCTAATTAAGCCTTGCTTGAAGTGTTGTTGATGCAAATTGTGTATTTATGGAATCTGCTGGATTTATGTCCCTTGCTGCTTGTCCACAACACCAGATCAGATGACTCAAAGGCACCAGTGCTCCTTCTGACTAAGGCAGCAAAAGATTGAGCAGTCAAACATGTCATAATATTGCTTGTGTGCCAAGGATTTTTTCGCCAGCTCTGTATTCTGGCAGTATCCCTAGATGCCATTCCAGTTGAGGAGTTTACCAGCTCTTCTGCTCAGAGGCCAGGAGGCACAGGGTGCACATGCTGCCATGCAGGGTTAGGCAGGAGGAGAGCCTGGTTTCCAGAATCTTGTGTGCTGGAATTAGAAATGTTGATGTGTCAGGGAAGAAACAAGATTTTGCACAGAAGGAATGGGAAGAGGAAAGACATGCTACTTTGTGCAGGGCTGTGTGATTTGCCGAAGGGAATAACTACATGAAATGGTATCAACCCTTATATTTTTGTGGGGGTGGTATTACTGGTGACATTAGGGAAGGGGTTAATTGCTTGCTGTGTCTGTTAGCTGGGGAGCAGCAAGGGGTGAGTAGGAGAAAACTTCAGTTCTGTGAAAGTGGCTTTCTGCTTTGAGGCAGCAAGTGATATTTTATGTCTTGTTTGGTGTCTCCTGCTTTTAAATGTCAGTCTCTGCAGCCAGCCTTATCTCTTGTAGCACATTTCAATTAGGTATTCCAAATCGTGCTCTGTTCTTCTAGGACAAATATGCCAGAGGTGATATTTACTGTTGCAGCAGCATTTTAAATACTTCCTGCTTCTTTTTTTTCCTTCAACCACATGAATTGCAGTTGCACCCATATAATAAGAATTGCATTAGTAATAATAATTTAATAGCAACAGCAGAGAAAAGAATTCTATGGCCACCACTAGCAGTTAAGTGATTTTAGTGAAGAGGTTTTCTTTTCCCGTGTTTTAGCTCAGCTTTAAAAGCTATGAATTATGCAGTCATCACACATTGGTGGAGTTTGCAGTCCTGAGGGCTATGGGTCAGGTAAGGAAAAAAGCTCTTCAAGGAGATTGTCAGTGGCATCCCTTCAGACACTGCTCTCAGGGGAGGGAGTGGAACAGAACTGGTAGGTCTTTAAGAAAGTCTTCCATAGAGTGCAGGTGCTAGCAATTTCTAGGAGCACAAAATCAGGCAAGAAAGGTAAGAGACCCCTATGGCTGAGCAGGGAAATGCTGGTCAAACTAAAATGAAAGAAGCAAATGCATAGACACTGGAGAAGAGGACAGGTAGCCTGGGAAGAGATGAAGTTGTGTAGGGAGGGGGCAAGGAAGCCAAGACAAAGCTGGAACTGAACCTGGCAAGGGACTCAAAGAATAACAAGAAGGGCTTCTACACTAAGGTAACCAGAATCAATGTGTGGACTGTTTGGTGGATAACAACATGTTTGAATGATTGCACCCAGAAGGTAGTGGTTAGTCATTCTGAGTTCTGTTGGACATCAGTGATGAGTGGGGTCTCTCAGCGATCTGTACTGGGACCAGTGTTAACTAATATCTTTGTTAATGATATAGGCAAAGGGATGCACTCTTACCAGGTTTGCAGATGACACTGAGCTGACTGGTGTGATTGCCACACCCTGAAGGACAGGATGTCATCTAGAGGGACCTGCTTGAGAAATGGGCCCAATACAGATCCCATGGGGATCTCATGATTTTTAACAAGACCAGTGCAAGGTGCTGTACCTGCGTTAGAGCAACCCCTGGTATCAACACAGGCTGGGGATGAACAAAGGGAGAGCAGGCCTGTGACAAGGACCTGAGTCCTTGTGCTGATGGATGAGAGGCTGGACATGAGCCAGCAATGTGAGCTCACAGCCCAGAGAGCCAAGTGTGTCCTGTGTCCAAAGCAGCATGGGCAGCAGGGCCAGGGAGGGGATTCCTCTGCTCTGCTCTGTGAGACCCCACCTGCAGTGCCGTGTACAGCTCTGGGATCCCCCAGCACAGCAAAAAGAGGGACCTGTAGGAGCGAGTGCAGAGGAGGGACACCAAGATGATCATGGAGATCAAGCATCTCTTCTATAGGGAAAGGCTGAAAGAGTGGGGATTTTTTGTCCTAGAGAAGAGAGGGCTTCTGTGATGACCTTATAGTGACCTCCAAGTAGCTGAAGGGAGCCTACAAGAAAGATGGGGAGGGATCTTTGCAAGGGCAGGTAGTGACAGAACAACGGCTTCAAACTGAAAGACGGTAGACTGAAGTTGGATATTAGAAAGGGTGAGAGTGGTGAGATATTGGAATGGGTTGCCCAGAGAAGTTGTGGATGCCCCATATCTGGGAAGTGTTCAAGGCCAGGAAGGATGGGGCTCTGAGCAGCCTGTTGGAGTGGATGGTGTCCCTGTCCACCCTGTCCATGTCAGGGACTGGAACTAGAGAACTAGATGGTATTCAAAATCCCTTCCAACCTGAGCCATTTTATGATTCTGTGGCTCTCTGATCTCTTCACTCAAGCACTCCATTACACTGCCATGAAAAAGACAAGGTAAATGTCAATGTATGTTTCTACTTTTGTACAGAGGGTACTCTGTAATGGAGTTAAACAGAAATGGGAGTACTGAATTTTTGGGTACCTGGGAGCCAGGGTGTGAAGATGCAGGAAGGTAATGGTGTTTTTGGGCAGTTAATTACCAAGAAAATGATATGCAAAACCAAGATGCTCTCCAAGGCATTGACACACTGTTTTTTTTTTTCTTTTGTATTGTCAGCCTGGCATTGTCAATTGCTTCCATAGATTAGCTATCGTAAATGCTGCAGACAACTAGGGGAAGCAAGATTGTCATTCCATTAAATTTGTTTGAAGTTTTCAGAAATGTTCTTATTTAGCATTGTCACAAGAAAGAAGTGAGAGACGAGCAAACTTACCTGAAGTACTGAGACAGACATAAGCTGTACACCTCAGAAAAGCAAATTACATTGTAATCAATCTTATATATCTCATTGAAATATTGCATGGTTTAGGGAACAGTTTTGACCTCAGTCCTTACTGTACTGAATGAGCAATTTAAGTTTTTGACTTCAAATTTTATGGTGAGATTTGATGTTGCATTTAACAGGATCCAAAATTTAGTTTATGGTAGCCTTGTAACTGCTAGATCCTCTGCAGAGGAAGGAGGTGCAGATTTATGGTCAAACCTGCAAGCAGCAACTTTGGCAACATTCTATATGAAACACTGTCTTAATTTTTCTCTCTGGTTAAGAAGCTAAAGAACTAATTTTGCCAGGACAAGTCTGAGAGAGTTCCATTCTAGAGCGCAGCTAGGGAGCATTAATAGCATTATACTTGCAGTACTTGCCAAGAAGTTTTTTCTAATGCAAGAACTTGGCCTACAAGATGCATCCTGAGTACCCATGCTGTGCATCTGCTAAATTCAAGTTCTTGTTTCAAAACATGAAAATCCTAGAGCTTCCTCACAGAAAACTGTAGAACCCTCCAAGTTGTTTTATTATAACTTGGCAAACTGAGAAATGACTAGTAGCTTCTCATAGTGAGGGATGGGGCAACCATAGTCCTGGAGAGCTGATAATTCCTCTGCCTTCCTGCTGCTTGGGCTTGTAGAGGAGACTGGTGAGCTCTTTGATTTTGCAGCATGCTAAATCCAAGCTACAGGAGGTGAACAGAAACTGATGTATGGTAGTAGCAACTCTGTGTTGGAACTGAGAGTTTGGCAACTCTCAGACTTTCTATTTAGGTCCAAATTAGGCAAGGTGGAGAGGGAGAAAACAGGGCAGAGCTATATGGTCTGTGGTGGTACTCTCTAAACACAGCAGATGGATGTTTGTGCCACTTAGATTGTCTTTTTACCATTTTGATCAAATCATGTGGAGAATATCCTGAAAGTTGTATTAAATGCATATTTTAAAGCAGGTGTCAATAATATAGGTTTCCCAAAGACTGTTTCATAACTTTCTAAGATATACTAAACAATTGTTTAAAGTAAATGCAAATCCTGCATTGGTGACTCAGGTGGTTTTTTCAAAAAAATCACATAATAGGTAAGTTTGGAATGGACAGAAGTAAAGTCATCTGATCCTACCTTCTCTGCTCAAGCAGGGTCATCCTAGAGCACATTGCACAGGGTTGTGTCCAGAGAGTTCTTGAGTATCTCCAGTGATATAGATTCCAGACCCTCTCTGGGCAACCTGTTCTAGTGCATAGTCACCTACACAGTGAAGAAATTCTTCCTCATGTTTGGGTGGAGTTTTCAGTGCATCAGTTTTTGCCTGTTGCCTCTTGTTCTATTGCTTGGCATCACTGAGAAAAGCCTGGATCCTTCCTCTTGGCACCCTCCCTTCAGATATTTGTGTAGAATTGACAAGGTCCCCCCTCTCAGTTGTCTCATCTCAAGGCTGAATACACCCAGTTCCCCCAGCCTTTCCTCATGAGAGAGATGCTCCAGTCCCTTAATCATCTTTGTTGCCCTCCACTGGACCCACTCCAGGAGTTCCATGTCTCTGTTGGACTGAGCAGCCCAGAACTGGACACAGCACTCCAGCTGTTGCCTCACCAGGGCTGAGCAGAGGGGCAAGATCATCTCCCTTGATCTGCTGGCAGTGCTCTGGATTAAACTGGCTTCTCTAGATCTTATGTCCTACCCTCTTCAGGTTAAAGAGCATTTATCTCTTGGTTAGATACACTGAAGCCTTGAAGAAATAGTTTTTCTTAATACTTGAAAGAGATTTGAGAGCAACTGCATGAGCAAGGACTGCATGATCTAAATTCTGGTACTGCTGATCTGAGATTAATCTTTATGCTTTAGGTTTTTTCCTTTGTAAAATGGAAGTTAATGGTTCTCCTTTCTTTTGTAAAATGCCATGAGGCCTTTGGATGCAGATAGCGCAGACAGTTTTGTTTCCATGGACATGTCTATTTCTTGCAAGAAGCATATACGCTTTTGAAAAAGGCACGTAAACTAGCTGTGCAGTTATTTTAGCTATTGCTCTCACTATTAATTCAGGTCTGCTTCATAGGCTACAGCCCCTGCATTTTCCAGCTAGTTGTAGGCTGGGTTTTCAAACAAGCTGTGGTGATAAAACCTGCTTTTTTTCAGTCTCTTTGTTCACATGTCAGTCATAGTTTGTAAAACATTGAGTTTGGAGGGAAGAAAAAGGTAATTGCACTTCATATCTGCCATTTCTCCTGACACGGAGCTGTACTAGCTAAACTCCATTGAAGGTGGATCGTTTTATTGCATAGTGTTTCAAATTTATGTATGAATTTCTTTTCTGGCTTCCAGATGGAAACCTTTTGTATTCATAGAAGGTACTTATGGTAGTCTTTCTCTCATCTTATGAAGGCATGGGTCAGGCCCAATCTATGATGTTGAGTAGATTCCTGGCACAGTAAATACTTCAGTAGATTTCCAGTGAAATACCAACATGCTGTGCAGTTTGAATGTTGAACTCTCTGGCCTTAACCTGCACCTTCTGCAGCATTGCAAGAGCAAATGCCACAGCATTAATTAACAAACCCAAGTCTCAACCACTAGCTATGAAAAAAAAATAAAGCTGTCTTTGTCAGGGCTTTGGTAGACATAGAGAAATGTTCAGATGCTGCCACTGGCCTCTGGGATTATTATAGGGAAACTACTTTGTCTTTCCAGGCTTCAAAAAATAATACTTCCAGTGTCTAAGGGAGACGATTAATCAGAGTTTTTGATTATGTGTTAAAAAAATTTGAGATTGGATAAGATGTGCAATATGTTTGTACTTAAATTTTTTAAGTAGAAGTCCTCCACAGTTTTTTGAAAATGAAAAGGAATGTCCAATGCCCTGCACCAACTTCAATTTTTAATAAAGCTTTGCTAACTTTTGAAGTTGCCATTGTTCAAGAGAACTTGGATTTTTATCTCCTCATGTCCCCCAGTGTTGAACAACTGACCCACAGGACCTTGCATAGCCTTTCTGCAATAGTGAGCAATGTTTCATCTAAGGGAACATAGCAGAAAGACTGGGACAAAGTTATAAGGTAGAAAATAGAAGCATAAGGGAGGCACTCCGCATTAAAAGAAGCATTTCCAGTGCTTAGCTTGGTTTTGGACAAATCTCTGAGAGTTGGATCTATTACTCAATAGTTAAAATATCTTCAGTTAGATTATTATGAAGGAAACAGCATTATCTAACTCCTCCTGGAGGATTTTATTATTTTTTTGCTGACTTTCCCAGGTTTGTTCATCTTAATACAAAAATTAGGACACGTAGTTCTTGTCCAAAGAACCTGAAAGGTCTGAAGCCAGACTCCTCTTCCCTTAATTGCTATTGCATATCTCTATAAACATTGAAGTCACATTGCTGTGAATAAGCAGGAAACTAATTTTGTATTCAGTGGAAAACCATGGACTTAGGACTACCTGCCTCAGTGGATTGGGCTTTAGATTGAGGTTTCTATTATGGCCAAAATAGCAGTATATGATATTTCTAAGAGGTGCAGAAGTTACTGACTGCTTTCAGACATATATGTGGTTATGCTCCTGGAAGAGATGGTAGCCTGATTTCAGCAGCATGGAAGATCCATGCCTTTTCCTATAACTTGAAAGGAAAAGTTCCAGTGTCCAGTGTGAGGCATTGCAAAATTGTTGGAGACAGATGCAAAGGCTGTCTGTGCAGAGGGGAGTGGAAGGAGCATGACTGTGAAGGGCAGGAGAGTACAAGTACCATGGAGTTACAAACATGTGCCAAACAGAGCTATTAGGATCACTTGTAATAATTTTTTTTTGCCTCTGTTCCTTGTCTTTTTTCAATTTATTCCTAGTGGCTTGAGAAGTAGTGCTCCTAGAACCTTCTGAAGGACACAGCTTATTGTTTTCACCGTTAACTCTTCCCCCTGTTCAAGTGCAAACCCATGAGTGGCACATAACCCAGAGATGGTGCTGAATCATCCATCAGCCTCTTTCAGCATGTCAAAAACTCACACCTAACAGCTGTTTAAGTTTAATATGGGGCAAAGTAAAAAGATTCATGCTTGACCCAAGATTTTTTTTTTATTGGAAAAGCTACAAAACCAAATTTTTAATAGAAAATGTGAATTAATTCCTTCAAAATACATATGTTTTGACTAATAAGGTAGCTTCTGCTGTATAGAGATGGCATGATAGTGCCTCTACAGCAGCAGGTATTCAGTGGCTTCCTATCTTGCTGCTGTCTGACTGGCAGCCGGACTTCACCCATCTCTCTGATGGCCCATGGTCAGTGACTCCAAGTGTCTCTGCCAGGAGGGCACACTGTGATGTATCATGAAATACACACTTCGGAAGTCCATTGCTAAGACGGAATTTTAAAGGTCTGATTTCCAGTTATTTTCTCTGGTAACAACTGGTAATATAAAACATGTCAGTATAATAACAATTTTCACCAAAAATTAATTTTCTAAAGCTTAAAAATTCTATTTTCTGACAGGCTATGTGTGCACCATTAAGGTATTCTAAATCCACATAACTTCAGCTACTCTTATGTATTCTCAAACTCCATCTGGTATCTCTGCAAGATAATTGACCACTGAGTGAATGTGGAACTATGAAAATTATTTTTCAGGAATGCTTAGGCATATTAATCTGAAAAGATTTGGTTATATAGAACTTGCTGAGTGTGGTCCATAGTGCTGTCTGATGGTACTTTATTGAGGTATAGATTACTGGTGGGCCACGGACATTGAGATTTCATTCACCCAGGGAGGCAGGAGTGGATTGTTTCTGCAAATTATGAAGAGGATATGAAAAACCTAAAAAAATCAAGCCAAAAACCCCCAAACTACTACCACCACCAAAATTACCAAAAAACTCCAACAACAAAACCAAAAAACCAAACCAACCAGCAACCTCCCCCACCATAAACCCCCTGAAACAAACAAACCTAATAACCCAGAACTCCCAAACTAACCCAACCTCAACACCCCAAGCCTCCTCTCCCCCAAAAATCCCTAAATCAACCTAAAATGCACTCAGCTTTGACCATATAGGGCACTGATGAATCAGTGTCTTTGAGTGGAGTTGCTGTTTCCCTGTCCTCATCTCTGCTGGGTAGTAGATCAAGCTCATTTTTATATATATATATAAATGTTTTTAAAGGGAGGTGGAGCGATTAGTCGCAGATGTAGGAAAAGAAATGATGTATCATCCTCTCTGCTCACCTTGTCCTGCCTGCACTGGTGGGAGCAGTCCTCACCAATCAATGTAAGTGGATAACAGAATCTGGAGATTCTGGCCCCATACTTCCTATGAAATTATGATATTTTTTTAGGGATGAGCTAATCAGTTGGGGAATTACTAGGGTACTGTTTGTTCACATTTTCCTTCTAAGTAAGTATTGATGTTGTAGGAAAAGCTGTAAAGATAAAGGCAAGGCTCTTGCAGAAAAAGGGAGAGAGATCTGGAATGAGGCATGGTGGAGCTGAGCTTCAGTGCAGAAAAGGTTATTGATAGTTCAGGCCCTCCCAGTGCAGCAAAAAGGCCAAATATATTAACTTCTGTGCTACTTGTAGTTATCTGTCTGTGTTCTCACTTTGCATAGTAATTAACTAGGAGAGCCTTCTCTGTGAGCCTAGAAGTAACAGGGAACCAAAACAGGTGCACAGCTGTGACCTGACATTCTCATTTGTCACATGGAGGAATACGGAATAAATGCCAGTAGCAAAAGTAATGTTCGTGAAGGAAAAATGTCGGTTTTCAGTTTGGTGTCAATGTGACACTCCTCAGACTGCTATCAAAATTAGTATGTTAGTAATGCTGCTACAATTGACATGTAAAAGAGCAGGCAGATGAAGATAGTTGTTCTTGCTCCAGTCACCTTTGACAGACAACTCCATTGACAGTTGTCTTTTCTAACTTAGTACTTCTGCACGTGTTTTAGAGGGTTAATGTATATTTTCAGAAATGTGTAAACACCATTTAATAAGTACATGGTGTGACTACAGCAGTTTCTGTTATCTGCCTAAGTGCCTGCCTTTATTTTATGTGCTGCTGGGCCTCTGGGTTTCAGTGTTACTCTCTGGTAGTGAGTTCCACAGGTTATTATGCACTGTGTAAAATACATTCCAGTTTTCTTGTTCCTGCTATGTGAATGTGTGAGAGGTGCTATAGGATGCTTCATTGTTTCTTGTGTTTCTACCTTATCTTTTATTTTGGTCAAATCAAGGATTTTTTTGTGTAGAAGTAATCTCTTCTCTCTCATAATTTTCTTCTTCACTCCTACCCCTCCCTGCCACCCTGTGCTTCTAAGAATCCTTTCTATTTCTGCTGATGCCTTCTTAAATTGAATGACCATATACAAACATGCTCTGAAGAAAACTGTTCTGTGAGTTAATGGGATTATGGTAGGTATCCGTGTGTGTGTATACTGCAGTGGCTGTACACAGAACCTTTGTCCTACATGAAAGATTTTTAACACTTCTTCAGGGTGAAAGCCTTCATGTTTTCTTGTACTGACAATTTGAATTAACTAGATTGGTATTAATTTATTCAACTAGATGCATAAAAGATGAAGTATCACAAACATCTAGATATTATATTATCAGAAGACCTGAGTATTCAGAAAGACTCTTGTTTGTGAGGGGAAAAATGAAAAGAGTTTGCTGAGTCCCAGGTGGCACATATTAGAAAATCTGTCAGACTTTTCCTCACAGGCCTTGTGTTAGCAGAAGTAGCACTGCCATGGAGGTTGTGACTGCAGAGCATGGGCAGAACTGTGCATAAGAAGCCTTTATCTGGCTGTACTAAGTGTGATGGGTCAGAAATGCCACAGGTGGGTGACACAAGGAGAGGAGGCTCTTTTGTTTCCTCTTTTTTCGTCTGAAGCACTTGCTGTCTCCTGAGTAGTCTCTGATGTATTGCTCCCACGATGGAGAGGCAGGCAAACAGCTTTGTGAAGCTAAGGCACCTGCTGTACCCGAGGGGATGCTGTACGTCTGCAGCAGAAATGGGCGCACCTCACGTCGCTCGCATGCACGTGTGCACATGCTCCCTGAGATGCTATTTCAGTTTGCAGCCAAGCAGTACAGATTTGGGGTATAATGCAGTCCTGAATTGTGTACTCCTTCCCACAATATCCACAGTATGCCTATCCTGTCTTTAGAGCCAAGCTCAGAGTGCGTGTTAAAATGCGTTTATTTTTGTGCTGTATTGGGCTTTGACTCCTTACAGTCTAGTGCTCTGGGTTATGCATGTGTAGGGGATTACCAGGCAACATGATTGATTTGTACACAGAGACTATAGGAGTACATACACCCTCACAAACACAATGACTCAATGTATAATTTAATGTAGCCTCAAAATTTGATAACCCTTTTAAATAATAAGTGTGTTTTATCTACTAAATCACATTACACTATCTCAGCAGATGCAGTATGAGACCAGCATACATAATCTGTTGCAGACTTGATATATATTGCATGTAATCATATTAATTATTTATATCTTGCCTCTACCTACAGATGTATGTGCAATGAATTTCCATTGCAGTGAAAGATACTTAATACAGGAAACATGATATTATTATTTAATCCTGTGAAAGACCAATCCTGCATGTAAGGACAGTCATTAAGGCATGTTCTTGGACATAGAAAGATTTGTCTTTTTTGGGCTAATTTCTGCTTAAAATTTTGGATAAATAAGTATCTCTGTGTCCTTTTGCTTCATGTGTGAATATTCTCACTGACCTTCAATAGCATATATGTGGTGTAAATTGTATGAAACTAGATAAATAAATATTTTAAAATATGTGCAATAGTCCAATTGGAAGGTGCTGTTGAAAGGCAGGTACCTTCAGAGAAAAAATGAGTTCACTTTCAGCCCTATAATCTGTCATGTGAGATTAGGTAGTTTATGCCTTTTCTACTCCTCTAAAAGTGGCTTTTTAAAATAAAAATTTTAATGCTCTAAGTCTTCTTTTATGTCTAGATGAATATTTGAAACTATGGATCTTTCTCTGGCAATCAAAATGTCAGGAGAAGTCAACTTGCATGTATAGTGGAAAGGTTGGGAAAGCACAAATGATTAATACCTGCATTTCTCTGGTAAGATTTACTGGCCTTTATTTAATAAGGAAGGCAGGGTGCAATTTCAGTGGTAAAATCGGCAGTATCCTATGATGCACTGGGTAAAGATGATGCCAGCAGAAGGTTTTTGTATTAGTGGTGGAATCAGCCATCAGACAATTTCTTCTTTTTATTAGAAAAATGTGATTCTGGTGGGTTTTGGACATGCAGTTTTAATTGCATTAGTATGCCACATGCATCAGGTGCAGGCTTCTGGCAAACTGCAAACTTAGGCAGAACAGATTTCTGAGTTCTGAACAAACATATAGGCTGGGTTAAAATTTCTGATGAAAACTTTTGGTGTTTGTAATTAAAGAGAATCTCAGCATAACACATTGGGAAATGGGCAGTACAGATGGATGTTTGCTGCCTGTGGCAGCTGGAAAGGAGAAACACCATGATAGCCCTTTTTGGAGGGAGAAGATTCAGAAAATTACTTTCTACCTGAAATGAAAATGATTTGGATAGGGACTGTTTACCATCCTTTCAACTTCCCTTCTCTCATTGTTTCTGGAGTATTTCCTTCTTGATAATGTTATCACTCAGCTTTTCAAAATAAATGCCCCAATTAAAACTCAGCAGCAGCTATGTGTGGTGAAATGCAGGAAACAGTGCCTGTCACTCAGTAATGGCAGGCAGAAATTGCACATAGAAGTTTTTTGTGCGTTTAACTTGTTATCAGCTACTTAATACAACTTGCTGCAAAAGTCTAGAGTGAAAAGCAATTTAGGTAAGGCAAGAAAGTATCTTCTACCTTTCAACAAAAAAATTATCCATAATCTGCATATCACTTCTGCCACACTTTGTCTCATGCAGAAAAACCCAATATAACAACATCTTCTTTCCCTTTACATTTCTTCAATAATATCAATAGTTGGTGCTATAAAACTGCAAGGTCTTGGCTGATGCTTGTGTTTCATTGTTGTTTCTGATGGAGTAGAACTGCAAATATCACATCTGCAATCCCTGTGCTGCTGATTATTAGGGAGATCTCATTTTTTTTGTTTTTGTAAGCAGGGTCAGAGAATTGTCCTTTCCAAGCCTGTGGATGTTATTTTCATACATTTCCCAAATGCTCACAGTGTGTAGTATTGGTGAAGTAAACACAAATTTAAATGATGAACTCTTTAGCAGCTGTAATTTTGGTATATACACTTTTCTCAGAATACTCAGAAAATATCAGGAATCAACTTTTGCAGGGGAGGATAAGAACTGATTATCCCAGAAATAGACTCTTGAACTAAAAGAGTCCAGAAAAATCAGATCCACAAATGCTGAGATTTGGACTTACTTGAGATTATTTTGTTTCTATAGTATGCATCATGTTAAGATCTGACTGTACTTTGCAATCCAAATACCCAGGTATTAATTTTTCTGAATTTCATAAATGTTTTCTTTATTCTCACCACTTTTGTTTTTCTAAGTTCTCTTAGACACTAGCTTCTTAAGCATGTATTAGTATTTAGGTAGCTATATATAACAGAGGTGCACGTGTCATACTGGTCACTGATCGATGTGAAGCTCTGATACCTGTATTCATGGCTTTTGGGCAGCAATTCAATATTTTAATACAAATTACTTGATATTCTTTCCCTTGTTACACTTGCTTTGTTATCCCTTTGACCTCTGCCCAAATGTTTCCGAGGTATCTGTTGATGGAAATCTCTTATTTCCATCAATTAAGAGAAGAGCAGAAGATACCTCTGAAGCAGATATACTCAAATTCACATATTTGTTAATCTGACTGTGTTTTTCATGGCACTTTTCCAACTCTGCTTTTTGGATGACAGTCATTATTTGTGTCAGCACTGCTGAACTCGGATATTAGGACACTTTCTCTGTTATGACATGGAGCAGCAGTTGGCACAGCTTCATTTCAAGACACATGTTCTTTCCAGGAATACTCTGGCTGCCAACATGTGTGTTTGCTAAACACTTGGCACACAGGGAATGTTGTAATGTACTAGATTTACTCACAGAGGCAGCAAAGCAGCCATATGTCACAACACAGACAGTGTAGGTTATGAGTAAAACCTTCATAGTGATTAATAATCCTGGAACTACTTGGCAATCTTGTTCTCTCCTGCAGTGCAGGCTGCTAATCAGAACAACTTCTACTGAGGCAGAAGCAGGCTGAGATGACCATGCCAGCACCTGGATGCTGCACTGAGTTTGCAGCTCAGTGCCATATGATGGCTTTGTTAAAAAACAGCTTTTGTGATAGACAGAGGTCATAGTAGTTCTGTCAGCTGAGCTGACATTTCCTCTGGCCATTGCAGAGCTTGTTTCAGCAAAAAGTTGTTCTTTGCAGAGCTCAGTCTTGGGGTCCCAACACCACTGTGATTCTTAAAAATCCTGCATCTTTCACCGCATTGGTATTGCTTGCATTTTCTGACCACCTTTAGAAATAGCAGGAAAACCAGTCTTAGATGTCTGCAGTGCTTTAAACAATACGTGCGCACTGCAAATGTGTGGAGTCATTGTTGCTCAGGGATCGCTGTGTGTTGAATGCTTCATGAAGTTTTATAATGGCATCTATATTTTTTAAAGGACTACAATAGAGACATTCACTGTAACTTTGGCAGAAAATCCTTTGGGTAAAATTACATCCGTAAGAAATGCAGACCCTCTAAGACTCCTGCAGTGATAGTACTTGGCTCTCTGAAACAGGGTTGCTCAGGAATGATTCTCATGTATGAAGCTGGATGTTTGAGTTTTCCAAGGGTGAAGGAGTAGGGATGTTTCTTGCAATCTTGGCTTTGTACCCACTTGTGTAGTGCATTAGGAGGCCTTGGTCTGTCTGAAACAATGTTGTTTGTGTTGCTGCTTGAAATTGCTCCTCTGAAATGCTACTCCTGAGACAGGAGGGTCAACTTATTCCTGATTATTGTAACTGGGCTGTAAAATCAGGAAAACCTATTTATCTGGACATAACTTTATCCTATTCAGTGTGTAAATGTTACTCTGCTCTGTGTTTCTTTAAATTTTGGAGGCAGAAGGTATTCATGTCAGGCTCTTGCCTGCCCATTACTAAGTGGTGCTGTTCTTATTTGCATTTCCACAAATGCCAACTGCTATCTGGACTCCCCCGTGTTTGCCATGGCAATCAGCGGCTCCGGCAGCAGCGGTGCGTAGGGCAGAGGAGAGTGTTGAGGCATGAGACGGCTGAATTGGCTGAGAATGATGTAATGCAATGCACTGCAAATGGAGATGAGGGCGTATCCAGTCTGTAAACTTCACTGGCTTGTGCCTGTAGGAATAGACTGGGCTATGCACATCCCTGGATAGTAGAAACAGGCTTGCAGTTGCCAGAGTGCATCTGTAAAATGGTACTTATGACTACTTTTCTTTGAAGGAAATAGAATTTTAGACCTTCTCCCTTTGTGTTGCATAATTTCTTAGTGTTATTTTAATTTTTAAAAGTTAGAACAGCTGAAGAAGGAAGGGGCACTTAGCTGGGAATAATCATACAGCAGGGAAAAAGTGGTCAGAGCACAGGCAGGAACTTGAATGTTGCAGATACGTTTAAAAAGGGATGACTGCTTCATTGCTTTCATCAGGAAAGGATCTAGTTCACTGTAAAGGAAGATGTCAACATGTTCAGGGGTTTTTTTGTCACCCACATGTAGGCAGAAAATGTAGTCCTTGCCTCCCACTGATCCGTAAAAGAGCACTCTTCTGCATAATTAGTGACTTTGAGGAAGCAGACTCAAGTACGGTGTACTTGCTGCAGCCCTTGGCTGCAGGGCTGCCATTTTCCTTTCCCTTCAGCTGCACAAGAGAAATCAGCTTGAGGGAACATTGTCCAATTGCCTGAGCTTGCCCAGGGCCCAAGTCGCTGGCGGTGTGGGACTGATACGCAGCTAAGCAATTTTCATTCTATCCAAGAGAGGGCACATTAACAAGGTAATTATAGCACATTACTTCAGCAGGGACACATCAATTTTAATCCTTGAAGCGTCCTAGTGAAGTAGATAAGTGAGTACTATTAGGCCTGTTTTACAAAAGGAGAGACTAAATTAACAGCTGAAATGATTTGTCCATGGCAAAAGCTGCAGTCTCGGTGAAGAGCAGGGACTAGGGAAAAAGGGTCTGGTTCACAGACCCCATCAGGTAACCATTCCCACTTGACCTTGGAGATCTCTCCGTTAGTTTGGAGCCACACTACTCCATCTGGAGCAGAGGGAATGGGGAAACTGAATGCTTTGTTCATTACATTTTCCTCCTTCTTTTTTCTGCTAGCAAATTAATTGTTATGTTATTGACCTATGTTAATTTGAAATTATTGATTAATCTCTTTTGGCAAGTAAACCTTGGTTTGTAAACAGGTCATCAGAAATACAGTGGATTTATGCTGCTGTAAAAGAACTGGGTATGTTTTTGTGTAGAAACAATTGAAAAGTCAAAAAATTGTTCTCTTCTCATTGTGGAATATTTACTTCTTAAATGAAAAAGCCTCTACAATGAAAAAGCTCTCTACAGAGCTGTGTTTTACCAAAAGGTAAAAGGGAACCATTGTAAGAGACCAGTTTTCATTGTTGTTAATTAGATGTTCAATGTAAGTTGGTCTTCATTAATGTTTAAACATTTGCCCCCAAAATACATATTTTACAGAACATTTCTGAGGAGAAATCTTATATAAGGAGATGCTTGCAGTGTATTTCTTCTCCTTTATTTTCCTATATCTTCAGGGCAAGGTGTTAACACATAGTTCATCTTATGCTACAAGTCAAACTAACAGCCTTGTGTCACTAACCAGTTCACTGATAGGCAAGTCTGAGACTGATTTCTCAGCCAGCTGATAGCATAATCTTATGAAAAATGGTGCTTGTTACTGGGCTTCATATTTACTTATTTATGGTTGTGTAGCAGGATTAGCCATTGTTATCCCTGTGTTTGGTTCATATAGGAACTAAACTTACTGTAGCTACAAGGCATCATAGAGGATGCACCTTTTCCTGTGCCAGACTAAACAGATGCTTCTACCCACAGTCCTAGACCACTACATTTGACATTTAAATAGTGGGTTCTACATGGAATTAGAACTTATGTAAATCAAGTTGGGGGGTATCAGATCAGTTCTAAATGACTCAAGCCTTCATCAGAACTTTTGTCTTTGGTACTTGGAGTGCAGACTGACTGGGGGTCGGATTCCTTCCCACTCCTTCAGCACACATGGGGGACTATTTGAGGAGTCGTGATCTTTTACTGTTCTGGTCCTTTTAAATGGCTCAATATCAGAGTCTTAATTTTAAGAAAAAGATAATCAAGTGATTTAACTGTGTCTGTACATCAGGTTCATGCCAGATTTAAGATGAGATATGACAGACATCTTGTGAAAACTCAAATGTCTGAGATTTGGATTCATGACTTAGGCCTTAAGAGCTCTGCTCTCAGTGTCAGGTTGGTCTGTCTTCAGCAGTTGTATATCAGATTGAAAGTGTCTTTCCCAGTTTTCCTTTGAGCATTTAATTTGGATATGCCACTTTTTGTTCCAATACATTAGAATCTCTGAGGACTCCAAGGGTAATGCTTTTTACAATTTGCAAGTATATTTGGTTTATGTCCTGTAAATAAATAGTACTTTCTAAAAATCTATTTTAATCCATGCCTATTTTTCCTCTTTCATGATAAGCGTATAAAAGTCTCATCTTGTTGGAATCTGCAAATACTAAAATAATGAATACTGAGAATATTTTATTTTCCAGGTCTTTGGTTTCTGTGCAGTCCCTGCTGTACTATTAATACAGCACTTTTGCCAACTATAAAAATCAAAACAAAGGCATACGAAACCATGTAATATTCTGTTTCTCTTTTCTTTCTAATGGAAATTAAAATACCTGCAGCAAATCAGAATCACACCTGATAGTCTAAGTTTGTATTAAACCCCAGAGCCTTTGGCGGCTCTAATATCCTGGTTATGTAAAATGCAGTTTAAATGGAGAAGTGCTTTTCCTTGTGTTGTGGTGACAGTTCTGGACCTGATCTGAATCTGCAGCTACTGACAGTTGTGGAAGAGGACAAAGTTAATTGATGAGTCAGCTTGTAAACAAATGTTCTTTTAAGATTTAGAGGAGTTAAAGGACAGAAGGAGAGGGGTAAAATGGTTCAGCTATCCCTGGGCTCTAATGAATGTAACTAATGCACGTTAGAAGGGTATTTCAAAGCTGCTAGCTGGAATAGCTGGATCATTTCATGTTTGTTGGGACAGCAGGTCTGGATTTGCTGTGGATGGTCTCAGCTGGCATCTAAAGATCTTGTGCTGCATTAGCTCACCATGGGGGCTTCTCGGAATCCATTTTTGTGTTTTCCCCGAGATGTGTAAAAGTTCTTGTCTGGCAGTTCGTGTGCCTGAGGTGGAATAAATCAGAGCTCTTTAGTTTTCTTGGTCTCAAGTTTGTTTATTATTTTCTTATCTGTAATATTTTCTCTCAGCCCAGCGAGGTCTGTCTGGCAGGGCAGCCATGGCACACTCTCTGCCCCTCAGGGCAGTGTTATCTTTTTATACTAAAAACTACGTACATGATGTTTACAATTATTTCTATGTTAGACAGTGAACTTCTACTCTAAACCAATCCAAAAGTGCCAGCTCCACAATAGAAAATGGAGACGAAGAAGAAGAACAAAGAAAGACCAAACACGTGCTTTTTCCTCCATCTTGTGCTCTAAAATTCCCATTCCCAAAAATCCTACAATCTATATTTTCACTTTATGATAACACTACTCAAACTACTGTGACTTTTAGGTTCTCATATAAAATTGCTAATTTGTTTCAAGGGCTATAATCAAACCCACAGATGTTTTGGGCATCATTCCAGGGTCTCAGAGCCCCCTGACCAGGGTCTCAGCAGCTCTGGACTCCCAAAGGGATGTCTTAGACTCCGACAGGGGCTGACAGCTGGCTGGCGACTGAAAGCCATTGGACTGACTGGAGAGGGTCCTTGTCAGCCAGGGCATGTCCCACTGGTGGCTCCAGAAAGACACCTACACAGACTGGGGAGAGAGCAGGGAGGGAGGGGCAATCCCCGGCCCAATGAATTGGCCTACTTGGAACCCTGGCTTGTCCTTGTTGGACATTCTTTTCTTACTAAAACAGACTCCCTTTGCTGAGTCTCCTGCATGTTTTTGTACCTCAGTAATATCCATGATAGGCCACTGTACTCAAAAGAAACTGCTTTTGAGGGCCACTCTCTTTATAATGAGTGAATTGGATTCTGCAGAGGAGCTTCCTCTATCCGTAAGTCCCCACAGAACTGTACTTTTGGCAAGTCCACATTGCAAGCCTGTCCTCTCCTGCCACAACAGAAGAAATGGTGTGTGCTCCAGTCTCTGCACCCCCCAGATTATCCTCTGACTGGTTTTGTACCACAAGGGCTCAGTGTTGCTTGGTGTGTGCGTCAGATCCCAGGGGCAGGACAGGAAGTGATGCTTCATGGTAAGGCACTAAATGCTTTGTCTTCTATGTTTGTACTAAAGGTGGTGAAAATTGCCAACTTGTATTCAAATGATGGGCTCTTTTCATAGTGTGCCATTCTGGAATGTATTGTAATACTTCCTTCTGCTTAGTTATACCTTGCCTTTTCTTCTAGACTGTCTTCTAGTGGGGTTCCAAATTTTGTCTTTGTTTTATGCTGCCACTCACAAGTGTGTATAAGGTACCACTCAAGGAAAGTAGTGTTAGGGTGTCACAAATAGAAGATTCCTGGGAACACTAGAAATGGCCATTTTTTTCCTGTGAAATGCATTCACTTGTACTTTTTTCCAAAGGTAGAAAAAAAAAAAAGGATTTTGTAAAAATTGGGAAGGGGAGGGGGATGAAGAATTGACTTATCTTGTCTCTTCATCACTTTGCCTGTTAAACATAATTATTCTTGCTCTTATGGGGCTTCTAAACAGTCACAATTAGGAATTATGCTAATAAAGTCTGTTGTGACATGGAAATGCACTTCATTGCTTATACTCCTCATGACTGTTTTAGTACTCTGCAAAACACAGTATCTCTTCCTGGGGCAATATGGAGTAGGAAAGAATAGGAAAGGAGAGGCTTCAGTGCCAAAAGGTTGCATCTGGAGGACTCAGTCTTCTTTCCTAGCTCTGCAGTTGAACGACTTGACCTACAAACAGGCAAGGCATAAGGAGTGCTCAGCACCAGGGATGCTGAGGTTTGAAATCTGCACCTGAATAGTCAAATCTGAGGCCACATTTTAAAAGAAAGCTGTCTATGATACTGGGCTCTGCCCTTCTCACGTTTCTGACCCTTGGACTGTATTTTTGTGAATTGAGCTGTCCCAGTATTGAAACACTCAAAGTTGGATCCTGTTTTGATGCACAGAAAAGCAAACCTGCTGTTGGCAGAGTTTTGTGCACCATTCCTTCACCAGTAGTAGGAATCAGATTAGGAATATTATCACCAGAAGTGCTTGCCCCTTAATGCCAGAACTAAAGAGGCACCTTTGTGGCAGCCTTTGTGCCATTGAGGATTTGATCCTCAGCTATTTTGCCTTGTGTACATGAACACAAATAGTTAGAGCCAAATATGACACAACTATTTTTCATTGACTGAATTGAGACAGTAGGCTGTAGGAAGAAAACTGATGGGTATTGTTCTTTGGAAAGAGAGAGTGGGCAAAATAAAGATGCAAAGATGTCCAAAGATAGATACATCTTTCTTTCCTTGAAATTTAAGTACTAGTTTTGTCTGCCTGAAAGCTTTCCACAAAGAATCTCTGTGTTAGAAATCAATACTTTTGATTAAAAACTGTTACTGAATAAATATGATCTGTCTGTAGCATCTAGCAGTTAGGTTTCTTTTATATCTTTGTTGTAGTTTTTTTTGTTTCTCAGCCCACTGGAGTTGTTGGGTGTGAGGAGTGTGGTCAGAGGAATTAATTTCAAATTCCCTTGCTCTTCTGAATGTATTTTCTTAACTCAGATAGGACAATTTAGGCAGGTTCTGGGAACCGTTTATCTGTGCTATATAAACTAATTTAAATTGCAGTTGGCACAATTCTAGAAACGCCTTGAAATGACCACTGAATTATTTGTGAGAGCTCTGCAGGATAATTTCCTCCTTACTTTCCCATTTGTCTCAAAACCTGCTCTGTCAATGTTCTTGCCATACCCTTTGCTGACGAAAGATTACATTAAAACAAAATCTCTTAGTATAAGAGCCTATTTCTTCCCTTTAGCTTTCCTGACTCATTGAACCCAAAACTAGGATCATTGGCCTAACAGATTAAACAGTTCATTAGCATTCATATTTTCAATCATGTTTATTAGCTGTTTGTTTCCACTACTGTGTGCAAAATTCTCTTGGACTACAAAGATGACTTTGATCAGACACTCTGAACTGAGGCATCCCCCAGAGAAAAAAAATCCTGCAAATCCAATGTCAGTCTGGTACTCTGTGGTGCTTAAGATAGTTCCATATTGAAAACCAAAAGGTTAAGAAAGTGGATAGAAGATAAAGGAAGGAATAGTATGTAAGCAATTCAGGTAGAACTTTTAGATGTGGGACAGTCAGAAATTTTAATGAAACCAATAGTCAGCAAGATAAGAAAAGATACATGAAGAGCAGGTCTAGGCAACTGCCATAGAGAAAGGTAGCAGATGTCAGTCGTGGGAAAGATCAACAGCATTGTGCCAATTGAATGTCATTTGAGGAGTTTCTTTAGAATCTACTTTTAAAAATTTTTTCAAGTTCCAGAAGGCCCAAAGTAGGAAAACATCAGAGTAAGAGGCTCTGATGATAAAAATGACAAGATATGGATACATTGCAACTAGGAGATGAGGACTCACATATTAATACAATGATGTATTTGGATCCTTTGTTTTTACTGTGTCTTAGCATGGAGCAGGGAGAACTAGGCAGGTCTTGACAAATGGTGACTTTTAAATGGCTTCTATAAACCAAGTATATTGAACAAAGGAAGAAGACTGCTTCACAGTCAGTCACTGAAATTTTGTCTGTACTAGCAGGTCACTGGAAGACAATGCAGTGGATCATTGGAAGGTACTGCACTTTTTAAAATTATTAAAACAGTAGTTTCCTATTTGAGTGTTGAGGACTTTATTTGTTAGGTGATGCCGAACAGCATGAACAAATAAATGAGAAGATTCAAAGAAAAGCATTGGGAAAGCAGGGGGTATGGAAAAGAGGATGTTCTAAGCTAAAAGGAAGCAGTAAATAATTTTAAAAGTTAAGACTACTCAGTGTTGCTGTGTTCCTTGGTGTTACTTTTGTATCAGTGTATCTTCAGTTTCACGTGCACTGAGTTTAAACAGCAAGAGCTGAGACACTCCACTGCAAACCGGAGTTGAGCCTGGGCACCTTTGCATCTTCTGCTTGCAACTTCCTAGCAAAGACGTTTGACTTTGCTGCTTTGCAGTCTGGGGGTTTGGGGCAAAGGGACAGGACAGAGGTTTAAGGGTGTTATAAGGTTGATACTTTGAGAAACATAATCTGAGGATGGACTGAGAAGCTGTAAATCAGAATTCAAGGCAAATGTAGATACCACCTAAAGAGCAAGCTGCTTTGTGAAAAGCTGAATGCTTTCAGTGTCTGACAACATATCTGCATCATGAATTCACCTTTGAGGAGTAAATGTCCTCTGGGCATCTTTAGCCTTAATCATAAACATTGCACACCAAACAGTTCCTTTTGGTATTGTGATATTGATGTAGAGGTGAGGCTTTCTGCAAATTCAGAGTGTAGCAGTAGAATATTCCTATTTAGTGCCAGGGAATTTTGAAACCCCAAAAGTCCTCTTTGTGTGTATCTTAAGGCTGTGACTTACTTCTTGGGTATCCCATTACCCTTGTCAGCTTGGGTGGGATTATTAGTCTTCTTTTTGTATTTATCTGTTTAGGAGGATATATCTCAGCAGACCTATGGCTCAAGTATTCAGTGGCTTACAGAGGAGATGTGACTCCATTGTTCTGTACATGCATCCAAGCTGCATGATAAGCAGAATTGTGCAAGTCAGCCTTTCGACAGAGTTAGGATAGACAGAGCTAGGTATGTCAGCAAGACCTTTATCCTTGCAGTTCCAGACTGCATGAAGTACTATCCTGGCTGTCTCCAAGCTGGACTGCCTGGTTGTCTCTGCTAATCATCTGAACATGTGTGGAAATGTTTTCTGGCACTGAAGCTGGCCATTGCAGAATGGTCTGTCTGTGCTCGTAAAGATGCAGAACAAGAAGGTTGTATGAAGTCTAGGAGTAAACCCTGGCTCAATTTCATTTGTTAATGTTGGTATACAGTCTGCTAGTTTGACTTTTACCATGCCAGTCCATTTCTCTGATGTTTCTAAAACCCGTTACAAGTAATTCAGAAAAACAAGGCCCTCAAACAGAGATAAATAGCTTATAGTAATGTAAGTAAACTGAAAATGCTGTTGGAACTGGACTGCTTAGTTCTGGTGCTGTGTGTGGTCAACACTTGAAGCAGAAGTTTTTCATACTGGTGATTGAGATGCCACTGGAGAACAGATGGGCTCTCCCAACCACTGAAGGTGTGCTGATTGTGGGTCTAAAACCAGCAGTATTAGAGAACAAATCTATCCTAGATGCAGGATTTGAAGTTGCCACCATTAAGTAAATGGTGCAGGGAGCCCTCAGTGCATCTTTCCTCTAAAGAAGCTTTGTGTTAAGAAATTATGAAATGAGATCTCTTTCATCCAATTTGCTATGTAGATGTCTCCTATCCACTTCCCTGTAGGGAACATCCTTATATTTGAAGCGGGAAAATGGTGAGTGAAGTTATCTAGATTTCAGCACATATGCGTGGCACCGGCTTGCTGCAAAAAACTCATTGGGCTTCAATCTCCAAGCTCATTGAGGTTCATGTTCCTGATTAGTATTTCAGCAATATTAATGCTCATCAACCTGCTACATGGTCTTTGAGAGGCTTAATTAATCATTACTTCTAATAGCCTTAGAGATGTTGCTGCTGAGATACCAGAAAGAAGGGGAGGATTGCTATCCTGATGGGACAGAGGGTGTAGGGAAAGGAGAAAGGCAGAGGGATGAAGGAGCAGTTGCTAGAATCTGTGAAAGTCAGAGCAATGTCTGTATGCTTGGCTGTGGGCCTCTCTGCATATTAAGAGGGGTTTTGAAATGACTGTCTCTGTGGTGCTTGGGTATGAGTGACCTGCCCTCCCCTTGCTTGTGTCCCTCCCCTGTTTGTCTTGGTCCTTTGCTCCCACTGCTTTGCAGTGCTCCTGCCTCCCCCTCGTGTACACCACCCCTCTGCTCACAGCCAGGTTCATCAGAAAACAAGCATATCTCCATGGGAACAGAGAGACAGCTGAAAAATGGCAGCTAAATGCAGCTGCCCCTCATTTAATATCGACTCTGGCACTGACAGAACAGATAATGGGCAATAACACACCATTATGCTGCGGGGAAATGAAATGCTTCAGCAGACACCTGTCATGCTGCAGGGATTTATTTGTTACTGTACCAGCAGAGATTTCTCTCCCCTTCTGTCTATCACTTTTTCTCATTCCCTCTTCTTTTTCTCCTTCTTTCCCTTTTCTGCCTTTTTTCTCCACTCGTCCCTTTTGCTTTCCTCTATTTCTTTGTACTCTTTCTTTCTTATTTTTCTCCTTTCCCCACCTCTTTTCCCTCTTGCTTTCTCTATCATGTTCTCTGGATTTATTGTTCCTGGTGTTGAAAATTGCTGTATCTGAAGCCCAAGGATTTTATGGAGCTTCAATCTTTTTGCACCTTTCAGACTTCCCATGTTCTTCCTAGTGCTTCTCCCTTTTGTCTGTGTGCACATGTTGGTATGACTCTTTCTGGATGAGCCTTCTACCAATATATTTCTGTGGACTGTGTTTTATTTTGGCAATAGAACACATTGTAATGAAAGTTTTTGATGGAAATGTAGAAGCAAGTGCCCATGGGAGGGACGTACTGCTTCTTGTGGTGCCAGAGTTCGTGCCCAGAGGTTGGGCAGTTTGCATCTAGGTTGTGGATCACGTTGTTTTCTAAATGATTCCTAATGTTGTGACTCTTTCACATATTAATTACTCAGGGTTAGTTTCACTTAATAACTACTCTGGGTTTAGTTTCTCTAAATGCCCTGCTTGTGCAAATCTGAGATGAGAAAAAGGGGCACCGATGATAGCAAGTGATCCTCTCTCAGGATTTTAAGACCCCTCTGTCCCTCTGCAAATAAAGCTTTGAACTAAACAATGAACTTTCCGGTACCTGCCTTTTAGCTGGAAGAAATCAAGACCTGTGAAACTCATTGCTTGGACTCAAAGGCTGCTCTGACATCACTAAAAGGGCTGTCTGTGGATGCAGTTCATGTAGGCAAAGGCATGCTCTTTTCAGTACGGACTATCTCCTCCACATTTTCTTGGAAAGAACCATGAAATCCTCGTAGATGTATAGTCATGTGGGTGTAGCTTCATCCATGGGAGTGACCTTCACAGGTCATGAGGGTCTAGACATGCATTTGATGGGTAGGGTAGAGGAGCTATCATCTTCTCCCACAGAATGTACATCATCTTGCAGGATGAGTTCCTCATCACATGAGGTGGCAGAGCAGGCAGCTGCCCAGTCACTAGTTACTGTTGCTATGCCCAGAATCACATCACATCAGTCCCTGTCTCATGTTGATGTCCTGGAAAGCAGGCCTGATGCAGAGCCTGTTTGACTTGGCTTGCTTGTACCTATGACTTATGCAAAGAGCTCATTTGAATGCAGATATACTTTATAAATTCTTTTGTTAGTGTGCCTAGGCCCTATGAAAAAAACCCAAAAAATAGTAAAGTTGTGTTTTCAGCCAGTGTAACATCCTTCACTCATGATTTTGTCATTATTGATATGATGATTACAGGGGATATAGTGGATGGATTTTTTTTTTTGTATACCCAATTGGTGTCTGTGCCATTAAATCTTAAGGTAGGAGTAGACCTAAATTCTCTAAGTGATGTATTATACACATTGTGCCATACGGACCTAGAATAGGATCATTCTTCTTTTCCCTAAGTGTGATGGAGTGAGCAAATCTAGCTAAGCAGATTTTTAGAAAGCAAATTTTGCAATGACTCATTGCAATGCAGTTTTAAGCAGTACCAAGTCTTTGGACAGCTTTGTTGTTCTAAAACACTCTTTGATAAAATACATTGAGCATGACTTGCAAATCATTGACATTTTTGGTTTTTGGATAATTTTTGATTTAAAGTTCCAGGACTGTGGAGTAAGTGCCATTACTTGAATCCTAGCAGTTTCCCAGAAATATTTACACCTCTGAGTAAAATCTGACTCCTAAGTTTTCCAAGTTCATCAGCCCTCACTCTAATTTGTGACAAATCAGGGCAGGGAGAAACTCTAATACAATAGCAGGTAAGATAATGACTGCTAGGGGAAAGCAGATAATGAGAAAGAGGGAAAGATTAGTTTGGCTTATGTCCTGGTATACCCTCATATCTCTGCAGAGGAGCTTATTTAAAAAGAATATTTCCAAAATATCAGCATACATCATAAATACCTGATTTTTACTTTTTCACTGCATATGTAGAGCATGCTCCTCAGAAGTCCTCTTAGGACTCACAGATGAAATAGGCAACTTTGAGACACGGCAGCTGGATGTGCAGTTGAGTAGTAAAATAACATTCATCCTCACTGATACTTTGGTTATGTTCCAGTAGACTTTGGGAGCAGCTCTTAGGCAGCTATGGGTTTCCCAGTTTTTCACTACTTTGTCCAGTGTCTCTAAAATTAATCCCTGCTGTAAGATATTGAAATAGTAGGAAGGTGATTTCTGCTTTAGGTTTCAGAGAAAGCAAGTTGGAGTCCAAAAATCCTTAATTGATGTAATTCCACCACTTCTCTGAACTAGGAGATTTTTAAGTATAAAGGCTATTCAGAGCTCTTTATCTCCACAGTTGAAATGACAATGAACTGAACCTCATTTCCATTGCATGCCCTGCCAGCTTCTTGAGCCATGGTGCTTATTAATGAAATAAGCAAACATGGAAGTGTCTCAAGGGTTTTTTTCTTTTCCTGTTTTTTCTTTTTTTCCCCACTCTCTCAACAAACCTGCAGTCATTAAGTGCCATCATGAGAGAGGAATCAGCTTGTTAAAAAGAAAAGCTCTGATTTTTAAAAATTTTTCATTTATGAAGAATCCCATCAGGAATAGGCTGTGATTAATACACATAATTGAAACAAATTGCAGCTAACTGCAGAAAAGTGTCTCCCAGCTGCTGACAGAAGGAAATTGCTGACAGCCTTTTCCCATTCAGTGAAGAAAAGAGAGAGGGGGAGAAGGGAACCCTGCCCAGCCCATGCAGACATGGCCACTGTGTGCGCATGCACGTTCGAAAGCTCTTGTGCAACCAGTGTGATGTGCATCATTGTGCACGAAGCTGCATGTGCAGACATGCCTCGTGTGCAGGTGCAAACCCAGATTTGCATGCATTTGTAAGGACTGTACCTGTGTGCATGTAGGATGCCTCATGTCTGGGTGCCTGCCCTGCTGAACATGCTGAGTGCCCACACGCAGTGTGACAGTAATGTCAGGTTAGTGAGAGCTGCTCTGGAGGCACCGTGTGCTCCTCCACAAGGTGGCTCCAGCTGTGTGTGTGCTTGCACACGTGAAGTCATGTACTCATGTGAAACAACAGAGACTGTCTTCTACAGGGGGCCCTTCCTCTGGCTTTATATTTAGGAGGATAAGGCAAGCTCAGTTCTGGCTTTTGAAATGTCTTCTATCACTAAAGCTTCTCCTGTCCCTTTCACCTTTTGTTTTTCATGCTCCCTATCTGTCATTAACAGCCTAAACAGAAAACTCTTAGACTCTGAGGATGAGTCTGAAGCTATGAAAGCCATACAGATGGCTAATGGGCATACATCAGAGCTTTGTCTGGCTTAAAAAGTTGCTCTGGAGAGGAATTTAATATCCATAGTTCATTCAGTTGCTGGCTTCTGCTAGGACAATCAGTGACTGGGTTACACTGATAGTTTGTGATATGAGTTTATGGTATGTGCCATTTATAGCTTGCCCATCCAGTGATGTGCTCCCACACAGCCATGTGACTGCTTCAAAGTAAGCAACCCAGTGCACTGAGGGGGCCACAGAAACACTAGTCAGCAGAAGGCAAAGTCAGAGACCTCTAGGAGATTTTTAGTAAGATCTAAAAAACTGGCTGGCAAGATCTGCAATGAGGTTTATGCTCTGATATTAACTGGACATATTTTCTTGTGGTCATCTGTTGCTTTTATAATCTGAGCTTTTATTCAATACTGTGTAAGGGCACTTTTACTTTTTTAGAAGCAAGCAGAAACATCAAGTATGAATTATTTTCCAATGTATCTGCCTTTAATAATGATTGCTACGGTGTGATGCCAATTGGTAAAACAAAAATCACCTTTTGTAATTTTTCCCATTGAAATAAAGCCATGAAGTCTGTTTGTAATCACATGCATTTTATAAGTGTTATAAAAATAACTTGCTTAAACTGGTCCCTAGTCTGCTATTCCCTCTTGCTCTGTGCTGGTGTTCAGTGTAAACACATCAATGTGAAGCAGTTACCAAACAAACATTCCTTTATCAGTGATGTATGTCAATCCCAATGGAAGCCTAACACCTCAGGCAGGCAGTTACAGCAGTGGGAGAGTAACTGATAAACTCAGATGTTACAGGTTATGGATTGTGTTTATGAGTTAGTGATTCGTGGTAGGTGCAACCAGGGAGGTGAAGGAGGGCTGGAGCCATTGACATTTGAAGTTCAACCCAGGAAATGGTGCATTCATCTCTAGGACTATTCAGGGAGCCTTGGAAGAGTCTGAGAAGAGGTCAGTGAAAAACCTAAATGCTGAAAGAATTTAAAATAATACCATGTGGGCAGTGCTGGAAGGGAGATAGCTGGCTTAGATTACTACCATAATAACAAATCACTCAGAAGCAAGCTAGACTGAATTTGCCTATTTAAAAAAAACCACATGTACTCTTTTAATTCTAAGGGAAAGCAAGGTAAGCTAGTATATTCACATTGAGGCATGAGCTGCCTTGTGTTTACTGAAGGGTAAGGTGATGCATGTGGGCAGCTGTCATGAAGGAGTTGATGTGATGGATGCATTCCATATGCTTGCCTAGTGCACAGAGACACAAGTGTCCCACCTCTCAGTCAGGGTTACTCCTTGATGCGCAGAAGCCACGTTTCCCATTGCTGTAATGTCCTTCCGCCCCTTTGAAACTCCCCTTGCAGCTAAGAATGGTCGTGTCCCAGCTGTGTTTTAGTCCTCAGTTGTTCTGGAATGTTGATGCTGAGCTGTACATACAAGGTATGTTCTACTCTGGAAAGAGTAATTGTTACAACCAGTAGACAGAGCTCTATTTTAGAGAGGTGAAAAAGCAGGCACAGGTGGAGGCTGGAGGTTTATAAGCCTGCAGGGCTGTGACCACTTGAAGGATCAGCAGGGCTGACCACAGCCTGTTCTGACTGGTGCTTGCATGACTCTCAGAAATTGTAGCTGGTGGGAAATTACAGTTCCTGTCAAGGATCATTTCTGTCTTTTGGGGCTGAACAGCCTCAGTTCTGCCAGATGAAGCAATTTTAGCACATATATATAAACCACCCACAACTAAAGGAACTTTACGGAGTTACTGCAGTTCTTGTAAGAGCTTGGAAATGCTCTTTCTTCCTTTACCCCCACTGAGAAACAGAATCTTTGGGGCCAACAATCTTGTTTTACTAGATGCTATGAAATACTGAGGTCAGCACTGACATTTTTCTGCTGCTATCTCTGCAGCTTGAGAACTTGTTTTAACTAGCATTCATTGTGAAGGCCATTCAAGAAGACATTCCCAGGTGAGGAGAGCACAACTATGTCTT
Source organism: Toxostoma redivivum (assembly GCA_013397375.1). Lineage (NCBI taxonomy): Eukaryota > Metazoa > Chordata > Aves > Passeriformes > Mimidae > Toxostoma > Toxostoma redivivum. The sequence goes on along the minus strand of VXBI01009243.1, from coordinate 1,409,935 downwards.
ATGATTCCTACATCGTGGTATGGTCAAGCCAAGCAGATCACAGAAGTTCAAAATCTGCTCATTTGTAGGACAAAGAAACAGGGAAGTAGTGCTCCAAGGAAATGTATAAGCAATAGCAAGAACAATTGTGATCCTCTGTGGGCTGCAGATGGTAAAGCTTAATGTTTCAAACTGCCATGTAATTATAAAAAGCTTTCAGTGTTGGTGTATACTAAATGCAGTGAGTTTTCTTCCTCCTTTGTCTTCCCAGACTAGTTACACAGGATTTTTGGTTTTTTTAAGTCCCTCTGTGGGATTGATGTATCATGGCAAGCAAGAAAAAAAAGTGAGTAAAACCAGGAAAAAAATATTTAGTGAAGTTTCTTTACCTTTTTCAAATCACCTGTTTGTAACGATAAAACTGCATATATATCTAAATAGATCAATGATATGAATGAATATAATGTTATATGATTTCATCCCTCTTATTTTTTTAGTTATGCAGAGCCAACAGAGTTGTGAAAAAATAAGTTATGCCTTGCTCTGACATATGCTTTAACAGAAAAGGTCTTAAAATTACAATGTGAAGGCCAAATTTTGCCAACAGTCCTTTTACAGCAGCCCCATAATAGATCATGGCTTTATGAAGGTATGGGTAGAATGTGTTTTGACAAAATTCTGTCTCTAGAGACAGCATGAAAAAAGATTTCTGCTTCTCTGTGATTCTACAAAGTAGTGGCAGACAAAGTTACGGGGAAAAAAAACACCAACACTTATTTTTTTTGTTGGAATAAGCACATTTGACCAGAGAGCTGTCAAGAGACAATAAATCTGGAGGCTCTTGAGGTTACAAACTGGCAGAGTCCACTTTGAGAATTGTCTTGTATTTTAAACACGGTAGCAAGGGCTTCAGTGATCCTTCATGCTGGCCACATGCATGGGATACACAAAGGTTTGCTCTATGGGTCATGACCAAAACTGCCATGCTAACTTCCCAAAATCTCTGACCAGCTTTCAGCTCTAAAATGACAAGACTATGGTGTCAGTGGGTTAATGGAGTTGTTAATGTGTGAGAAAAAGGGGGACAACACTTCAGTGAAACAGGAATTGGAAAATATTTATAAAATATACAAATACCCCTGGTGTTTAGGTTAGAATGAGAGTCTTTGCTACTAACAAAGAAATCAAGTCTCAAACCCCAAAACCACAGAAGTCAAGACCCTCTAGGGTGAACTTATCTCCAGGAAAATAATGGCAGCACCTTTCTGAACTGAAAGAGAAACACAGGTTTTTCAAAAGTCGTTGTAGCACAAGGGCAGTGTCACATCTCCTGCAGAGAGATTTGAAAAGTAATTTTTCTAGCAGTTGGGCTTTGCTTGTAAGAGTAAGAATTACATCAGTTCTGACCTTCTAGCAACAGGCTTAGGAAAATAACATGAACACGGATACCAACATGATCGCTGTCTTACATCCAGCAGTATACCCTCACTTACTGCCATAAAATTGCTCCTTATTTTTATCAAGGCCAGTGAGTTCAGAGTTTGGCTTATAGTAGTGAAGAGAAGCACTGGTTTGGCTGTTGTTTCTTCTTGGTTTTAGTTGATATACAATCTTGATAATGTATACAAGGCTTTAATAAGATTGTGCTACCCAGTACCTTGAACTAATGAAAGCAGCTGGGCTCATTTTTGGTGCTGTCACATCAAGATATGAAAGTAATTTCATTGATGATATGAACTTACTAATTTTGAATGAGCTGATACAATAGCTGTTATCTGTTATTCCAAAAAGCATAGATAATTTCAGAAATTTATGAAAAAAAGATGAGCTGATAAGTATGTAAGGATAATTACAGTATATACTAAGCACCAACTTTTATTGCATTGAAATAAATGGATATCATATGTATATATGAAAAGACCACATGGGTATAGCTAAGAAAGAATTACAATCATGACAATTTTCTCACTTGAATACAAAAACCCTCTACTACAATGAAATATTTATTCTTAAAAGCTTTTTTGATTTGTTGAAGTTTGAAGAGGTCTTACTTATTTCCAGTGATTAACTGGAATACTTTTGCCTGAATACCTTTTCTGTTCATCAACATCACTACCAGCCAGAGATGCTAAACTGACACATATTTTGCCCTGCTGTTGAGCTTCCCCCACTCCCTGACCTTAAATTACTTTTTGTACCTTTTAACCCGCTCCTGTGTCAGTCCTGTCTGGGTTGCATGCAAAATCTTCAAAAGCATGCTTAGTTTTCCACAGGTGTCTAGATGAATTAGTGGCTGCATCCAGATGACTTCTGTGGAGCTTCTGGCAAACTTTTTTTCTGTGAACTTTCTTTAGTGTTATCTAGCTCCTATTTTCAACATATAAGGAATTTTTAAGATAGAAGAAGTATTTCTTTTGAAGGTTATGCTATTGCACTAAATAATAGTAAAAAACCCAAATGTGATAATGGTAGGCTGTGCTCTTTTGCACATACAGGGATACTACTGCGCAAAGGATAGATGTTTACATTTTCAAATTAGGATGTGAATTCTGTGTGCCTAGGTCCTGTTCCTGATATCTGAGATACATTAGTCTTGATCTTCAAGTATGTTGGTGGCATGTACCCATTGCAGATAGTTCTGATAGTGAAGAAAGATTACAGAAAATGCAGTGTGTATGGTTTGCCCAAGTCTTGTGCTGAGCTGGCAGCAGAGCTGAAAACATGCACATTTTTTCTTACCCTTTCTCAAGCAACAAATCCCTTGAACAACTGGCTAGACAGTCCACTTTATGTTTAGGTGCTTGTACCTCCCAGAAGAAGCAACCTCCTGCTTACCTGGAACTGCAGTTGCATTCTTCATGGGATGAGCCTCCTTGTCATTATTGAAGGGACTATTTGACAGTTTTGCTATTTTTGATGTTTCTAATTCAGGCAATATACAGGTTAGGTTTTAGTAAATGTATTAATGTGTGTTTTCTTAGGAACTAGTCCCATAACCACAGAGGTGTAGGACGACAGGCTGATACTTGTCTTCAACTCCTCTGCTCTGTATGCTTTTGTTTTCCAGTAAGGAACTTTGTATCAGTTTTGGATGTATTTATTCAGACATATATTTATTTGTGCATGAGCTTAATATCATATACATCACAGAAATGTTCCCTCTTCTCTATGCTTTTCATTCTTGTTTTACATGACCCTTGCTTTTTTGCACATAACTTTGCTACAGCCAAGCTGTAAAAACAGTAATAAAGTGTGTGTGTGGCAAAATAAGGTGGAATGAAACCCTTATATGGATGCTTTCTGTAATTTTTATGTGCATCACTCTCTTCCTTCTGATGTAGTGCTGTCTATAGTGATCCAGAGTCTTCCCTTCCTTCAGCTTTGTGTTTTCAGCATTGTGTTAATTGTTTGTGGTGTATGGGTTTTTCAGTAGCATGCAGTGAGAAAGGTCAGCTGTCAGAAACAGGCCTGTCCACAACTGATAAGGCATTCGAGAGATTGGATTTGACTCATTAAGCACCTTCCCTGTAGACATGGAGTCTGCTCTGCCGCAGAAAAAAAACTAAATCAGGAAGGAAAAAAGCCCAGGATGAAGTTGGAGCATGCGCCAGAAGCGCTGGCACACCCTCTCTCTCACTCCCATGCACAGTGCTAGTTCCGAACGCTTCCACCACACTTACATCCTTGTGTGCCGTGGACATCCATGCTTATGCCCTGAGATTGTGTGTATTCACTTGAGTATTTACACCTGGGCCAGACACACATTCATTTATTTTGTTTACATACATGTGTGTAAGTCCTCATGTATGTGCTCTGAAGTTACATGGGGAAGCATTTCATTCCTGCCCTCAGGTGTGTACTGTAAGTTGTATAAGGATGTTAATTATTCCACATTTTGCATGTACACTAGTGCATCCACTTCAGCCTGATTTTGCGTGTTTCTTGCTCTTGTAAATGTCTTGACACTAGGGTTGCTTCCTTTTATGCTGTAACAAAGGGCACACCTCCTCTTCATGTCTATCTATTGTGTTTGTTCAGCTGCACTTTGCCACAGAAATATGTGTGTAGGCAACTGTCCTGCCTATATTGCATACATGTGTCCATTACCCTGGTAAACACACATGGAACTTGCTGCTGTATGCACATAGCAGAAACCTAGGATGTTTCTCATTGCATACAAATGCACACATTTTTGCCCCTAAATAATTACTGGTCAAAGCTGCTCTGCCAGCTTGTAACAGTCTCTTGCCTGTGGCTTTGTTTGAGAAGAATCGTTCTGCCTCAAATTGGGTTTGGATACTGCTACTTCCATAAATGGTCCTAATGATGTCTCACAACGAGCATAAATGAGGGGCAGCAGTAGTGCTTGGCAGTGTATTTGGATATCATGGCAGTACTGGGGTTCCACACGTACTCACTCTCCAGTAACACCAGAAGCCGTGGGAAGCTGACATTACTGCAGTCTCTGTGATGCCACCGGTGCTCTGCCCCACTCTCATCTCTTCCACTGCACTTCTGCTTTTCACCTTCCTTCGCATCTCCCCTTTCCCATGGGCATGGCTTTCAATACCGCTCACTGATATTGAAAGGGATAATTTTGTGGATCATTATTGTGTTATTACAGTGATTAGCAGTAACTATCTTTCTACTCCCACTTCCTGCTGGAAGGATGCCCAAGGGGCTCCCTGCTCAGCAGCAAGTGCGACACTTGCTGGAAGGCTGCTGCCAGCACAGACCCGTGGGCAAGCAGCAGCACATGCTCACCACTGGTACTGCCGCCTCTCTCCCTTCTGCCCCTTTGTGAGCTTCCAGCAGTTCTCTAAAATATTGCTGTTCAATAGAAGCAGGAATTTTGCCTCCTGTAGGGCTCCTGACATGTACTTTTGTTCTGAATGCCCTTTCAACTTCCTCTCTGTGTTGGTGTAAATAATTTTATTCATTCTTGTGTCACTCTTGGAAGATTCTCTCTGACAGCCTTCATGTTTTTTCTCCCAAGCAGGACTAATCATACCACACATGTAGGAAAGATAGTAATAGCTATCTAATGTTCTTCTCTCTAATGATATGACTTTTTACTAAGGTCAGAAAATTTTGAGAGACCTTGTCTTCAGTGTGGTAAGGAACAAAAATAGCAAGTGTACCCTGTTTTAATAGCTGAGGGTTAGTGCTCTTGAATCCGCAACCAGTAATAAACAGGTCTAAATGTTTACAATCAATACTAATATTTGGTGTTTGACTTCTGATTTTTTAATAGGCTTGAAGAGTAAGGGTAGGTGAGATTGGGAATTGCAGCTGGGATACAGATTGCAGCTGAAGAACAGTAAATCTCTCTTAGGGAGAGAATTTAGGGTTGCTCGTTGACCTGAAAGTTGCTTCAGTTTGGTGGTGGTGGTGTTGGGGTTTTTTTTTAAGGGGGAGAGGTTGGTGGTTTTTTTGTCTGTGTAAAGAAACAGCACATTTGGTCAAGAATACATATATTAAAAGCCAGTGAATGCACACGCTTTCCTGTACTGTCATGTGTGCTCTACACAGAGGGGTAGATGTAGCAACCCCAGCAGTAGAGACACCTCTGTGAGAGCAGGGCTGGTGAATGTGTTAGACCTTGAACTTTACAGTCAGGGTACTGTGGTGCTCTCTCTTGTCATTTGGCACTTTGCTGAACATTCAGCCTTTGAGGAAACATTTCTACTGGGTGATGTGTTCAGTGACTGGCATTCTTACATTTTAGAGTGATCCAGCAAGAAAATAAGAAAACTATAAAAATTGCAGAGTGAAGTAAAAACAGAAGAAAAACTGCAGCAGTGGGAATTGCCCTCACCCATGCTTAGCATTGAGGAATCTAGAGGAGGTCTGTTGCTCAGCAAATCATTATCATATCTCTTGACAAAAATTTGTAGCAATACTTTGCTTTTTCTCTACCTTCTGGAACTAGGAGTGAGAGTAGCAAAATTGTTCAGAGAAATGAAAAGTATACTTTGTTCAACCAAAACAAATTGTGAGTTTATATGACTATACTGAATTCTTTCAGGCAAATTATTTTAAAAATTGATTTATTCAGCATAATTCATTTCAAAATAAGGATGTTTCATGCTTTCATTTTTAAAATGGAGCTCTAGGGTTTTTTTTTTAAGAAATATATTTTTAAGGACATGTAAACTAAAATTTTTGAACTTCATTTTGGGATCAGGAAGACATTGTCACAGAATTGTTTTTTTAGTCCCTATGGTCAGCTGATCAGAACACAAAGAACAAGCACAGCTCTAAGTACATAGTGCCATGGTCAGACCAATACGTGGACTTTATAATTTCTTTGACAGAGAATGCAACATCACACACTGATACCAGTACAGTTGTTTGTATTTAGCAAACAATGGTAAACAGGTGGAGAAGAGGATGCTGAGAACACTTTGTACACTGCATATACACTGGATTGGTACAGGGCTTTTCCTCATAGATGTGAAACATTTGTTGGTTTTCAGAGTTTTATTAAACTTATGGAGTGCTCTTTTCCCATAGGTCTCAAGGACTTAACCTATATTTTTATCTTTATAGTACAGATGGCGGCAGCTGAGGTTAATTAAGTGCCTCAGGTTGCACGGTGAATCAGTGGCAGAGTTAAGGATAAAAAGCTGAGGTTCTGACTTCCATGCCTCTAGTTTGTCATTTACATCAATTTTAATGAGCAATTAAAAAAAAATGATGTTACCAGACATATGCTATAATATTTTGTAGACATATAATTTATTAATTTTCATTTTTGTTGTGTTAATATTTTTGTCATCAAAACATTTTAGCAAAAAGGTTTTTATGGCAGTGTTTTTCAGCTATTTTGTGTGCAGTATTGGAGGAGTTTAGACACTTCTGTTTTCTGTTTCTCTTCAGAAAAAGACAGTACGTGGTTTAGAGAGTGAGTAGGGAATCTGTGGATCATGTAATTGGCAAAACTAGTTTAAATAAATCTATCTGTGCTCAATATGTGGACTAACTAGGAGATTTTGTGTGGTATAACTGATTTGCGTTTTTTCCTCTCAGAAAAGATTTTGTCAAATGACTGCAATATACTGTTGAGTGAAAAGGAGATTACCATCATTGACAAGCAAAATAGCTTTTCATTTGGGTGAATATTTATTTAGGTGATAAGATCTCTAGCTCTATGTTTCATAGGCGCATACTCATACTTCAGAAATATAGGGCAGTTGTGTTTCTAACAGGCTACTGGCTCTGCCACTGTTATGTGACAGTGATATATGGAAACTGCTTTATACATTTAGTACATGTCAACTATTTTGAGGATCAGGAGCCTAGGGAAAATTCCTCCTTTCTCTGGGCTAAAGATTCAGGCATTGTCATCCCTCTTCCTTGCCTTTGCAGTCAGTCTTTGCTGTGCAGTGGTCCAAATTCATCAGGTGAAATAAGTCACTCTGCAGGGCTGGTTCTGGATCTCTTAGGCATGGTTTGCAGTCCCACAGGTCAAAGCCTCCTCTGTGTTGGAGCCAGCCCAAAGAACATCATCCAAGGACACAGGCAGACAAAAGCAGAGGTGAAACATGCAATTCCAGAGCTCTCATGCAGTATCTTCAGATAAAGCAGTTCTTCCTCTTGTTTTCATTAAGAGCTTAGCTGCACAGGGAAATAATAGATTAGTCAGGTTTGACAAAAACCCCTGAACATTCGTTGTATTGCCAAGTCTCCTTGATCTCTTCTGGGCTTAAATTGGAGAATCTTTTAATAAGCATTCTGATTTAGACTTGAAGGGTAGTGGTAAAGTAGCAGATAAGAGTAGAGGGCATGATTCATGCTAGGCACTTGATGTTCTCTGGTGGAACATTAATGCTTCCTTTGCTCTTACTGGTGAGGTGAGAGAGCTTTTTGCATAAGATTAGAGCTGGTACACTACATGCAAAATTTGAGTTTGGCATTGAAAGACTTGAGTGCATCTCACCTTTGCTGTGGACTCTTTGCATCTCTTAAACATGATGGGAAATGTCTTGCATTGATTCTTCTCACACTGTTTCTGATGTTGTTATGCTATTCCTCTTTGTTTCCAAGTTACAAGTTATGTAGAAGTAGTAAGTGAGCATAAGGAGTCTGAGAAAACAATAAATTACACCATTTCTGAAAAATTTAACATTTCCCAGAATGGTTTAAAGTTAGTAAGTATTTAAGAGACTACTCTTCTTACTGTAGGAGTCCAGCTCACCACTTAATTTTATCTGTTATAACATCATTCTATGATTTTATGGACAATTTTTTTTCCAACTGCACGAATTATTTTTGTTCTGAAAAATTATTCCTATAATTTCCTTGAGGTAAGAAGTCATATTGTTTTTCTAAGATTTAATCAATGCAATCAGTTCAGTCATCTTATTATGACATCAATATGACTTATATGCTCTTACTTTACAGTTTGTTGAATATAAATGCAGGCTATGATATGGCTCTCACAGCTTCCACATACCAGTATCACTGTTGGTGGTGGTGCTTGGAAGATGCTTCATGCACTGAAGAATGTATTGTACACTACTGCTAATGTATTTAAATAATTAAATAATATCTGTAACACTTTTAAAAGCAGTATTTGTTTTTGAATATTGAGACCACAAAACTGTCCTTGTGAGAGAGAAAGCATGGGACCTTATGAGAGAGTCTGATGAGTGGTGTTATTGATCTGATCAGGTGGTGTAAAGACTGGTTACACTAGAAAAAAAAATTATTTGGATGTATTCTTTTTCCTCTTCAAAGGCTGGAAAGGAGGAATGCAGCAAAGGGATAAATGGAGGCTGCAGTCATCTGCTTCTAGCTACTACTAGATTCTGTCACGATCTCTTTAAAATAAAAGCCTGATTTTTTACTAAACTACTAAGCCTAGAGGTTTATTTTAATGACATCAATCTGTGCAAGGTGCTTTGACAACTCCTGAGGGCTTTCATTAGTTTTACCGTTCAGTCACATAATGTTGACTGTAAACCAAACCCCAGTAAGACAGGGACTGCCTCACACAACACCTGTAATGCAGTGAAGGTGAGAGGGGTGAGCAGCTGACCCTTGGTTTTGGAGAGCTACTTGAGATTTTCTTCAGGAGACTTCAGGCAAGCCTCTGTCCATTTTATATTTTTCTAAATATTTCTTAATTGTGTCTGGGGCCAAAATTCCTGTTACATGACATGCTACTTTTATTGACTATTAAGCTTCACGCCCCTGCGCAAAATGAGTGCTTCTAGGGTTTGCTGTTTTCAGCTTTGCAGTCATGAAGTATTTATTTTCAAGCATCACCCAAAACTTTGCAGGGTGCTTTCTCCACACCTTAGCTGGGATGACATCCTGAAGGACTAGAGAAAAACAGGAGGTTGGTTTCCCTCCACAAATGTATGAGAACTCTGGAATGAGCTGAGGATGGAGAGATAGAAGCTCCTAAACTCAAATTCTTTCTCTACTATTGATTTTCATGGTGGCTCTGAGTAAAGCCATTAAAATGTCTGTGCATTGGTTTCTTCATATATAAATCAAAATACCAAGTTTTCTGACAGGAACAGCAACAACATTGCACATAAAAACTGAAGCTAAAATTGCCATCTGGCTTTCCTGAAGAGGCAGTATAGCTGCATATTGTATGGGATGACCCTGGGGTCTTTACCTCTCCAGGAGACCTGAGACTCAGCGAGCTCTGGGGTTTCTTCAGGGATGAGAAGAGCCAAGAACTTGGCTTAGGTACTTGTTTGCTGTGCTTTTGTTTCTGTTCCTGCACTCAGCCTCTGATATGTTCTGATGGCTGGTTTGGATTTTAAACAGATCTGAGACTTGTAAAACTGGCTTTGCAGTGTGGTGGTGATGGTAACTGCTTAATGTGCTGGGTGTATCTGCTAGGGATTGAACAGAAAAGGGTAACATTTTCCCATTAGAGTGATAGGTGACTCCATTCATTCAAGGAAAATATCTGTGCTAGTTCAAAGATTCTGAGTATTGCTTCTATTCAGGTGATTTTTTTGCATCTTGAATATACGAAGGTTTAAGTCCAGGTGTGGACTTAAATCCCAGCTACTGCAGAGAATTTAGTTATGTGAATAAATTAGGAAGTAAATAATGGATTTAGATTAATACTAACAAGAGGAATGGAAGATTTGACTACTTATATGTGCTGACAGATTCTGATTTTTGTATATCTATTTAGTATTAACTGAGTTAAAAATTAAATCTTGCAAATCATACAAAAATTCAAACATATTCCAAATATGTCTTAAGTAAATGTTATTTTATGCAGTTGCATTGTTACACTTGAATAAGATCATCAATTCAATTAAATATCACTGACTATATATGGGGTTTCACATACCAGAAAAATCAGGGTTTGATCTATTGCTTCAAATAACATAAACCGAAGAGCCCTGTTGACTTCAAGCTGGATCTTAAGGTTAGCTTGTATGTTGCTGTGCAGAAGCTGCTTGGTACACTACCACTATTTAAGGAATACAGAAGATAAAATATCACAGTGCAGTCTGTGGAACCTTCAAAACTGTGCAGCACAAGGGTCATGAGCTAACAAATCAAGTGGTTCACTGCTCTATGGTCTTCCAAGTGTCACCAAACCGTGTCTGAAAGCATAAAGAAATATTGGGAGACCTGCAGGCTACTCAGGGCTTTTTCTTCTCATTCATTTTAGAAAGAACCTATATCCCTTTCCCCCCTCCGTGTTCTCTGGTAATTTTCAGGTGCTTTTTGATCACAACAATGGTGTATATCGGAGCATCCTAACAGTTGGGACAGTATGGAGAGGCCATGCTTGGTAAGAAGCCTTTCATGTGGCATGACAGAAGCTAGTGTGCTGTAGCTTGGGGGATACACAGTCAAGCTCTTTAGTGCACATATTAAGCTCTGACTGCTGAAGCCTTCCATGAGACTGCTAAAACACATGGCCACTGGTAAACAGTTGAGGAATCAGCAATTTGGAAAATACAGTCTTAGAAATTGTGTTGACCTTCAGAGTTGAGTTTATGAGATGTGGCATGGGCAGGAATTAACTTTGATTTCACAATGAACCCCAGAGATATTTTTAGTGTGTGGTGATCTGCAAATTTGAATGTCTGCTTAGAGCAGCCACAGGAGGAAGAAAAACCTCATAACAATGCACAAGACAGAAATACCTGACATTCTCCCAAGAATAGGAAGGATACAAAGGTGGATAAAGTACAGAATCCCATCTATGACAAGGGTCAGCAGCAGATGACTGGAACAAACAGGCAGATGACATAGCTGTATGCATAGTTGAATGCACCCTGTATTAAAACCAGTGGTACAAGCAGGAGTTATATATCTTTGAATTTGCACTGCTCTATTTTGCTAAGTCTTCAGTGGTTGCCTTAAACCACTGTTTAGATTTCTAATCTACTCTTTGCTTTCTCCTTTTCTCAGTAGACCAGTGAGATTTCATCTAAGTGGTTGAGAAAGTGTAAATGAGCACTATTAGTATGTCTTGTACTGAGTAAACAATCAACCCACCTATCCCCCTTCACAAATGTGTTCAATGCTTGGCACATCTTCAGCTGTAGGGAAAAAGCTCACTCACAACGATTATGTTTGACTCCTGCCCTCAGACACTGGCTATTTGATGAAATTACCCCCAGGTACATGGAGCATGTGTCTAACTTGTGTGTAACACATTGTCTTCTGATGGATCAGGAGTGACTAGGCAGGGGATTTGTCAGTGTTAGAATAGGGTTGTTAAGTACTTGGCTCTGACTACCAGAACTGCAGTCAGTAGCAGGCCGTGCTTAGGCTGGTTTAACACTGATATAAGCATAAACACTTGGTGGTGGTAGTTAAATGTATTCAGAATAAGATCAAAGAACCAGATAATTTGGAAGGGACCTCCAGGGCTGTGTAATCCAACCATTAGCTCAGAGAAGGTCCAGTTAGTTCAGGCAGCTCAGGACTCTGCCTAATCAAGTTTTTAGTATTTCTAAGGATGGATATCTCAGTCTCTCTGGGCCCTTCCTACTGTTTGACCATCCTCAAGATTAAACCCTATTTTTTTTAATAGAATGAGATTTTTTTGTATTCAGCTGCATCTGTTCCTTCTCATCCTTCTGCACAATTCTGAGAAGAATTTGACCCTGTCTTGTCTGTTCTTCCATTAAGTCATTAAAGAGACCAGTAAGATTTCCCTTGAGTTGTCTTTCCTTGAGGCAGAAAGAACCCGGTTCCCTCAGCCTCTTCACACATATCAACTACCCCAGTACCTTGAGTATGGTGGTAGCTCTTTGCTGGACTGACTCCAGTGTGTTGAAGTAATTTTTTTATGAGGGCGCTTAGTGCTAGACAGAGCACTCCTGATCTCACAAGTGTCCATTAGGGGAAGAATCACTTCCCTTGGCCTGCTGACTGCATTCTTGCTAATATAACCAAGTATGCAGCTGGCCTTTGCTGAAATGGCAGGCACTGCTGACTTGTGCTCAGCTTGTCCACTGGGACCACAGGTCTTTTCTGAAAAGCTGCTTTTGAGCCAGCTGGCTCCCAACATGTGATGGTGTATGGAGTATTTTGGGTGGCTGTTTGCTTGCAGGAGTATCTGGACACATGGCTCACTTACAGAAGTACAAACACAAATTGCTTCTGCAAGAGTCTCTGCTTAAAGCAGACCTTTCACCTGAGAATGCTATGTGTACAGTTGCAATACTGTGCTGTTTTATCACAGATTTTACCATGCAGTTATTTTCCAAGAATGGCTATGACAACAAGTATTTTCCCTTTGGTCTTGTACTAATGAATTCTGGCTAATCTTTATTAGGATTACTAAATGGGACAAAATGAAGCAGAAAAGTGCTATTAATGCCAATGGAAATGGCACCAGCATTTCCTTTACGCAGTGATTTGTAAGCAAGGATAGCTTGACTGCTTGTACTATCTACCACTCAGCCTTGCTTTCACAGCTGGGAGTCAGGAAGGTGCTGCAACATGGAGTGGGGGGTGGGATCTATATAGGCTCTGTTGCAAGTACCATTTCCTTCCAGATGGCACTAGCCAGCCCTCCTCCAAGCCTTCCTATAACTCTCCTGTATTTCTTCCACTGGATAAAATTAGGGTATGCAGCTGGCTCAAGTCACATAAGCACAGTACTGCAGCAGAACTGGCTTTGAGTGACTGGAAACCTAGGTACTGGGAAGTAGACCTCTACCTCACACAAAGGATTTTCATGGCATTCAAATGCTGCTTCCAGTTGCTGAGAAACAAATGCAGTGGTTTTCATGGTTGTACGTAAGAGATTTATTTTCTTTGTGAGGAAATATTAAATGTCATGTTCTGTGAATAATTCCCCCAAGTTTATTTTTGCTGTTTGAAAAAGATATGCTTATCTGGTACAGATTTTCTGGATAAGGTGATTAAACAGGCAAAAATGTGTTTACCAGCAACGTTACTTGTATCTGTGGACAAAATGTTTTATGTGGACTTCCCCCATGCTCTCAGAGAAGAAATCTGTAGGACACCTCATGTTTGCTTGATCTCTCATTCAGTTGAAAGAAAGGGGCAGCTCTGTTAGGATTATACTCTGGTGTCTCCCTTAAATTTCCTGCCAGATAGGTTCGATAAGTTCAGATGACAGTAGTGCTGAATCTAAATACTGATCTTTGTGAAATGTTGGGGTTTTTTTTGGTTGACACATATGTGGTGGTTGTATTGTGAATAGTAGAGCTTTCCATCCTTCTCCTAAAAAGGATGTGAAATGTCTTATAACAGTCCTTAAATGTGCTTTTCCTAGGCTCCACTGCATACTGTTGAATGGTCCCTATGGAGACAGTGCTGCAGTGAAACTAAAAACACAGCACTGAAATCCATCGCTACCGACAGCCCTGCAGTTAATTCTCTTGGTAGCCATATTACAAAAGGAGCTCTACAGTTATTAGCATGCCTTGATATTTAGCTCTACAGTTGACAGTGCCGTGGGATTCTTAAATTTCACGACAACCTTGAATCTCTTTTTGGCTGACTGCTGAATAGTTCTTTTGTTTCCCTTCCTTTCCAGCGCGAGATGAGAACATGGCCACTTTCCGTGGCTCCGAGTATCTCTGCTATGACCTGTCACAGAACCCCATCCAGAGCAGCAGCGATGAGATCACGCTCTCCTTCAAGACGTGGCAACGCAACGGGCTCATCCTGCACACTGGCAAGTCAGCTGACTATGTCAACCTGGCCCTGAAAGATGGTGCTGTCTCCTTGGTCATTAACCTGGGGTCTGGGGCCTTTGAGGCCATTGTGGAGCCGGTCAACGGCAAGTTCAATGACAACGCGTGGCACGACGTTAAGGTGACACGCAACCTGCGGCAGGTAATGGTGAAAGGGAGAAAGCACTGGAGAGAATTTTGTTTTGTTTTATTGGGACAGGCAGAAGGGAGAGAGTAATAGAGAGTAATAGAGAAATGGGGAAGCTCAGTGCTATTGTTAGTTTCTCCATCTATTCTGGATCTTGGTGCCTAAAGGACAGTGAAAAAAACATTAGTTGATGGGAATTTATCCCTTCTGCAATATCTTCGTTTCCACTTTATTAATTTTCTATTTTTTTCCCCGTTTGATTTAATAATAACTTGTGACATAACTTTACTTTCATCTCCCTTTTCCTTTTTTCTTTTTCTGTTCTCCCTTTTAAATTTTATTATTTCCTTAATTATGATTCAATCTTATCAGCAATATTTTTGTTGCATTTAATTACTGGGGAAATAATGCCTATTGCCAACAGCCAACGCTTTACACCTCTCTCCTTTTTCTTTCAGTTTTGTTAATTGGTTTAACCATTGCCATGATGTTACAATTCTAATTCTGAAAATCTTTCATTTTTCTTTTCCTTTTCTTTTCTGTGTGCATATGAGTGTGCAGGTGTGCAGGCTGGTGGGTATGTGGGTAATTATTTTAACTTTTTAGCTTTTGAATTAGTTGGCTGGAGTCTCTCTGAGTCTTCTTGATTCTCTGTTCTTCTTTTCTTCTTTTAATTTTTTCCCCTTCTTTCTATAATGAGATTCTACTTTATTTCTTGTCTCTGCCTTGAGACTCTTCTGTTTGCTGTGAGGACTGGAAAAGTGGAAGGATCAAAAAACCCCAAGCAAACTCAGATCAATCCAGCACTCTACAATTCCACTTTGGAAAAGTTTTTCTGATTTTACCACTGTAATTTTGCACCTCTTCATGCTGCTTTTCCTAGCAAACAACTGTATCAGGTGACGTATTTGGTCGTAGGCTACTCTTAAAATCCTGAAGCCTTTCTCATGAAATATAAATTCAAACATAAATAGATAAGATAAAATTAAATAACTTTGCTCTGAAAGCTCGTAAATATATCAAGTCACTAAGGCCCATCCGCTGCATGATAAATGAATTTTTTTTGATGTCTGGCTGATTGGTAGAGGAGCAGAAATGGCTTGTAAACTAAGATTTAAAATTTAATTAAAAATCAATTTGTGAATACAGTGTGGCCTGTTTATTTTCTCAATAATGTCAATATTAACACAACCTTTAATAGCTTTATATAAGTTTATACAACATAATTTATGGTAACATTTTACACTAGCTAAGGGCAAATGTGTCTGTGAGTACAGGGTAATCAGTGCCAGGAATCAGAAAAAGTCTCTACTAGTAGAGTCAGTGCATAATTTTTCTGTTATCAGGAGTTAATGACTTTCTTTTCAATATTTGGGTTTGGGGCTGAAGATTTTTTTGTCTTTCCCATGTAAATCCTTGTATTTCTACATGCTTAGGATATCTGGGTCTGAAAAAAAATCTGTCATCAAGCTTTCATGAGACTACAGAATGCTTACCTATGGAAAAAATCAATCTGTTTTCAATAGTTTATATGCAGATGAAAATTTCGTTTCTTATGCAGTGGATGGGTCTTAATGATCCTATTTTGTTTAACCTTTCCCATCAATACAGTAGAGGGAGATGCACCAACTGGTCTAGGTGTGTGAGTTTTGAAAGGTCAGAATATACAGCTTTATTTGATGTGTGGGGGTTTTTTTTATTTTATTTTTAGGTAGTTTCAGAACAGCTGGTCCTTGAATATCTCAGTAGAGCTCCTTGGCCATTTTAGTTAATCATACTTTTTATTTTTCATTTGAAATCAATTTCAGTGGGCAAATATGCCAGAAGCAAAGTTAATCCTTGCTTCTTGCCAGGATTGGTTTGGATCTTGAAGAAGGAGAAAGTGAAGGGTCACAAACAAAACCATGGATGAAAAGTTGTCCCATTCTTTTCTTAATATTTTAGCTAGTGATTTTTTAATTGGTCCATAGAAGTGGACCAAGAAAATTGAAATCTGTCTATGCCTTCTCATATTTGATGAGACCAAGGCAGTACTTTGGCAATTATTAGAAAGCAGGTAGTCCTTTGCCAATTAAGCAGCACCATAAATTTTTAAGCCTCCTGATCTATTCACTATGAATGTTTCTAAATGATCCTGAATTCTTACAGGGTCTGACTTGACTGGGCAAGAGAGAGGATGTTTTAATGAGATGGCTGAGCTCTTTGCAAAGAAAGGCCTGTCTTCACATAAAATTACATTTAATTAGCAGTGGTGATTTTGGGTCCAGTTCTATAGTTAAACATGACAGAATACAGTTCAACCAATAAATATCAGTAAGGCTGGATTTTCTCTTAGTAATTTTTTCCCCTGGATACTTGCATTTTAGCTTTTGATCTGTCTCAAAATTAAGACATTGTCCCAGAACCTAAAGCTGCCCAGATACTGGAATTGATGATGCCTTGAGGTGGAGCACCCATGGTAGTCCTAAAATTTGTCATCCAATATAATTTTGTATAACTTAAATAATTTTGTATGTAAAAGATTATTGGTTCTATGTCTTTCCTGACATAAATTCACCTGTAATGTTGCCGTATAATATAGTTCACTAGACAGCCTCGTTTCCAGCTGTGCTCGTGTTTCCTTAAAAATACCCATTCCAAAACCAAATATAAAACCTCAACAAAATAAATTGCCTCTGAATGTTGAAGCTTTATAAGGAAATCAGTAGCCTCCTTGTAATTGGTTAAAAACATTGTACTGGAGGTAGATATATTTCTCTTTAAAATGAACTTTAAAAACAATAATTTAGAAATTCCGATAATATTATCTAAATCTAAGCAATTCCAGCTAAATGGTCTATCAGCAGCTTCAGGATGCCATCTAATCTTTTCCTCTGCTTTTTTGTAGGCTAAGAGAAAGGGGAGGAGGATTTGCATAATTTTTTGGCTGTTTCTAGAATTAGAGAGGAACTTTAAATAGTTGGAATTTTGCCCGGTACTTTTTGGAATTGTTAAATGTTTCATAGCTAAGCTGGGAGAGTACTAAGGGCCTCTTTTTTTTAGATCAAATGACTATCACAGCAGTTAATCTCCTTAGAGACAAACCAAGTGAATCCACAGATTCCCTTGAGTAGTGATTGTTAATGTCAAAGCAAATCTCCTTGTTTATTTATCTTATTATTTCAGTTAAAACTAAGCCATCTTTCTGCCTTGTGAGAAACCTTTACTTAGCAATAGGATCATGGCTGAATTTTACTCGGGTATTCAGAGCATATTTGGGGCAGTGTGGTCTGATGGGGGGAAGGAGCAGAGGAGACTGAAGGTCAGACTTCCTGTGTCTGTCTTCAGGTCTGCTGCTGACGCTCCTTGTTTCTAGCATGCTCTTCTCCCTGCCCCATACTTCAGCTCCCTTGTTTGTAAAAAAACATGACAATTTGCTGTGAGTAAGACTTCCTTGGTGAAGAATTCAGGAGTTTTTTGCTCATAATTTCCAAGAACAGATTATTATTATTATTTCATTCCCATTGGCAAATAACCTTGGGATTTTATGCTCAGTGCCACAAAATCTTCAAAAACCTATTTCCCTAGTCAGTGCACAACTCTGAAGCCTGAAAGCAAATGGTTTTTACATGAGGCAGTGTAGATCTTGCTTGTGTAATTTAGGATAATTCTTGCCAAGTTCAGTCACACTGGAACAGGGACTTGGAGCCTCCACAGGCTGCCCTTCCTTATTAACACTGAAGCTAGTTACAATGTAAAATCTACTATGAAGATCTTTAATTCCTTAACTGCTAAAATGCAAACGAGAAGCAAAGTGTAGGTTCTAACAGTTGGCATATGCATGGCTTGGGACAGGTTAAAAAAGTTCTACTAAACTAAATGGATTGGTAAATTTCTCCTAGCTCCTGTGTAATAGAAATGCAGTGAAACAGGAGGGATGCTAAATCTTGTCAATCTTCTGTCTTCAGTCTGGACACAAACGACACAATTCTTTCTACACAATTTCTTGACACATTTCTCCCTACAGTAGGAGAGGTTCAATACCTGTATCTTGGATGAGAGAAATGAGCTACAGGCAAACAGCCAAGCACAGGCACTTATGTTACATGCTTCTCCTGAAAGTTACAAACTCAGCTGCTGTAAAGAAACCTGCAGACTGGGACATTTGGAAGGAAGACACAGAGTCTCGGACTCATCTTCATCTGTATCCTCCAGCCAAAGGAAATACTGGCCTTGTGATATTCTGCAGCACTTGAGGGGTAGTGAAGCTTGGAAGAGGAGCTGGCGTGGTGGTGGGTGGAAGAAGGGAGTCATGGTTGGGTGTATGCTGAAGGGGTAAACTGTGTACTGTGTGTGTATATCTTTGAGAGAAAGATTCTTGTTTGAGGGAAGCACCTTGATGAGCATTCAAAGAGTAAGTATTGCACTGTTTTAACTTTGCTTCGGGTCTGGGTAACGTGTATAAGGGTTGAAGTAAATTACTAATAATAGCGTGGGAAGAGTAGGCAGCCCCCTGTCTCTTTACAGTCTAGAGGCATGGTTCCCCATAAAGTCCTGGTCATATTGTCCTCTTTCTCACTTTGTGTGTCTCAGGTGCCCCACGCCTTTTTTTGAAAAACTAACACAAGATCATTCATGCAATGTGTCATTTTTACTAACCAACTAATGTACTAACACCCTAACGACTCATCTTTGCTTTTAGTTATTTTAATTAACAATCGTTCTGTTCACGATTTTTTAATTTCCTTTCTTCCCCCTTTTCCGCAAAGCACTCAGGCATTGGACACGCTATGGTAAACAAACTACATTGTCTGGTAGATATCATTCTTATTGTCTCTTTTTTTGGGTTTGCCGTGTGTTACCTGCCTTTTCCTCCCCCTACCTGCTCTTTTTCCCCTCTCCTTTATACTTACTGCTTCCTTTAATTTTATTCTAATTTCACTGAAAACACGTTGTTTTCCCCCTTCCTTTTTTTTTTTTTTCTTTTTTCCTTTTTTCCTCCTTTCTTCTTTTTGAATAGAAAAATGAGCATCAAAAGCAACTAACACAGCTCTTCTGGAAATGGGGTTTGGACATTTCTTTCACTGTTTTCTTCACCTCTGTCTTTAGTTCTTCTTTTCCTTTCTGGAAAATTGTTGGGATTTTTTGTCCCTTATTTTTGAGTTTAGATTTCTTTCTTTTGCTTTTGTTTCCATTTGGCTTTTTTTTCTTGGCTTTTAGTTTGTTTTTTTTTTTTTAAACTCTGAAGGTTTCTAGATCAGAACCATTGCAGGGCCTCTAGTCTGTGGTGGTGAAGGCTCTCTTTTTCTCTCATCCTTTTGTTGTGACAATGGCTATTACAGGCAAATTGGCCAGAGTTTTCCTCTTTCTCCTGATTTTCCCCCACTTCCCTCCCTCTGCTTTCTCTCCTCCTCCCTCTTGCTCTGTCTCTCACTTTCTCTCTCTCTCTCTGACCTCTACCTGCGTGGCCAACAGGAGCTCAGCTGGTTGTTTGTTTCAGTACACACTCTGCATGGCATGTCCACGTCTGGTGACTCGCCCGTCTCCTCCTGGCCTCGATCTATTTTCCTCCATCTTCCCTTGCAACTACTAACAACATCTAAGCAATACACATAAAATTCACTTCCTCCTCTCCCACCTTTTTCTTCTGTCACCCTTCACCCTCCATGTGTTTGTGGTTAGAGATTTTGGGGACATTTCTGTTTCGTTTTGAGTTTTTTTTGTTATTATGGAATTTGTTTGGTATTTTTATTTTTGATTGCATGCGAGTGTGAGATGGTTTTCTCTCCCTTTTTCTTCTCTTCTGATCTTGCTTTTTTCCTGTTGTCTTTCTGGACCTCAGATATATTGGCATGACATATCAAAGTGCAGTGTGTGCACGCTTTGTATCTTTCTTTCTCATATCCACTTCTATCACATTTGTTTGTGTGTCATTGATTTATTTTGATTTATTTTAGTTCAATTTATTTTCTGCTTATATTTTGGTTATGGGTTGGTTTGTAAATTTTTTTCTTCCTTTTTCTTTTTTTTCCCCTTTTTTTTCTTTTTTTTTCTTTTTTTTTTCTTTTCTTGTTTGTTTGTGGTGGGTGGTGGGTGTGTGTCTCTCCAGGTACATGGCATGCACATCCATAATGTATAGAAAGTGAGTTCTCTCTCCCCTTATCCCTGAATGCATGATCGTCAGTGTGCCGTGAGCAAAAGAAACTTAAAAAATAAAAAATACCAACCTCGTCTTCATTAGTGTTTTGTTTTTTTACTAACAACCATAACTAACTATAATCATTAAAATAAATTCTAATTAATCATAAAATCAACTAATATGAGAAATGTCTTTCAAGGACAGTTATATTTTCTGGCCTGAATAGACGGAAAGCATCTGGATGGATAGGCTACTGGGTAAGCCTGAGAGTGCTGATGCACCAGAAGGGGGAGAAGCAGATGCTGAAGCATTTCTCTGTGGGAAAATCAGACCAGAAAATAGAGCTCGACTTAACAGAAAAAAAAAAAAAAAAGCATCCCAAATCTCAACAAAATCCTTGATAAAACTGGCATAAAATTATAGGGGAGGTAAGTTGTTCTTTTCAGGATTGTAAGGTCATTGCTGGGATTTTCTTTGTCCATTGTGTCCCTCAAACAGGTGACAATCTCTGTGGATGGCATTCTTACCACAACGGGCTACACACAGGAGGACTACACCATGCTGGGCTCAGATGACTTCTTTTATGTGGGAGGGAGCCCCAGTACTGCTGATTTACCTGGGTCTCCAGTAAGCAATAACTTCATGGGCTGCCTCAAAGAGGTAACTATTTAAAATTAATTCTTGTCTCTGTGCTTTTGATTTGTTAAAGTTATCACTTCTTCCTGCCTTACACAATCAATTCCTTCCCTGATGCCTAATTTTATACTGATCACTGCAACAGCCCTGTAAAGATAAACTTGTCGTTCAACTGGTCAGAAGGCTGGAAAACTCATGAACTTATGAAAGGCAGAATCATACTTCTAGTGCTTGGATTACAGAAAAAAATGCTCATGGTACTAGGAGAGGTGTCTTCTCTAAGCTGTTAGCCCTTCAGAAGGAAACATTAGTATCTTCCAGGCAATTAGGCAATAGCCATTAGAAAAAAGACAAATGGCCTTTGATTACTAACTTGCATTTTGAGAAGAAAAAATCATAATCAGAATATTTAGAATATTTTATTTAGAATACTTTTTAAGGTCCTGGATTTCACCTGGGAGTATAATTAGATCTGAATTTTCCGGGAAGATACAGAAATAGAATAAAACAGAAAAATAAAAGTTGAAGATAGCATAAAAAGTGTAAATTTTGCAAGGAGAATGCAGGATTCAGGTGTAAGGGAGGTGTGGGAACCATGTGGCACATGTGGCATGTGGGCATGAAGTGTACTGTGTGTCAAGAAATTATTATTGAGAGATGCCTCTCCTTGGATTAAAGTGCAAACAAAACCATATACTGAAGTCAATAGTATGGGTTTTATTGAATAGTAAAATGTGAGGTAGAGAGATAGAAAGAAGTAGAAAAGAGAGAGAAGACAGTCACCAACCATGCATCCAGCGGCATCCCACTGGTCCTTCTTCACCTGGGCTTCCCAGTGGGGGGGGCTGAGGTCACTCAAAACTTTTCAGTATTTATATATCTTTGCAAACAAAGGAATTAATGCTCATTGGTTACACACATCTTTTATTCTATTGGTTAAATTATTTCCTTGCTTCTAATGTTAGTTAGTCCCATGCTCAATCTTTCTGTTTCTTGAGTTGGTGGATTGTGAGTCAGTGGTCACAATCTCCCCCTGATGGAATCACCTTTTAGCCAGTCAGGCTAATTCAGAACTGTTGCTTTCTTTGTGGCCCATAATTTCTGTATTCTTTATGTCCATTATGAGTTATGCATTCTTCCCTCACAACTTTGTTTACCTCCCCCTAGGCTTGAGATGACACTTGGACAACAGAATCACCTCTGTCTAATCTCAAGTTCCTGATCATGGTGGCTTAATATCCAGTCCAAGTTCCTGGTATCCATGGAGGCATATTCAGGGAAGGGATTGAGAGGTGGGGGGAGTCCCTCAGTGGTCATACATGCAATTTGTGCCATAACTTGGGATGATCTTTTTTAGACCAATGATATATGTAGAGGTTGCTTCTTCACAAAGTTTGCCACAGTAGGAAGTTTTGTCTGGATGCATTACCAGCATGTGCTGACCATGTCTCACCTCTGCCTGGAGTTAGCACTATCCTGTCACTCCATTCTGTGCTCATGTCATGGAAAAGTTGTTCTGTGGCCTTAAAAGCACTTGAGACAGGCAACTATGATCTTTAAGTCCTTACACTAGGCTGCTAAGTCTGTGCACTTGAGTGGGTGCATTAGTCAGGAAGAGCTAGCTGGTTCTGAAAACTGTGTTGTCTTCCTCTGGCTGGCTGCACTTGCCACATAGTTAATCCACGGCACTGAGAAAATTCACACATGGGCAATAGAGATTGGACTGTCTGGCTAGCAGCAGGAACCAGAAAAGTGTTCCTTGGGAAAAAAAACCAAAACAAAAACAAAAACAAAAATTTGGACTTCTGTCTAAATACCAAACTTGGTATTGTTTAGTTTTGATGCTGGCTTGCAATCATCTTTGTCTTCTTTTTTCTCTCTTCTAAAGCAATTTATGATTATCACTGTGATTAACAGGGATACAGATATTGATGTCTCCAAAACGTATTATAAAAAGCTTATATAGGAGTCATGTAAGCAGCAATGCTGAGCTAGATGTTGTTCTGTGCCTGTAATTGCCTTGACAAGTCATCATCCTACTGATGCTCAACTCGGGGTGTCAGGGTTTGTATATTATGTGCCAGGCCTCTGATGTGAGGAAGAGTTGTGAGGGTCTGAAGCTGGTCTCCTGCCTGACCTCTGGATTAAAGGGATGTACATATGCTAGAGAAGAGCATGTGAGCATTTTATATAGGATATGAAACTTTGCTGCTTGAATACAAACTGCCTTACAGAGATAAAATCCTTCTGGTTACATCTAAAGAGCCTTGGATCTGATTTTCCTAGGCACTGAGCATCCCAGTTTGATTGAAATCAAGAGGAGATACAGCTTCTTAGTGTCTCTTTAAATCAGGATCTTAATTTTATTTATGGATGCTATGAACATAACACTTAGCAGAGGCCATTTTTATGTGTGCTCTAAGTCAAGCCAATGGAGCAAAGAAAGCAGTGACAAGAAAATCTTCAGCAGCTTTATTATTTATATAATCATTTGTATTCTGTTAGCTTGCACAATGTGCTAAGAGCTGCCAGCATAGTCATCCCAGGCTCATAATGTTCTGTGAGAAGAAAAACCCAAGCAACCACTTATGAATGAGAGGAAGAAAACAGATAATCAGAATGTGCTTTGTAATCTTCACTTGACTAGGCAATGACAGGAGATGTATATGAGCAGATGTCTTGTCTTGATGGCTGCTTTAGAGCTATAGTCTGCTTAAAAGCAACCCACTTACAGTAGTGGTCCAGTAATGCTTTCAGACAGCTTTGATCCTGGAGGAGGCAGAACCGGATTAGTGCAGTGTTTGCATGATTAAAATGTGTCTGGTTTCAGAACCAGCTACAGGGAACTTTACTTGGCTTTCTGTGCAGCTTGTCAGCGTATTTCATAATTCAGTCCCTATAGCTTGTGTTTTAAGCTTTCATTTTTTTCCTCCATGGCCAAGAAGGATGCTCAGTCTCTCATTAGCCAGTACTGGAGGAGTTTGGATTTTTAACGAGGAGAATCTAAGCTAAGAAAGCTAGATGAGTGGGTAGGGTAGACTAATAGCAAATAGTGGGGGGTAGGGTAGACTAATGGCAAATACTGTTCCTTTCAGTTTATGCTTTCTAGTAGAGCAAAGCTCTTCTTTCATAGTGAAGTTCTGGCTATGTAATTGCCTGTTACCAGAGTGCGGCACACCCTGAGTGGATTACACTGTTTGTAATGGTGGAGAACATCCTGCCAAGCCCTGTACTGATCTCTTGAAGGTTTTAAAGCAGAATGGTCTCTGCATTTATTCAAGGCTGCCTCTAGTGATGTGTCACTTTCCTAGGAAGGTAAAGGGATTTCTGCAGACTCTGAGGTGAAACTTTCAGCCTTTCCCCTGTAAGCTCTTGTATTTCATCTAGACTGAATCAGTCTGAGAGTACACCAATAAATTTGCTCATGTTGGGGCTAAGAGGGCTCCTTGAGTGGCTCATTGCCTTCCCACTTCCTCTGAGATGACACGCAGATGCTGAAGTGGCAGGGGGCAGAGTGCCTGGTCACCATTGCTGCCCCTTGGCAGCAGGAAGGGATTTCTCCCCTCAGCAGGTGCTGGTGGGAAGAGGAGGGGCAGCTCTGGCAGCGTAGATACTTCATGTGAACAGAGTGTAAGCCTTGGCTGGAAGGAATTGGAATGTCTAAGAATGTGTTCCTGACAAGGAACTAAGAGTCTCAGGGCTCCTCTGCCATAGTATCTGTATAATAATTCCTAAAATTAATCTAAATATCTAATTATCTAGATAATATTTTCTTTAGGTCAGACAATTTCTAACCTAATGGTACCTCCTTTCACCATATGAATAGATTAATAGATCCCCATGTCTCTTCTTTCCTTTGGGGCTACAGGTTTTGACTGAACAGGTTTTACTAAGCTGATAGCAGTAATATACCTAAATCATAAATACAAGTATTTAATGTGCAGTTCAGGTTGGGATTTTTCCTCTATTTTCATTGGAATTAAAGATTTCCCTATGTGTGATGAACCACATATTTCTCCATAGCTATCCTGGCAGTGTTGCAGGATATCTGACACTGTAATGAGGCAACAAGACTGGAAAATAGTCATGCAGGATATGCAAATAGGGTAGCACACAGACATGAAATACGGACTTTGCATTGTACTTGCATAGAATCTAAGGCTTTTTGGACCTTCATTCTTAAGATGAATCATTTTAGAGGAAATCTGCTGGGAAGCTGGTGTATTTCCTGTCATGGATGAAACCACATATAGAGATGGGATCGGAGAAGATACAGGAACACATCTTGAGACAATTGAGCAGAAATAATTTTAATGGGTGTCAGGGAAGGTGTGACAGTGCTTTAACAGATAGTGATTGTTAAAAAGGGAGAAGCACTGACTGAAGCTGGATAGGGAAAAGGATCCATTAATGGGTTGAATGGCACTTGTATGGCCAGAAAGAGTAGGACAAGAAAGGTAACAAGAGACAGCTGTGTTTTGCATGTAATCAAGGGCTTCAGGGAGGAGTTTTTAGTAATCAAGGATGGAGATGAAAAGTGGCAGGGTAGGAATTTAGCTGTGTGGGCAAAGAGGGGAAAATGGTATTTCAATATCCAGTTGCTAGGGGAGAGAATCAGAGTATTTCCTGGGGTTAGGGAGCCAGCCATTCAGATTTGATTTACTTGGAGCAGGACTTAAATGATACAGATGGAGGTGCTTTAGAAGAGCCTGAGGTGGTCTCTATAGAATGGATATTCATCAGAGAATTTATAAAATCTTCACATTTTTCTATCAATGCTTTATTAAAATCTCAATTCTGAAAAATGTTGATTGGTACTAACGGCTTGATGGAAGCAGTGAGGCTTGCATATGGGTGGAATATGGCAGAAACTATTACAGGGGTCAGACACCATCTGGCTGCGATGGGAGAAAGCTGTGAAAGCTTAGATAATTTCTGTCTGCAATTTAACTTCTAGGAGCCAGATTTCAAAATGGTTCATGAGTATGCCCAGTTGCTGTATGTAAATCTCGGATGGTATCTGCAAGCCAGGTCTTTTCCAGGACTATTTGATGTGTAGTGATAATGTGGTTTCTGTTTGGGGATGAGTTTTTCTGATTGCAATGTCACACTTGGGAGGAGGCTGAAGGTGCAGATGGAAGGCAGCATAAAATTGGAGGCAGAGAAAAACAGGAAAAAAGGCAGACAAAGTTGTAGTTGTAAGAGCCCCTCCCTAAGCCCAAAAGCTTAGGATAATGCCACCATTTCCACAGTAGTGACTTAACAGAGTCCCAGGAATGCATAAGAGGAGAATCAGGAATCAACAGTGTGGGGATTGCACTCAGGTATGGTGGTGGAAATTACAGCATGAATGCCACTAATTCCGCAATATGTTAATCCAATACTGCTGCTCCAGCTGTCCTATTGTGTTTGGGCCTGTCTGCTTCCTATCTATATTACTTAATGAATTTAACATTTGAAAAAGAAAGGGAGAAGCTAGTGGCAGTGTGTAGTAGCAGACAAAGCACAGCCAAAGGTTAAATATTATTCCACTCCTTGAAATATTACTTGTTCTTATCTTGGTCTCTCATTACCGCTCTCTGTCAGAGCATCCAGATAGATCAGATGATGATTATGACCCTGATTCCTAAGATTCCATATCTAGAGGTCTGTAAAGATTTTGGTCACCTCACTCTCAAACTTCCAATTGCATTGCTGCTGGTGTGGTGGATCAGTCTCCTGTTGCAGCTGTACACTGTGTGTCTTGAGAGGCAAGAATGTCAGTCATTTTCTCTGTGCATCTGCAGAGCATCCAACACAAAGCCTTCATCAGGTTTTGGAGTATCACTGTTGTAGCAACATAAAACAATAGAGACGCAGGCCAGCATTTTGAGCAGCTGCTGATGACATTCTTAAGCTAATAAGAAAAAACCCTACTTATTTCTGGAAAGATTTAATTTTGAGGTGGGAATGGAGGCATTTAGAAATTTACAGCAATGCGATAGGAGGCAAGATGCTGAGAGAATTCCGAGTAGACCAATAGATGCAGAGGGAAATATGATAGTGTTTTCTCTTTGGGTAAGGCTTATAAGCTTAGGTCCTGGGCTGGTTTGCATTTCATATTTCTGTATTAGCTGCAGCTTTGCTCTAGCTAAGGGGTTATTCAAAGCCTTTGTTCATTATGTAGCTTAGCCTTTGCCTACTCTACCAAAGGGTAGTTTCTGATAGTATTATTGCCTTGCTTCATGCATGACCAGAAAATAACTTGGTTACCTTGGCTTATATGCATGCATAACAAGAGCTTTGCTGGCATAATGATATTAAATGGGTGTTTGTTGCAAAATAACATAAACTAACCTCAGTTATTGATCAATCTCTTTCATCAAATGTTTCTGGATACATAGAAAAGTGGAAGAGTAATGTACTCATGGCTGTAGAAAGTTTACTCATTATCTCATATATCCATGAAAAGTATTCCAGTTAAGCAGGAAAACTATTTAAAATTGCCTCATTAAATTAATCTGTAGTGAATATACGAATATGAAAATGAAATGCTAGAATTATTTTTCAATTAGTAAAACATGGGAAGTCCAAAGACAGAAACAGAGTTTTGAGTTTTTAGCTTTGGGACAGAAGATGGAGGAGATAATATTTTATCAACTGTGTACTGAAAAAAACTCTAGGCTCCTAAAATTCTTTCTTTAATGCAATTCATGTAGCAAAAGACTGTAGAATCCTATAGCCATAATGAATCCAGAAGTAAAAACCTATTTGTTTTTTGGTTGGTTGGTTGGTTGGTTTTTTTCATAGCTCTATTCACAAATTTAAAAAATATAAGTTTCTGTTAAGGTCACATTTATTACAATGTAGTATTTTGTTCTCTGGAACTCTTACCAGTCAGCAGTCAGTATCTTGTAGGCATTCTAGGTCAGCCTAAGCACACGTATTTTCTTGAGGATTAATTTAAAGGATAATTCACATATCAACAGTTCAGTGGCATTGAACTCCTAAACTTACCGCACTATTAGAAATTTTACAAAAGTAATTATTAGCCAAAATCTGAATAATAGAGTATGTATGTATATTGAGCATACCTTCTAAAGCAAGCATGAGCAAATATAGAAACTGGATCTCTCTATGCATGAGGTGTAAGAGGTTTTTCAGGGCTGTTTGAACTATATACTGCCACCTACAAGATAAAGAGAATCTATGGAGCTAAAGCAAAGTGGGGTCTAACCCAGGTCAACTCTCTTCAGCTGCCACCAGAATAGGTGCCTAGGGAGGAAACCAGCAACAGAGGTTGGTGTCACTGCTGGGCAGTGTAGCCAGTAGGCTGATATGTCACAACAGTAAGGGAGCACTCCTCTGAATCCTCACTGGGCTGTCCACATGTCCTCAGTCCTGGTTGTTGCCATCTGTGCTTGCTTTGCAGTAGGATCATCAAGATGAGGCTTTTCTTTCCTGAGTAATGAACCTAACTCCTGCTGAGCTGCTGGGGCTGCAATGTGCTGTGGTTCAGAAAATGAGAGTGTTTACAGGGGTAGAACTATATTTATATCAACAAATTCAGAAAACATAATGGGGATTGGAGCAATATAGCCTGTGTTTGGTGTATATAATAAAGTTAATTGGTAACTTCAATATTAAAGCAAAGATCCTTACAAAAATATGTGGTCTAATCTCTACTCATTTAAGACTGAGCAAACTAAGACAGGATATATTGATAGACAAACATAGCTGAGTCCAAAGTCATTAGCAGAGCAGTGGTGATACTCTTGTGATTACTCTGGCAAGGATTTTCTGGCTGTCTTTCTCATATGCTGTTAGCCAAATGTGGGCCGATCCTTAATGGATGCTGTGATCTTAATTTCAGCTGTCCAAAGTCTGATGTGCCCGTCTTGGACTGGAAGTAAATGAGCTTCTTTTGCTTTATTTGGCTTTGTAGTTCACTGAGATCAGTTAACTCTTGGTTTGGATTAATACTGAAAAGAAATTTGAGATATGTTTTTATTTGTTGCTTGTTATGTTGCACTGAAGAGATTGCTAAGGATCCTTCCTTACTCTGTCAGACAGAAATACAAATGAGAGTCGTTTTGGAGAGTCAGGACTGCCATATGCTAATATAAATAAAATTACATGACAGAAGTTGCAAGGCTGTTCTGTTTAATACATGTGTATAAAACAGGCCCTTGCAGCTACTTGGCAAGTGTCACCTCTTTGGGAGCAGCAGAATGACCCTGAAAGTGGAGTGTTGCTATGAAATGTACATATGTATTGTGGGCAGTGGGGAAAGACTGACCTGCTGTTACCCACCACAAAAATCCAGGCTGCTCAGCTGTGCCAGCAAGGGAGGCAGGAAGGGATGATGAAGTTTGAATGTTGAGTGGGTGGGCTGGACAGCTCCTCCCAGGTCAGCCACTCCTCTGTAGCAGTGAGCCAGCTGTCAAGTGTGAGGAGCACAGGAGTGGGCAGGCAGCTAATGGGCAGCATTTGTTATTTGAACTGCATGGAAAAGGCAGTGGGCTTGATATAATATAAGCAGGTTTTGTATAGACACTGATGCACTCTCTATTTTGTCATTGCTGCTCTCTGGCTTTGGTCTACTTCTGTTGTCATCTGTTGCACTGAATATTTGTGCTTTGTCTCCCTCCCCTTTTCAAACTGCACAGGCAGAATTCATTTAGTTAAAGTTTACAGAGTATGTATCTAGATTCCTAAGAAAATCTGTGGGATTAATATAGATATATGGAAGGATGCAATTTTAGCTCTGAAATTGCTACTTACAGGGTTTGATGCTCTTTGAGCTAAGGTTCTGTAAGTGGAAGTGTTAGAAATGGTAACATCAGAGCTCAAAGGTGAATTAGGGTCAGCCCCTACTTCCTGTAGCTATCTAGACATAGAGGTAGTAAATGGGAGTTATTTGAATAGGTCTTAGGGGAATATCAAGAGGATTGTTCTATTGTATATGGTGTCTACTGGTGACTTCACATTACCAGAAGGGGGAAAACTCAAATGCTCATATTTTCTAAGCACAAATCTTAGCAGTTCAACACTTAATTCATCAGGGTGAGCATCAGTTATCTGTGAGCTGCATGGGGCTGATGACACACAACTGAACAGTAACATCCTGAAAAGCAGCAATGTGTAGTGTGTGAGTCACTAACCTGCCCTGTCCAAAATGGAAGAGGCTGAGAAGTGACATCTCATTTCTAGCACCCTGAGAGGTAATTGTGAGTGAGTGATGCCTGCAAAGCATTCTTACTGTATCAGTTTTAGCAAGCAGAGGGAACACAGAGGTTTGGGAACGGTGGCAGAGATGAAAAATGGCATTTGGAAATGGGGCTTGAGAATGGCATAATGATTCCTGTTAAATCTGTGCCTTTCTTTATGATTATTAGCCATTTTAAGTGAAATGGGTTTTGCATTTAGAACAAGTCTCTGAGCAGATGATTAATGGTTTTATCTGTAATAACTTTACATTTTATAGAACCCTGCTAGGAGTCCGCATCTGGTGTGCCAAGCTATTTAAAGCTGTGTTAATTCTGTTAATTGCTCTACGTTTATTTGGATTGCTGGCACCTGCGGGCTTTAGGATAATGGGGGTGGGGGTCTGTGTATACATTCTCTCTCTGTTTCTAGCTAAGAAAAATTGAGAGGACTATTTCCTCAGCTAGGAACAGCAACCTTGGCAGAACATCCTGGCTGGATTGGTTGTCCTTGAGATCTCCCTTTTTTACTACAGCTGAATGCAGTGAGATGACAGCCAGAGGCAAGATGCTCCTCTGATTGGGGCAGGAGGTAGGCGGACAATCTGCTTTTGCATGCACTTGCCAACATGAGGCAGCAACAGGAAATGAAGCCAGTGATTTTTCAAAAGGCTGGTCAAGTCCATACCATTCTGATCCTGCTTCTCAGCTGCCCTACAGTGTTCCTTTTCCAGTTTCTTCTTATTTCTGAAGTGTTCCTGTGGGTTTCAAGCCCTGGAGAGATGTGAAGAGAAGTATGCTGATGCTTTCTGAACTTCTGTCAGAGATAAGATCTGGCTGTGGAATTAAAGACATTCGAGGTGACTAAAACATTGCTGAGAAATGCTAGGAAGGCAGAATAGTTGTTTTCGTGTTTGCAGCTGGATTGGCCAAACCACTGAAATAGTCTGGAACAGGCTCTGATGACAAAACTTTTCCATCTCTGGCAATGGGCAGCCAAATGGGAAAGCATGGAGATTTTAGTTAATATGAGCTCAATATAGCTACTATCTGAGTGGGTAGAGGAGATGGTTATTCTGGTTATGTAGGGATCAGTTCTCTCACACCTCTAACATGGGTTTCAAGCCTGTGTTTCAGCTTCAGTGCTGCTAGGACAACTTCCCAACAAAAAGACAATTAACTAAGAAGATCAGTTCACACTCTATTACTTGCTTTATGAGTGTCTTCAATAAAAACAACACTTTTTCTTGAGAAAACAGGTGAGAAGTTAAAGTGAAGTCTATTCTCCTTGTGCTGCTGATACGACCATGTGAGTATTTCTGCAGCTGCCCTATATAACCCCTTATGATGACTGACTAAATGGAATGTTGGTTGTAGCCTCCCAAAGGAGGGGGTTGCCATATCACCCTTTTCAAAGACGTAAAGAACTGTGAAGAAAAGTACATATTGCAATGGGAAGAGCTTTCTCAGGAGTTTGATAGACCAAGATCCTTGTGATGACTTGCCATTTCTAAAGGACAAGGCTGTTGTATTTGTTATCTCTCTCAAGTAGAAGCTGTTAATGGGGATGCCCACTTTCTTTGTTCTGTCCAGATAGTGGTTAAACAGTCAATTACAATATTAAAATTGGTTACAAAGCAAAGCTCTAGAAAAGTATATGGTGTTTTCGTATTTAAGAGAGGGTTCTTCCTCTGCAGCTTCAATGTTCAGCTAACAAGGTAAGCTGTTAGCTGAGCACTTTCCTCCATTTCCCTGATTTATATCCCAGGGCTGATTTTTCTTAAAGTAGTCTCATTTAAGATAACAAGAACACTGAATGCCTCCTTTCTTCTTTGGTTTGGTGTTCTTGCTTCTCCCTCCTTATCTGAGCCTAGTTCCTGTTATACATAACTAACACTAGTACACCACAAAGATATGCAGTTCTGTCACTTCCTCTCTCTTCTCAGTTTTTTTCTTACTGTGTATTTCTCATATGTTCTCCAATTAGCATATGCCTAGCTCTTCTGGCTTCAGGCTAGTTTTCATGTTTACAACCTCTGTGACACATTTTGTTAGAACTTCACAAATCATATATCATAGGAGAAATTAATTATGCATGTAACTTATTAGGTTAATAACTTTCATCTTATTGTGAGCTTCACTTAAAGTTGTGCATTAATAATTCAAAGGACAGCTTTGACATCAAGTGCATTTTCTAAAGCACTTCTATCCCTTCATATGAGTTTCGTGTCTGTGTGAAAACCACAGATGGTTTTTAAAAACTTGATTCCAGCTGTTTCCACATTTCTCCTAGAGGCTAGATATGCCTGCGCATCTAGCAGAGGAAGGCAATTAAATGTTGGTCTCTTCTTTGGTTTTGCAACTGGAATTTAAGGGAAAAATTGGTATGTATGAAGACACCTTTTGGTAAGAATCATTGAATGGTCTGAATTGGAAGAGACCTTTAAATGTCATCTAATCTAACCCCCGTGATATGAGCAGAGACATCTTTTACTAGATCAGGTTGTTCCGAGCCCCATGCAGCCTGACTTGGAAGGTTTACAGGGGTCTTACCACCTCTCTTGAAGGCCTGTGCCACTGCCTCACTACCCTCATCATCAACTGTTTCTTTCTTATATCTAATCTAGGTACTCTCTTCTGGTTTAAAACCGTAAGCCCTTGTCCTGTTGCAGCAGGCTCTGCAAAAAAATTTGTATTTCTTAAAAGCTCTCCCTCCTTAAGTACTGAAAGGCTGCAATGAAGTTTCTGCAGAGCCTTCTCTTCTTCAGGCTGAACAGTTTGAACTCTCTCAGGCCATCCTCAAAGGAGAGGTGCTTTTGCCCTCTGCTCATCTTCGTGGCCCTCCTCTGCACCTGCTCCAGGGGTTTCTGCTGACCTTGTTAAACATCATGAGATTCCCATGAGCCCACATCTTGAGCCTGTGCAGGTCCCTTTGGATGGCATCACATTCTCCAAGGTGTGTCAGCTGCACCACTTAGCTTGGTGTCATTTCCAAAACTTGCTAAAGGTGCACTTGATGACACTGTCTTTGTCATTGAGGAAGGTACTGAACAGTCACAGTCACACTTGTTACTGATCTCCATTTGGGCATTAAGGCATTAACCACAGCCCTTTGGATGCAACCAATTCCTCATCCACTGAACAGTCCATCTGTCAAATCCAGATTTCTCTAATTTAGAGAGAAGAATGTTGTGAAGAGCTGTGTCAAAAGCCTAAATCTGAAAACTGCCTCCTCAAATACCCAGGCAAGTCTAACAGATCAGATGTGTGCTAATACTCCTCTAAAAACATTCCACAGACTCCACTTCTTTGGAGTGCTGCAGACAAGCTTTGATGATGGTGCCAAGGACTTAAGACTAGCATTGGCATTGTATTCGAGCTGTCACAGCCAGGAGCTGCCTTGGTTTTATTGAGGCCTCAATAAGTATATGGACGGGAGAGTTTTGGCAAATGTAGTCTAGCTTTCAAAAGTCTTTCAGTGATGTGTCCCACCAAAAGGCTCTTCAGGAACTGAAAAAGCAATGAGAAAGAAGGTCTGGGCACAGAGGAAGAACTGGTTGGAAGGTAAAAAAACCAGAATGGAATAAACAGAATGCGCTAAATAATTCCCATGGGAGGGCCCTAGTGGAAAGACTTCTGGGATCCATGCTGAGGTCTGAAAATTAGTTAGTGGAATTATGAGTGGAAAGGGATGTGGGTGGAGACAGTATATATTTTACTGAGAACATGAAAATTTTCAGGTGAGAATTGTCTGCAGAACTGCAAAGGATGACCTAGTAATGCTGAATGTCTGGACAAATAAATAGCAGGTTAAATTAAATGTGTGTAAACACAAATTGAGGTATTTATATTGGGAGGGAGAGACTCCTTATATTGCATATGTAATCATAGAGTTCGAGTTGTTTCTTATCTTTTATTAAATAATTAGTTAAAAATATTTTCTCAGTGGTCAATATTGGGCAAGTAAGCACATCTAATATTATGCATTCATAGGAAGGGAATAAGAGTGAAACAGAAAATATAATGATGTCATTAAATACAGCCACACTGGACACTGTCATCCTGTCAATTTCAGAAAGGGGAGAAGGGCAACAAAGATCATCCGAGGTCATTAGAGAGACTTCTATACAAGAACTGTCAGTACAGCCTGGAGCTCTTTGTAACTGAACTGATGGAAAAAGGATACAAGAGTGGGGAATCAGTGTATTTTCTGTTTCTTTTTGAATGCAGGCACTAAGTGTAAGTTCAAACAAAGGCAGGGCAAGCTTCAGAACAATCAAAAAGAAATATGATGGAAATGAAAGTAATGGAAGCCCTTGCCATGGGATGTTACTATAACTGGAATAATCACAGAAGAAAAATTATTGATGGTGTATGAAATACAAAGACATAAGTTTCTGCATGCAAACTCTCTCAAGCCCCAGATAAGTGGAGTCTGTGAAATGGTTTTATGGATGGGTATTTAGATTTGCTTGGGTATTTGAGGATATGGTTTTCAGATACAGGATACTGATCCAATGTAATATGGAGAATTTTATGTTTAAATATTTCCTGGTATAGCTACACCATTTCTAGGCTCCCTGCAGTATTTCAAAGTTGATACTCCATTTGCTTTGCCTTCCATTAACTACAGTGTGCCACAACCCATCAGAGGCTGTAGTACACATAATCCCTTCATTGCAAGTATTGCATAACAAGATCATGTTCTTGAAGGCTTGTACACAGCTGAGGGGAAAGGCAGCAGAAAATCAATTTGGTGTGATGCTTGGCATGCAGGTTTGTGCAGCAATGTGTAGATGTGGAAGTGAGATGTGTTGGGAAGAGATGGAGGAACAGACACATGAAGGTTGAGAAAAGGGTAGAGTGCCCCATGTGGGCAGGAGGTGTAAGGATGTCCTTTGAATGAAAACAAGTGTTCATATGTGTAGCAGCCTACATTTGAGGAGGTTACTTTAAATGAAAAGAAAAGCAATAAGGGCTAAATGAAACTCAGATGTTTGCAGGGAAGTGCAAAACAACTTGACTTCTTTCACAATTTGTAATTATTAAGGCCCCCAAACATTTGGTTGGAAACGAGGATATTAGAAGTAGTTTTACAGTTCTGCTTGTTGAGCTGAATTGTCTTTCACTAAAGATGATCTTTCTATATATGGAATTGGGAATTCTGTAAAGGTTTGGAGGGAGATTTCCAGTAGGAAAATTCTCCCAGATCACTATGAGCTGTGGTAGCTTCAGACAGCTCTCAAGCCTTAACTTGGATTTGGAGATTTTTCCATCCATGACTAATGGTCAGACACTGATCATCTGTATTTTCTCCCTGTGGCTGTAACTGTGGAAGTAACTGTTAAGAAGGTTTATTACTGTCCAACTAGACCTCTTTTCTGAGCACTGAATTCGTCTGGAGTTGTCTTTTACAGGACAACCCAAGGAGTGTTTTTTACTTCCTCAGAGAGGTAGACTGGTGCTGTGTAAAAAAGGGATGATAAATGTTTACTCTACTGGGACAAACTCCAGAGAACAATAGATATTAGAAATAGTAAACATCTGTCAGGTCACCTTGTTCATCTTCTCCTGCCAGGAGTGCATTGTTCCTTTCAGTGTATTAACTTGGAAACATTTATACAAAGAGTTATTCTCCATGGGACTGTGACTGTCATTTTCTGTGTTCTGTTTACTGCTGCTAAACATGTCTTAAGGACAAGTAAGGCTTCTCTTTGCACCTTGATTTCTTTGCATTTTGAGTACTGGAGACTTAACAGCAAACATATATGAAAATAAAAAGCAACTAAAATGAAAATAATTATTGTTGTGAGAATTACATGTATTAGCACTATTTGGTTATTTAAAGACTTTCTCAACTAAGAAATCATGTGAAAAACTGGCAAAAGTTATTCAACAGACAAGTGGCGCGACCAGGAATAAAAATCAGGAAACATAACACCTGATCTGTTGCTTAATTCAGCAGAATATAAATGCCTGCCACTCAAACTGAGTCTGCAGTCATATTTTCTCTTCCTAATTAAGTGATTTGTGGCATGTAAGCATTTCAAAATGTCAGAGAATTTTAAGGCCCAAAATCCCCTCCATACCCAGCTAGCTCAGCCTTCAGGTGATGATTCATCCCCACTTATATGTGGATTCAGAGTGGTCATAAACAACAAACATAAAGCCTCACTTTCCCCTATGTCCCTCACATTAAAACTAATATTTTGGACCTCTTTTTAAGTTGTTGTGTTGGTTAACCACCTCCTACTACAAAAGAAATTGGGCCTTTATAATCTGTTTGGAATTTGTCTGACAATGGCCCCTAAATGTGGACTATTTTGATGCAGTTTTCTACTGAAACAAAGATGCTTCAGAAATCTGGTGGTTATCTGCTGTAAGCAAGTATTTTCTTTATTAGTCTTCTGAAATCAGTGGAGCTCCTTGTATTTTATGCTAAGGCATTTATTCTAGTTTTCAAATCATGTTGAAGCTGCTTGTTATATTCTTTGCAATTATTTAGAGTCCTTTAACAAAACATAGACATTAGAATTATACCAAGGGTTACAGTGCATCAGTGGTATCAATGCTGCATATTGCTAATTCTTTTCATTTGTCCTGAGACTGTACCGCCTTTTTGCCCATAGTTTTACTGGAAGCTCACATTTTCTCCTCTGATGTCTTCTGAATTTTTCTCAAAGGTGAGCTCTCTTGCAGCTTCCCCTTCCTGGTTCTGTAGTTCATGGCCTGTCTTCCATGTTTGTAAGCTTATATATTTGAGTACTCAAATGTTTTAAAAACTACTTGAAATGAAAGGGACTGGATTTCCATGCTCTATGAATAACTCTGTATGACTGACATATCATTAAGGTTGTTCAGTGATCTGCCAAACTTGGTGTTGCCTTCAAGTATCAGCTTCAGTGATTTCTATATTTACTTCTAGGTAATTGATAATATATTTATTACGATTGCATCAAACATAGGTTCTTATGGTGCATTAGAAATGCCCCTTATCAGTAATGCTACCCCACTGACAAATACTTTGTGAGACTGTCAGCTGAGGACTGATTATCTATCTATCTATCTATCTATCTATCTATCTATCTATCTATCTATCTATCTATCTATCAATCATCTATCTATCTATCATTACATACTCTTTTGTTCTTGTATGCTGTTTATTTGAGCAGAGCTTCAATGTCTTCTGGTGTTCAGCCACATACCTTAAAAATGTTTCATCTACACTTTCACCACTGTAATTCAAATTATATCAGGCTTATTTGATAGCAACTCCTTTTACACAGGAAGGTCTAATGACAGTAAGTATTGTATTCTTCCCCTTTCATGTTTTTATTAAGCACTTCAGATAGAAGCTGTTTGCTATTTCCTCCAGGGTTGATGTTTCCCCCAGGCTTGTCCTGTTTGGCTTTTTAAAACATTCACACAACATTATCATTCTTTTATTCTTCTGTTATCTTTCTGTTATTCCAAGATTAAAAATAAACCCCAGTGGATCATAAATCTCCTCATTCAGCTCTTTTAAGAAATTGGAGCAAGTGACCCAAGTCTGTGAAATTAAAAATAAAGCATATTATTCCTGATAGCTGATCAACATCCCCTTTTATTCTCATGGATTACAAAATACTCTGTCATCTTCTTGTGATATAAACACTTAGGTTCTTCATGTATTTATATCTGACAGAGAAAAAATATTTAATACTTCATAAATTATATAAGCTGAACCTTTTAAACAAGCAATTGCCATCTTCGTGTTATAATGGACTTTTATGTCAAGATACAACTTTTTTTTAACCACTAGTGCATCCTATAGTGATTTAAAGACTTAATTTTTTCATTGGGTCACTAGGAAAAATTGCACATTGCTTCCAACCTAAATAGTTGTGATTTGGTTATATCATTATGCTTTTATGTCCTAAACTAAAGCAGATCTCTTCTGCTAGATGGAGATCCCCTGTAGCATATAGATTTGGATCAACATGTAACCTTCCTTTGGGTGAAATAGGTGGAATTCATTGGATAGCTCACCCAGTATAGGGTAAAAGTTTTTTTATGTTCTTTGATGGTTTTTAACATGGTTTTTAAAGCATAGGCAAGATAACAGGCCACAGTATCATGCAATGGTTTCACTAGTACTATATATATATAATCAGTGTCTTTTGTCTGTACTTTATTGATAGTTTCCTACTTTGACACTGAAAAATCACAATTAGTCTTCTCCAGAGCTACTTTACAAAGGCATTTCATGTTCAATTGCTTATACACCAAGGCATGCATGCTCTTTTCATAGTCACTATTTAGAAGGCTTAGATACGGTTCCCATTGTGTGATAGTTGCTTACAGTCTTTGATCCTGAATCTATAATCTAGCAATGGCCTGAACTGAAATAATGTCTGAGTATATATTATTATATGCATGTCTAAGTGATAAGTAATCTGAGTTTTAGCTATCTTATTGTTCTTTTCAAGAAAACCACCTTAGGTGTCATGACTTTTTTGTAGTACCTGGAAGTTGGTCTGTGGTTGTTCAGTCGAGGGAGGACTGAAAGTTTCTGGGCAGTGTCACTTTCCCCAGTGTGCTGCCTCAGTCTATCTTTCTCTGCTACTTGGAAAGCTTTATTAATAACACTTCTTTCATAAAATTAGAAGAAACCTCAAAGAAATATATGCCTGTTTGTGTGTTTCCTCTTCTTGCCATTAATTTTTTTTT
Source organism: Toxostoma redivivum (assembly GCA_013397375.1). Taxonomy (NCBI): domain Eukaryota; kingdom Metazoa; phylum Chordata; class Aves; order Passeriformes; family Mimidae; genus Toxostoma; species Toxostoma redivivum. The sequence goes on along the minus strand of VXBI01009243.1, from coordinate 1,371,007 downwards.
TATGCAAGGGATCCACTGAAATAAGCCTGCAGTCATAAATTTTTGGTAATTGATGGTACAGGATGATCCTTATGTTTCTCTGTGTCAGTGGAAACTGTCACTTGCAGTTTGCTACCTGCCACTTGCTACCTCCTCACTTCCCTGTCTACACCAGTGTCTACAACATGTAATAATCAATAGCAATTGTAGTAATAGTAGTAATAATGTAATAGTAATGTTTCTTTAGTGGCATAGATTTTATCTAGCAAAATGAAACTTGGTTTTAGGAGGCAGTGACTATGCATCTTACACCTCTTACGGGAGCATGCAAGCCAAGTTTGCAGGATGTGATTCATATGAGGGGTTTTTCTTTTTCTTGCTTCAAACTAATTTTAGGGTTTGACTTTCAGGGTCCAATAATTCTGCATAAACAACAAAAAAAATGGCAAGAGGCTGATGATCTTCCTTTAAGAGGCATGTTAGCCTATATAGGACAAAATAAATTTTTAGCACAGTGCAGGAAGAGCAGTTGAGAACTTTTCTCTGATTTCTGAGCTTCTGTGGCTTTGTGAGGGACTAATAGGATCAGGGACAGAGGTCTGAAACCCATCTTTCCTTGTAGAAGCTTCTGGGAAATAATTCTTACCCTTAGTAATACCTGTTGATAGACCTGCATGCAAATGATGGGTTTGCAGTGAGAGGTATCAGGTCTATGGATACCATAACAGTGTGAGATTCTTCTGCTTTCAAGGGCAAAGAAATTGTGTTCTAAAAACCATACACTCCTTATTGACAGAGTGACTGAGGAGTTAGAGAAATAACTTCCCTGTTTTGTTTACTATTTATGTTGCTCCCAAAGCAGAATGGGTAAGTATGAGGTAGCTGAAAAATGCAGTCCTTTCACAGGATATTTCCAAAGGGAAAGAAAGAGAAAAAAAGAGTATAGTAAAGTATAGAAAACAGCAGCACTTTTGGTGTGCCATAACCATCACCACTAATGTTCTCCTTTTGAGTGCCTTATATGTGAAGGACCTCAGCCAAGCAGAACAATGACTGCCTGGGAATGGCAGGACACAGTGATGCTGGGAAGCATCATGGGCTGAACATATATTCTCTAATAATGTACTTTTCAGCATTTCACTCTTAATATTCTGCACACAGGGCTTTTTTTTAATGTGGTTGTTGTGTTGTTTTTTTGGTTTTTTTCTTAATTGCCTGTTTGAAATATTACAATAATCGGAGCTGACATTGAGTTATTTGGAATTAGAACAGGACTGTAGGCAATATTGTGCCAAATCCAGTATAGCTTACATTAGAAATACTTTACTTAAGCCACTCTTGTCATTTTCTTTGCCTCCTTCCTTGTCTGTGCTTCTTTCACGTCATGTCATGTACAGCAAAGTAAGTTGCATCTTCTGAACTGGTATCTTACTTTGGGATATACTGGAGGGTGTGGAAAGGCTGAATTTTCAGTCAAAAGGATTCTGATGTAGTCTCACCTCCACCAGTCTTTTCTCTAATGGTAACTCTGTCCTTGTGTGGTGTTTGTCATGATTTAACCCCAGCCAGCAGCCAAGCACTGCACAGCCACCAGCAGGGTGGGGGAGAGAATCAGAAGGGCAAAACTCAGAACATTTGTGGGTTGAGATGGAGACAATTTAACAGGAAAAGCAAAAGCCACACATGCATGCAAAGCAAAACAAGGAATAGATTCACAGCTTCCCATGGCAGGCAGGTGTTCAGCCGTCTCCAGGAGAGCAGGGCCCCATGATAAGCAACAGTGACTTGGGAAGTCACCAAGACAATGGAAACACCATCACTCCAAACATCCCTCTCCTCCTCCCACTTCTCCCCACTTTCTATACTGAGCATGATATCACATGGTCTGGAACATCCCTTTGGGCACTTGGGGTCACCTGTCCTGGCTGTGTCTACTCCAACTTCCTCAACAATGTGGCAGTACAGAAAGCAGAAAAGGCCTTGGCTCTGTGTAAGCCGTGCTCAGCAGTAATAAAAACATCTCTAAATTACCATCACTATGTTCAGCACAGATCCAAAACACAGCCTCATACCAGCCACTGTGAAGAAAATTATCTCAGCCCAAACCAGCACAGTGTTTCAATAATAAGATATGCTCTTGCCTTGTGAGCTGCTTTCAGGGAAAGAGGATAGCAGTTACTAGAATGCCAAGCAGTTTGTTGGTCACACAGCTGCATAAGAACAGAATGTGGAAATCTGCATGCAGATGATGTGCATTCTTCTAATGCTGCTTTTACAGTCCTGCATAAACGTGAGTTGGGCATCAGTTAGTGAGTTGTGAGCAATTGTGTGGTGCATCACTTGTCTGTCTTGGGTTTTATTCCTCTCTCCTTTGTTGTCTCCTTTTTCTTCATTATTATTATTATTATCATTATTATTATCATTACTGTTGTTATTATTACTACTATTATTATTAAACCATTCTTATCTCAGCCTACAGGTTTTCCCTTTTATTTTATTTATGATTCTCCTCCTCATCTCATGTAGTGCTGTGTTGCTGGCTAGGGTTAAATCACAACAGCATAGGCTAAAAATCACAAGTGAAGACATGAGTACATATGTATGCACATACAGTAAAGTGCATGCAGGTACTGTTTACAAATGTGTATAAACTCATATCTATGCCTTTAGTAGCTACCAGTGCAGATCTGTACATGAATACATAAATACATATGCTTTCTTATGCATCTATGCACAGTATATGGATATGTAAATATATGGAAGTACCTCTAGGCAGAAAAATGAAGTATGTAGGGATGCTTTTAAGATGGACATTATATGTCCAAACATCCAGCCAGTCCTGCACTGAGGAATATATATGTGTCCTTGCTTCCAGGATTTTTTTTCAAGTTTTGTGACTATGTCAACCATTTTCTCTTATTCCCTTTTTTTCCCATTCAGCTGCCAGTAAAACACACAGACAAGTTTTCTTGATATATTAGAAAAAGAATGGCTGACTAATTTCTATGTATTTTGCTATTTTTGACAGCACTTGCTCAGTGCAAGGAGAATAAAAGTGCCGTAGAGGACAAACAGTAGGTTCTTTGAGTGCCACATAGACAGAGCAATCATTTCTATGTTCTGGTCAATGTGTTTGGGTAATAACAAGAGAAGGGCCCTCTTCTCAACCCCCTCCTCCAAAGGAGTCAACTCCAGAAATGGAAGTTCACCCTGTTCTGAAACTGCTGATGACACAGTAGTTACCTCGATGCTCCATAAAGGTTGGAAAAGGCTGTTGGGACTTAAACCTCTAAAGTGCATGGGAAGTCCACTTAAACAGAAAGGTTTAGGCAAATTTTTGCCAGAGAGTGGCTAAGGCAGATTTTGTTACCTGTCAGTTAGTGTGTGAGCAATGTATTCCTCTGCTTAAGATCTGGTATAGGTCATTCTTAAGCAGTAAGACAGTACTGAGCTAAACAGGAAATATAAGTAAAGTAGTCTTGTATTAAAGATGCTTTCTTAGATGTGAGATCAGTCTTCCTTGAGCTCCATGCAGAGGAGATGGGAACCCCATGCCTGGGTGCATCAAAATGGCATTGTGGCAAAAGTAAACAAACTGAGGGAAAGGTTTATTATTGTTCATATTTACATTATAGAATTCTAAAACTGAAAGAGATTAGTAGGTTGTTTGCACTGATCTGTGTTACCAAAATATTTTCTCCAGCTCAGGCACAAGGTAGTAACTAGGAAGAAGGAATATTCTTTCTTGACATCTATTGACTTGTTGTATGAATTTAGTTCCCTCTTTCTCAAAATCAGGGATAGTGGCCCTTAATGGGGGAGTGGAAGATAATACAATGTTAAATAAACTAATGCCAAGATACTAATATTCACTGAGTAACTTAAACTGCTCTGTAGGAATTTCTTATAGAAAGTATTTCTACAACTGTGTGATCTTTTTTTTTTTTTTAGCTCCTTTTATTCTGGGAACCGGCTAATCAGGTGTCTCTTTTGTCTAGTGTTTAATGCTGACTCCAGACCTGAGCTCTCTCCTTTCTGAGGAGCTCTCTCTCTTCCTGATTGCAGCAGCACACCTACTTTGAGAAGGAAGTGTAATCTGGTGCTGAGGTCTTCATCTGTCTCCTGTTTCTGCTTCTCATTTCAGTGCTTCCGCTGGAAAATGTCACCTGTGTTGGCTTTTGTTTCTGTTTTCATGTGCTTTCCTCCAAGGTCTCAGTGTGGCAGCAGTTCTGGCTGTGCTGAATGTTTCCCTATTCCCCCTTGTCCCCAGGGAGCTGCTGGACTTGCACTCCATGGGCACAGCTTCCAGATCGAAGCAAGGGATAAAGGTGAAGTTCTGCCAGCAGCCTCAGTGCACCCTGGTAGTCACTGGGTTCTTTGCATGTGTTAACACTCTGCCCAAGAAACATGTAAAGATGGTGAGTGCAGGGGAGTTTTGTTAGTAAGGGTTTCTCTGGAGGCCAGATAAAACCAGACGAACAGCTGAGGGGGAACTGTCCCATTGCAAGCCTCCCTCAATTGGTCTCACTGTTGTGCTGTGCACTAAAGCTGGTGCAGCTGGGTGGCTTCTAGATGAATAGATGAACTAGACCTTTTGGCATTGTGGTAACCGGCACTCAGTCCCAAATAGAAGATAGGTATTGGATTTTTTTGTTTTGTTTTTCTAATTTCACCCCCCGTTCTGAAAGATATAAAAGAGTTTATGACTCTTTTTCTTGCATCAGGTTGGGGGTTATAAAATGACAGTATTGTCTCTTGATGTTTCTTTCAGAATAAACTACATTTCCTGCCCTCTACAGCAAATATTGAAGCAAATAGTTAGTTCATCACATCCCTGTTTTCACACAACGTAAGGCCCAGTGCAGATAAATGTATGGGAAATCCTGCCCATGGAAGGTTTGAACTTTGTTCCATGCCATAGAATTTGAAGAGAGATGAGCAGAGAGATCCTAGAGAGATGCCAGCATTGACGAAGTTTTGCACTGGGCAAAAAGAAAGGCATTAAAAAAGAAGTTTAGAAGCTCATAGTATTTTGGGCTAGACATATGGATACAGTCCTCCTCCTCACCAGAAAATCTGGACCTGTGACAGATAGTGTCAGCCATGGGATAGTGTCATCCTGCAGTGGGAGTTCTTCAGCAGATCCAGAGTGTCCTTGGTCCCTCACAGGAGGAGAGCCCAGCTGAAGGGATGCCTCTTTCTTTGGCTGACATTGCAGGTGGTGGGAGGTGTCAGTGCCTCTGAGACCTTTGTGCTAAGGCTGAGGGAGGGACACATGCTGGGATGCAGCATCCTCAGCTTTGAGAGTCCAGCTACAACCAGTGTCAATATCCTGCTGCAGTGTGTTTAAGTGTGCATCACTTTAAGTTTGTAGGGTTAGTCTGTGCAATACTAAATATACTAAATGCTTCCTCTGTGGCTGTAATCTCATTCTTACTTCAGCAGTGCTCACTGTTGAGCATGTGCTCTCCCATATGTAATGGTAAATATTTTCAATTTGTTTTTTGCTGGGCAAATGACAAGAACATAGAAGACACTGCTGTAATTGGCACAATTTTCTTAGCAATTGCTTTGCTTATGTTGGAAACCTCAGCAGTGAGATTAATGCTTACCTGGCATATGGAGACTGAACTACCTTCCTGTACCTTCCAGGGATATTCTAGTGAAGCAGGCTCAAGGCACATTGGCTAGGGAAGCTAGGTTGTGGAGAAAAACTGCATATCTGTGAGTGAGCAATGTCTATTCAGTATTCTCACAGAAGACTTTTCACATTAGTGTTCTCATTAAAACACATCACTGAAGTGAAAAGCTGAGTGAAATTAAGAGTTTCTGTTCCAAATGAGTTTCCTTCAGCTGACAATTGTTTTCATTGCTGCTGGTAAGATTAATTTTTAAAAAATTTAAATCTATGAAATCTTCAAAACTGAGTTCATATGTAACATTCTGATATTTCCTGAATCAAATTATTTCATCTTAATTATTGAGTTGACCCCAAATAATCCAGAGCCTGTTTAACACAAACTGTATTTTCCTCTCCAGTGCAGTTCATGTGTTCTGTAAGGCCCTTGTGTCCATTCTCCCAGAGGAGTATTTGATTAAGCTGCTTTGTGGCAAAGACAGTCTTGTGTCTCTGCTGATACCAGGTGGGACACTGACATTGTGTCATGTGAAAGTATTTTCTTAGGGAGTGGAGGCTAGAGGTAAAAAATGGGGACCACTATTGAAAGTAAATGCAATTCCTGAAAAATGTTGGTTTATGTTATGGTTAAGCTCATGCAAAAGCTTTTCTGTAAAGTTTGATAAAACTAAACTTGCCATATTGGTTTGTTACAGATTGAAGTGAAGCATTTAATTGCTAATTCTCTTTGAGAGAAATGGAGTTCTCTGTTAAAAAGTCATCCTGATGGAAATATTCACCCAGCCATACTAAACAGATTTATTTCCTGAGATAGGTCTTTTGTACTTGCACAACCTTAGGTGGATTTAAACTACAATGAAATCACTAAATGGAGTGTTATTTGCTAAGTCATTGTCTGACAGACTTTTCAGTGTTGTAGGGTTCAAGCCTTAAATGATGAATGGGGCCATCCTAAAATAATTCCTCTCAGCCTTTCAGCTGAAATTCTTGAGACACTTGACAGTAATAATTTCCTCACTTAATCATCACTGAACCAAGCTGGACAGATTTAGCTTGTGCTTGCTAGACAAATCTGAGATTTCAGGATGCGTTTAGGAGGAGCAGAGTATTCTGTAACTGGTGAATGTCTGTGTAAGCTCACTACAGGACTGAATGTAATTGAAGTCAGCTCCTGCATGCTGGAAAAGAAGCTGCTGTGATAATGATTTTTTTAAAAAAGTTTTTAAATTAAAAAAAATTGTTTAAGCCTCAAGCTTTGTTAGGGACGTAATTTGTAAATTTAGGCTCTTCAAATTTGTGAGGTGTCAGTATTGTGTTACTATAAGGTTTATTCTTTCTTCCTGTCCTTGAGCACTATAGGAAAGTCTTTAGACTAGATAGTAATTTGCTCTTTCATGTGTTCCTCTACTCTCTCTTCACCCCCCAACACAGAATCATATAAAATAAAACTAGAATGGACCATGAGAGGTTATCTAACCCTTTACGCTTCCATTGTCCCAAAACAAAAACAATGGCATCTATGTGAGTTTTAACAGCAATTTTTTTGGCCTGAAATTAAAGGTCTCCAGTGGTTACTGCTCTTCAGACAATCTCTTCCAGTGCTTCACTGTTCTTAAATTTAAAAAACCCTTTCTCTAACACTTTCTTGCTGTAATTTTTTGCCAATTATTTCTTGTTCTTTTCAGCATGGGTACAAAGAAGAGATTGTTCCTTTCTGCTTTGTAGTAGCCCTTTTGTATTTGAACTCTCTATAGTGCCTCCTTTCAAACTTCCATTATCTAGACCCCTGATTATTTTCATTGTTGTAGTCTGGAGTCTTTCCAATATTTTCACTCCCTTCTTGAAGTACAATTCTCCAAAGTGAACATGATCTCCAGTAGAGTACAGCACTATCTCTTTCTCCATACATTCCAGCATGCATCCAGCATCCATCTTTCAACCTACCCAATGAATGATTTTCTATGTGTAGCTAAGTATTTATTTCTTCTATTTCGTTTTACCTCTGCACTAGGCTCAGTGTAGAACAGAGAATTTCCTCATTATTGTATATGGATAAATATTTTAAAATAAGTACAGACATATCTTCTCTATGTCCTTACGTACAGAAATACATCTAAGGTACAAACTGCTTTTCAGGGCTAGCACGAGGTATATCTGTATCTGTGGCATAAATAAGGGACATCACAGCTGGCTTTCTTGGCTTCCCTGTCCTGCAGCTTTTTTCTTCTCTGTTACTAGGCCAAATGGAGGTTGAATAGAACATAGAATAGAGGAAAGTTCAGTTTGTGCACCTGAATTCACAGTGGAATGCCTTAAACATTTCACTGTAACTTAAAGGTGAACTATATTACTGTCAAATACCAGACGGTCAGTTTTTTACCTTTGTATTAACAAGAATCAACTAGATTTTTAGAAACAGAATGACAAATCTGAATCTCTCAGAGTATTTTTTAGGTTTACTAGTAAAGGCAAAATATCTCCTTGTATTCATTTACATATTTTGGCTAGTGAACACTTCTGCAAAACCAGTTCCACAATCTCAAGTTGGCTGCTGTGATATGAGGAACATACTTTAGACAATACTGAGTTTAGATGTTTCCTTACCATTTCTTAGAAAAATCTAGGGGAAAGTGATATTTTAAGAAATACAGAACTGATTTTCTGTGATCTCTTTCTTCACTTATTGCAGAACTTGAAGTGTGTAGCGAGGAAAAAAGAAGACTTGATGCTTCCATCACAAAAGAGCATTCATCCTCAAATCATAGTTTATGCTAGAACAATTCTACATAATCTTACTGCTGCCTTTTCTCTAGCTGTAGTCTTGGAGGCTATAGAATCCTTCAGCATTTCTCTTTCAACTATAAAAAATTTTCTTACTCAACTAGACAGTGTCATGACTTTTTTTTTCACAAATAAATATGTCTAATTTCTAATGTTCCCACATCACGTTTATCTCAAGATGCAATTGTGGTGTCTGCAGTGACATCACGATGGCTGCATGCCTGTGCCTGGCTGTACATGCACAGCTAGTGCATGCCACTGGTGGCTACGTGCCCATTGTGGTGTCCCTTTTGGGATCAAAGGATAGTTGTCACCTCAGTGAAGTCCTGGGTCCTCTGTCTTCTCTATCTATTCAGGAAACGTTTTCACAAAATCAGTTAAAGAAATTCCACCCTCCCTTTTTCACTCCTGTTATACTGGCACCTTGAAAGCCTTTCTCTGTATATCCTGCTTTAGGGAATGCTTCTCTGTATCTTCCTAGAAGTCTTTAGACACTAAATCAGTCTCTTTTCTCTTCTGGAATTCTCCACAAAACCTGAAGTTATTCAGAAACCATAATTGATTTTTAAGGTGGAAAAAAAAATTGCAGGGAAGCTTGAAATACTTCTGCCTTATTTTTTAGGAATTCTATTCACCATACTCCTACTTTTAGCTGGGAGTGAAGGAAACTTTTCTGTCTGACCATCCAGGAGCCAGCTACTCTGGTAGTCACAGTTGCAGCACCTAAGCTAGGTAAAGACCCCTTTGCAGCTACACGTACCACTCTCACATGGTCAGACAAGGTTTCTTTACCAGGTCAACTCTGGGTTTCTTATAGCAGAATCTCAAATCTCTGTATCCTTAAAATGGTTTAATCTCAGTCCAATAGCTAAATAACAGCTTGAGTTTGGTGCCTCTGAGAAGGGACCCTGACAGAGGAATCCCTGGGCTTTTATACCCCCACAGTCTAAGTGCCCCCAAGTCTGGAATCATAGGCTCCTGTGGTTTCTCTGAGTGTCTGATCACCTGGCTGAGCCACAGGTCACCATGTTATCCAAACATTGGCAGTTCATGGCTTCTTGCCTTGGGCTGCTCCCATCCAGAGCTCAGCTGCAGCTCACTCTGCAGCTGCAAGCTGAGCTACCTGTACTGAATGAATTCCTCTACACTGAGTGAACACATTCTTTTTTGAACATAATTCAGATGAAATCTAGACTTGCACTGCTCTAGTCAACATTGCACAAGTTGTATTCGAGTCCTGATTGCTTGGTTTCAGTTACTTTTCATCAACGTTCAATGTATTGTTTTACACAATAGGTAAATCAACTCTTCCAGTGTGTGGAACAGTGATGGTGTTTATTACCTGAATACAGTTGCCATCCTAGTGGAACATCAAGTATGTTTATACTAGGTATCCACAGTCCACACAATGTTATTAAAATAAGTGTAGGAGCTTTAGTTACCCATCACTGAAGACTTGGATTGCTTCATTCATAGTCTGCCCCAGACACAAAGTAAAGAGCTGCTAACCAGGTGCATTTGTTTCTACTTGCTTGTCAGGGAGGGCTAGGAAAACACCACTCTAATAGACCAATGGATAAACTGTAATTTTTTCTTGCTGTAGGAACTTGCTTGGTTATGTGTAGGTGCCTTTAAAGAAGCCTTAGGCTCTAGCCTGAATATCTAGCAGTTATCCTTTGTGAGAATTGATATGGGCAGTTGGTGAAGGGGTGCAGCCTGGGGCAGAAAAAAGCAATATTCAGGCTGCAATAGGTGAACAATTTGGCTGGCCTAGTCTTCAGAGGTGCTCTTCCTAGCTAGCTAAACATATGCAACCTTCAGATTATTGCTCTTTTTCATGACGATAGTCATCTAATTTGCCAGGCTATTGACAGCCATTCCCCTTTGGAGCATGCCTGTGTCCAGCCTGTACCAAAAAATCGTGTTCCCTGCTTAATAACACCAACTCAAAGAGGAATTTTTATATTGGCTACTGGCCAAACTTAGCACATAATTTTCCCTCCCTTTTTGTTTCTCCCTCGCTATCTGCAACTTCACTTGATTGCAGAGAGATGCTTTTCATCATTGTGAAAAGCCATCTGATTAGAGCTGTCATTAATCCATGAGTGAAACTTATAAGAAGTTTAGCTGGAGAAATTCCTTGAATACTTCAGAATTGCAGAGTTGCCATTTTAAAGAAACTTCAGAACTAGATTGAGAATTATAGCTCTGCTTAAAACAAGCTCTTCTTTCTCAGCAGATTTATAGAAAACATGCTTTAATGTATATATTTTTTCCCTCAGAATGTTTCAGATGTCATGAAATTCTCCTGCGTGTGTATCAGGACTATCCTCTTCCCAACCATCCATTTCTGCTAGTCTACTAGGCATTGAATGGTCAATATTCCTTTGTTAAAGTGTATTTATTATCCTTCATGGAGAAGGAAAAAAATAATATTTTTTTCATTATTCTTGCTTCATTTTTGCAATATGAAGTGATTTTAAGATTGGAGGAATGGAGGTTACTTTTCAAAAGCTCTGTGCATAGTTTTTGCTAATAGTTTTCTTTCTCTTTTCCACCTTCCTTCCCAAAATAAAGATGGGTATGTCTGTATCAGGAATCATGTCCTTGTCTCCCTTAGACCTTCTCTGATATACATGTCAGACCTGGGATGAGTTCAAGCTTGTCTCTGTTTAAACAGGCAAGACTGGTGTTGTTCAGAAGGCACCTGACATAAATGGAGAAGTCTATGGCTCTGCTTTCATTGCTTTGCTCTCTTCTCAGTTGCTATGGAAGCCATGTGTGGCCCTAGAAGACTGTCCTAGAGAGGAAATGCATTCTGAGACACTCATAGTCTTGTTTGAATTTAGAGGCGTGGGGTTCAATAGGTATTTTGGCACATGCTGAAGAGCCTTCAAATTAGTTCAAAGGTTGCTCATAAAATGAGATTACAAGGTAGGAAGTGCTATGCAGATGGTAGATTCTACTGCTGGCAGAAAGCTTCCTCAGTGAAACATGAAAATATATCTTCTCTGACTTGCAGCAGGTGACTCTAAGAAACTGTTTCTTGAAGCTTATATGTTTGAATTATAGAATCAGTTTTTTTGTCCAAGGCTTTTTTCTTGCCTTCCTTTTTAGTGGTGTATTTTAGGATAGGATCCCAAGCATGTAAAAATATAAAAAAAAGATTCGCTGAAAGCACTGATGACAAGTCAGACCAAAACTGACAATAGCATCTTCTCCTTTACCAGGCAATTTTAACAGTTGGGAAGATGTGCTTCATCTGTCCTGCAAACTGCAGTGAAGCCTCTGTTGATTTCATTAAAACACAAAGACTCATAGGTTATGAGGCCAAAAAGTGCCATTATGATAATCTAGGCTGATTTGCTGTATAATTAATTCCTGTCTCACTATGTCTTTTAGAGAAAACAGAATAGTATTTTAATTTAAAATTTGCCAGTAGCAGAGAATACACTATAACCTGTAGTAAATTATTTCAGTAGCAAATTACCCTCATGTAAAAATAAGTCATAATATTTTAAAATGTGATTTTCTCTAGCTTCCATCTCTAGCCCCCAGATCTCATTGTCCCTTTGTCACATGCATTGAGGAGCCCTCTCTTACCAAATTCCATTTTCTGCACAGGTACTTGTAGATTACAATCGAATCACATTTTAACCTCTATCTATTAAACAGACAGAATTTGAATGTTCTCCACTATGGGACATGCATACCAGTCATTTAATTATATTCCCTCCTCAATCTTGAACTTTCGGTTTAACAATTGAACTGTCATTATCAGAAACTGCCTTAGCATTTCTCTGTTTCTGACAAGGATTCACATTGGTTTTACACCCAAGCTTTATTTCTATCCTTTTCTTTACTTGTTATGATAAGAGTTCTGGTGTATTTGATTATACATCATGATGTTGATGTCCAAATGCATCTATCAATAATACTTCAAGTCACCTATGGAAATACTTGCATTTTTTCCATAAACACAGGTGCTTTTTTACATTTCTAAAGCTCGGTGTTTTGTTTAGGGTTTTTTTTTTTTTAAAAAAAAAAAGTAATTTGGAACAACATTTGAACAACAGAGATTCAGATTGGGGTGGATATGTTTCTTTGTAAAGATTGAATTCAGAACTCTTGTATCTATTCAACAGCCTTTCTCATCTCCCCAGGTCTTCCTTTGTGCTTGCTTTCTTGGTCTCTTCATTCTTGGCCTCAGATTCTTCATTGTTAGTCACTTTCTGATTACAGCTGACTTTATGTATTTTTTTTTCTGGTTCCTTTGAAAGCATTCTGTCTCAAGGATTCTCCAGCTGTGGTACTCTTATGATTAATGAAACACTAAGCAGTCAGCATCACACCTCAGATCAACTCAGAGGCAAACCCTCTGCATTTCCCCAGAAAAGTTACTCAAGTATCAAATACATCAAAGAGGGAGATGTAATGTATGTGGCTCAGCTGTGTGTGGGAGCTGCTTATGGTCATGATATTCCCCCTACCAGCAACCCACAGAGATTGCTGAACAGATCACTGAGTCATGGCTAGATACAGCCCAGCACCACACATCAATCACATGGAGGGTACTATGCTACCTGTCTGCTCCTCTCATGAATGGAAAGATGCAGTCTAGAGGAGTGTTGGTTTGGGCAATTTTCAGTGGTATCCTATAAGCCAGGCTCTCTTCCCTTAGCACCATTAAAACTACAGGTCATTCAAGCCTGGCATTCTCTTGCCCTCCAAATCAACTCCATGCTGTGGTAAAACCCAACATGCAATGTTGCACCTCAGTCATAAGCCCTCATGGGCCTGAAGAATGGTCAATCCATGCAGCCGGCATGGTGTCTCCAATAGTGGAGGGTGCAGGTGCTATTTAGGGGGAGCACATGACCATGGATGCTGTCAGTGGTGCATTCCCTTACATTCCCATAGCACCCACTGCTGTTGGTTTACAATTGCTAGAAAACACACTCCGTCCTTTTTCTTTTAGTATCGGTTTGTGGACTTGCTGTCCATTGTTATTTCTGGATATTTTTGCATTTTCGGTTGCACTCTACTTCCATGACCTCCCCTTGGCAGCAAGTTCCAGAAGTTCACTACCCTCCATGTAAATAAGTACTTCTAAAAATCCATTTTATGCTGATTTCATACAAGTTTCAGGAAATGCCTCTAACTTATTGCTGGGTTTGACAAGAGCAGTTCTACATTAACCTTCTCCATCTTCTGTAAATTTCAATCATGTTTTTCTCAGTCCTCTCCAAATATGAGCTTGGCCTTTTCAGCATCCTGTTCCATCCTTTTAGTTGCTCTATTTATTTCCTCTTTCTGCTTGAGAAGCAGAGACAGGACTTCACTCAGCGCTCAGAAGTAAAGTCTGACTGAGGTATACCTCATTGTCTAGCAAGAGAGGATCCCCTTGCTGTGTCAGTGGAAGGAGGTGTATGGTCTCTAATGAGAGCATTTGACATGATTAATCTGTAGAATAAAACTACATAATAAATTGAGGATGAATTTTATCCCTGTTGCAGATATTAATAGCTTTGATGTTTCTGATGCCTGTGTGAGGGCAGAGCACGTTATTAGGAATTGGAGCAAAACAAGTTACTGTGGGTCAATACTGTCCTCTGCTGGGAATAACTAGAGCTTTGGGCCATTTCTCCAAATGGGATTTAACAGCTGGCTTCTCCTTTCACTCTGTGTTTTGCCTTTTGCAAAAATCTGACTGCACAGGGGAAATTCTCCTTTAATACTTAGAGAAAGCTGGAAATTCTTTGCTATCTATCAATGTATTGAATCATAATTTCTTTTTTTTCATCCTGAAGTTACCTAATTTATAAACTTATCCCTCATTCTTTCTCTCATTTGATTTTTATATTTACTGCATACACATTTCTCTGACTTTCCTGTCCTAATAGTAGAAGTAACAATGCATATCTTCTTTCCCTTCTATTTTCGTAACAATTTGCTGACAACTCATCCTGATAGGATTTTGAAAGCAGAAATCAAATGCGTGTGTATATATGCTATATGTGAAAGACACAAAGTATCTTAGAATAATAACTCCTTAGAAGAAATTAGAGTCTTCAGTAGTATCACTGAACAAGAATTCAATAAAAATTGTGATAGTTGCAGAAGTGGTTTTGCTTACTGTATGGGCCAGCTCTGCATTTAGCAAGTGTGGAAGGTGATTGAGAGGGAGTACAATTTACAGGTATTTCAATTTTGTGCCTTCTCTAGTTCCTCCTTCTATGAGAATGGTGTGGAGCAGAGAAGAGTCTGCTTTCCAGGAATTAATTCTGTACCTGAGAAAAACGGAAGAGTAGGACGTCTGGTCTCCTGAGTAAGCCAGATATGCTCAGGAGTGCCAGTTTGAGGCTCTTCTCTTGGCTAATTTCAATCCATGTAGCAACAATAGAGCCTTGAGTTCTGGTCCTTAACCCACAGAAAGTGAGAGTCCAGGCACTGAAAATGTAAGGTTTTTTTATGTGTTAGCACATAAATTGTCGGTTTCTTGAAACAAGGGTAAGCTGTAGGGATATTTCCATGGAAAGTTTGTGTTAGTAGCTATCTAAGATTTCTTGGTCAGAGAAATTTTAAGTCTTAGTTATTTTTTTCTTTGGGACCCACAGGGCAATCACTAACAGTTCACAGCAACTTGCATCTCTCTCCTAGTAGTTAAGAAGGGTATAGATATAATAGAGAAATGACAGTGGTAGTACCAAGTTCCCTGCTGTGGCTAGTAGAGACGGACGTGGAGGTTACACTTTGTTACATATTTTGTATGGGATTTATGCAAATAGAACAGCATGATACCAGACACACACTGGATGTTATGTACAGAAGCTTTTACAGCTGAGTGGGCCTGTGGTAGAGTTAATTGTTCTCACTGCCCTTCAGTTAAATATTCTCTTCTGACTGCTTATCTGATCTATAGTCATTTCAAAGTACCCACTGCTGTCATTTCTATACACTCTACTGGTTCAACTCACTCCCTCTGTCATGATGTCAGACTCTTGTACTCTCTCCTTTGCTCTCCCGACTGCCTTTGAGAAAAGTTTATCTCCCATGGCTGAAAGTAATTGGGGTATTTGTATTGTATGCAGGATTGATGTATGATACTTTTCCTTGTGTCTGGCAGGTTGTTTATAAGAATAACGACATTCGTCTGGAGCTGTCTCGCTTGGCACGGATTGGTGATACTAAGATGAAGATCTATGGGGAAGTAAAATTCATATGTGAAAATGTGGCTACACTGGATCCCATCAGCTTTGAGACACCTGAGGCCTATATTAGTCTGCCTAAATGGAATACCAAAAGGATGGGCTCCATCTCATTTGATTTCCGAACCACTGAACCCAATGGACTGATCCTTTTCACTCACGGCAAGCCTCAGGAGAGGAAAGATACCAGAAGCCAGAAAAATACAAAAGTAGACTTCTTTGCAGTTGAGCTTCTAGATGGAAACCTCTACTTGCTGCTGGACATGGGCTCTGGGACCATTAAAGTCAAGGCCACCCAGAAGAAAGCCAATGATGGAGAGTGGTATCATGTGGATATTCAACGAGATGGAAGATCGGGTAGAGTTATAACTTTTTCTTAAATAGATTCATATTTCAGATTCAGACATAGGGCTATGTATTAATTCTCAGAATATTCAAAACCTGTTAGATATGAGTCATGTCCTTAACAAACCTTAGTGTTACTCCAGTGATGTTTATCCAGCAAAGCAAAGATGTGAATGGTTTTCATTAAATGTTTAGTGTGAACTTTGGATAGCACATCACAGAGGTAATCTATTCATATTTTATTCACAATCCTCAGATATTCTGGAGATATAATTGCAATTGCATGCATAGTTACAGTGATGACTTCTTTGTAGGCCATGGTAAGGTTTAAGGTCCTTCAGAACCATTGTTCTCAGTTTGAGAAATTCTTACTGAACTGCTTTGGGTTTCAGCATTTGGGATCTTGTAAAGAGAAAAATAAGAGCAATGGGCAAAACCAGTAATAAAATCATGGCAACAAATCAACATTTTCATTCCATTCTGTTTCCTTTAGTATACTGTAGTTTTGAGTTAGGTTTCTTTACTCCTTTGGATGACAGATTCTAGTCTTAAAATCTGAGACAGCATTCAGTGGATGTTTCTTTTCTGTCTCTGCAGCTTCTCATTTTCAAGCATGGGTTTTAGTTTATTTCTAAAAATACACCTACCATGCAATTGCCAAGAGATTTTTTTATTGTTTCCAGTGCTGAATATCAAGATGACATACTCATGCTCTACTCTGAAATTGTGGAGGAAAACAAAAATGCTCAAATACTGTAGCTTCATCTAGAGAATAACAATTTTATTTCAATTCTTTCTGAACCATTGGCATCTCAAAGCCTTCACTTCAAAAGGAATTTTGCTTACATTTGCCAGTGGATTTGAGATTTGTCTGGTGATCTCCAGATGATAGTTTTAGGTCCCTAATTTAAGTTTCCAGTTGCTGAATACCATCAACATAGGGAATGCAGTGCTAGAATTTGCTTCCCTTGAGTTTTTAGAAGAGCTGACTTTGAGATACCATGCAAGGCCTAGCTGTTTGAACAGGTCTTTGCCTGAAGCTATTTTTTCCTTTGATGATGTGAGTAGTTTCTTTGTATTTGGCACGGTGCTCTGCTTGGACTTAATATGTGTGGTTATATATTGCAATCTCCTAAAGACATTGATAGGACCATTTTACAAAGGAAGCTATAAATAAATAAATGGAGCTTTGATTTCTTTAGAATTGCTAGAATTTAATTAACTTCCAGGGATAAACTCAATTAGCTGTGTTTCGTACTGACTTCAGTTTTGTTTGCTCACTTGGGGACTGTCTCATCCCTGAAGAAGCAGCTGCAGAGGCAGAGGAGCCAGAAATTACACAGGCTCTATGCAAAGAATGTTTGCAAAACCTTATGAAGAGGGACACATTTTCATTTGGACACATTCACAGGATGGTGTGACAGACACATCCATCGCACTTGATGGATGACACTGTAGGACTGACTTGTTTGTCACTTGTCAGGGAGGTTTATGATGTTCTGGACACTGATTAGAGGTAACAGGTTTTGAATTAGAAACAGTTTTCTCAACAAGAAAGAACGAAAGAACATGTCTGTATGATGTGTCTTTTTTTTTTTTCTTTTTATTTGGTTATATTCTCTGCTTGCAATGAATACTTGGTTAATTATCCTAACTGATGTCTTGTGTCCTGAGAAAACCAGGATACTGGCGTAGATTTCTTCACATTGTACCTTCAGTCACTATTAACCCATGACACTTTGGGTAAGTGTGAGAAAGGAGTTGAAGACCTCTTCTTGTTTATTCCTTGGCTTTTCTTCCGGATGTGGACTGGAGAATGGTTAGATTCCCCTCTCCCCCACCCCCAATAGATGACTGTAATTTGGAAACTGAAACAATTTATTTATTTAATTGGGGCTAAAAACACTCATTTGAGTTTAATGGGCTAGTGCAAGTTCTGTTTCTCCTTTCTAAAGCAGCAAGGCCTATGTTAGGTGTCATCTCTCCCCCTTTTTTCCCCATTTCTCCAACAGTCCAAAATTTCAGGTTCTGCTGATCTTAGTAAAATAGCTTAAAAATCCAAATATTCACTATTGTAGTGTGCTAAGGCAGAGAAGCTTGGCAGTCATGCTCAGATAACCTCTGGCATCTCTAGTCCCCTTAGGCCTTGTGTATGCTTTGGTCTGTGTTGGCTGCCAGAGCAACAAAACCTGTTCTTGTCTTTCTACTCTGACAGAAGATGGCAGCGTGGACATGGACACCTAATGTCCTGAAACCTTTCTGTCCTTTGGGAAAGCTCCCACCAGGTTCACAAAACCTGTCACAGTTTCTAGCTGGGGAATGATGAGCATGCTGTGCAGGACAATGTTTTTACCTAGTCATCAGCCGCAAAACATACGTGATTCCCACTTCATCAGACACTAAAAATCTTACTGGATGGTTTAGTTTACAGTTGTATCAGTGCACTGTTTGGTGTGCCTGTTCTGCCCTCAGTGGGGTGTTTTGGTCTGTTCTTCAGTCCAGCACAAAGTAACAATGACACCGCTGAGGAGATGCTTAGATACTTCTGATTTCCCACTATGGACTTGGATCTGCTTGAAGAAGAATGGCAAACATGGGATTCTGGAGGGGAAAAAAGAAAAAAAAAAGGACATCAGTTTATGCGAGTGCTCCTTTCTGGAATCAATACAGAATCTCTCCATTTCAGCAGCTCGGTCTTTAAAGTGCTGTTCATCCACTACTGTAGTCTTGCAAGATTTATTGCAGGGTACAAAACACTCAGAATGTTTAGGTTGCTGTCTAGCCTGTTTCTTGTTCATCATCTCACCATCTTTCTCCAGGTTTTACACTTGATGTTATCCAATGTTTCTTGTCTTTTAGGGAGTTTCTTTACGTTTGTGGCATTTGCACGTATTTGTTCTCTCCACAGTAGCAGCTGTCTAGAGCTCAACCCTCCAGTGTTTCGGTTCTAAGCTTTAGAGTAATATGTACTCTACAGATCACTTTTGAGAAATAGCAGTGGAGATGCTGGAAGGGAAGTTGTGTTCCCATGGCTTCATGATGTGCTGCCTGTGTGACAGCATGTGTGTAGTCGTATTTCCTCTTTCCTTATTTTATAAAAGGGAAAATGCCTGTGGTGCTCCAGCTTGTTGAAACAAAATGATTAATCAAATAACTGTGGTTCTCTTTGAACCTTTAATCTGTAATGCCTCTGTTGCTTCTGACACTCTGCTGCTTCCAACATTATTCCTCAATTATTACAGAACATCATACACATGGAATACCTTGTGTCTGTGTCATATGTGCAGTTCTCTAAGAAGACACACCTCTTACAGCTAAAGAAAAGGTGTGTGTAGATGACTGTATTTTCTCACAGAGAAAATAGACAGAGTTAACTCTATTAACTCTCCTTCCTTATTGTCGGGGTGTCTGATAAAATAAAGTGATGTGGAATTAATCTTAAAGCTTGGGTAGTGTCTCTGAAGACAGACTGTCTTAATGACAAGGCAATTGGATGTGATGATTTATAGCTAGAGAGAGTGAATTGCTGATTTTTAGATGAGTGTCTAGTGGGCAGATATCCCTCTCACAGAAACTGCTGAATGCTTTTCAGAAGAGTACACTGCTCTGGAATGTGAGAGATGTGCATTATGTTCCCTCTTTTCCTTCGAATGCATTGTCTGACCTTAAACAAGTCACTTTGCTTTTCTGTACCTGTTTTACATATTCAGATTATATTTCTGTATTATATCTGATTATTTTATGTGCTGGGACAATTTCTTGAAATACACGTGGATGACCTCAGTGCAGTATGCCCACATTTATCTGGAGCATATGGAAGCTGTCACAGTTTTTTATATCCGAACTGTTGTTCAGATATAAGTTTGTCTTTCTCTTCCTCAATTTTCCTGCATGAAATGGAAACTAGAAAACTTTCTTTATAAAGCCATATAATATTTTACTTTGGGACAAACTTCTGAAGATTTCTTATTCAGTCTAGACTTTCTTCAGGGTCGTGTGCAGTTGAGCTTTGAATGTTTTCAGTCTGGTAAACCCCTCTGAGATTTCTGTTTCCATGTTTGACCACTCTTGTGGTGAAAAATGTCCTTTTCTATGGAGTTGAAGATTCCCTTATGTTGTGGCTTAGGAATTCAGTGGTCCCATTGAGACTCTGCAAATCACACTGCTCACTTGCTTCCCCTGGCCATGCTCCTCCCAGCTCCTGCAAAGAATTACCTCTGCTCTGGCTGGAACCAGGACATCTTACTGCAGCTTGTGTCCCTTTCTACTACAAGTTCACAGTGCTAATTCATGTTCAAGTTGTCTGCCATATCTCCAGGTCCTTTTCTGCAGAGTTCCTCCTTAGCCAGCTGGTCACTAGCCTGTGCTTGTGTGAGGCTTTTGTGACTCAGGTGTAAGACTTGTATTTATTGGTTTTGATCTACATCAAACTTTGCTATCAGTCCTTTGTTCCACCTTGCAATGGTTTCTCTAAATGGTCATCCAGTGCTTCCTCCAATGCATCAGCCATTCCCTCCATGTCACTCACAAACGTGTCTATGTTGGTCCATCATCCAGGTCCAGGTTTGGAGGTACTGATGAAGTGCTTTCTGAAAGAGCTATATAGTGAGTATTAAAATGCTTTGCTTATCTTTATTTCTCTCTAGTTTTTAGGCCATCAAACTCCTATGTGTTCTCAATAAGTTTTTGCTTTGCTGGATGAATACCACTGAATTATGCTCAAATTTTGCATATTATTATTCAGCCATTGAATTGTTATGCTTCTGACTTTCTAATGCAATTTGGGATACAGACACATGATGATCAGTCATTGCATGGAAGTACTTAGGACCTGTGGATCAGGAGGAGAGGGAGCTGTGTGAGAGACACTCACACAGAGAGTGAATGCCATTTGGGTGGGGAAGAATCTTTACTGTCCTCTGAGAAACTTAAACCTCATTCAGTTATTGGAAGAAAAATGAACTGAACTGAGTCTGCAGTTGAAAGTGTTGATGTCTCCTTATCTTCCTCATTTAGGTACTATATCAGTGAACAGCCGACGCACCCCATTCACTGCTAGTGGGGAGAGTGAGATCCTGGATCTGGAAGGTGACATGTACCTAGGTGGGCTGCCAGAGAACCGAGCAGGACTCATCCTTCCCACAGAGCTCTGGACAGCAATGCTGAACTATGGCTATGTCGGCTGCATCCGAGACTTGTTCATCGATGGACGGAGCAAGAACATCCGGCAGCTGGCAGAGGCACAGAATGCTGCTGGAGTCAAGTCCTCCTGCTCCCGCCTCAGCACCAAGCAGTGTGACAGCTACCCGTGTAAGAACAATGCAGTCTGCAAGGATGGCTGGAACCGCTTCATTTGTGACTGCACCGGCACTGGCTATTGGGGTAGAACATGTGAGCGAGGTAAGCTGGGTTTTCTGACTTCAGTTACACAAAGCTGAAGGTGTGTGCGAGAACAAGAACAAAATCCTGTGTTCCTGTAAGACTCTTCCCTGCCCTTGTTGGTCTTCCCAAAGCTAAGTTGCAGTCTCCATAGTAGGAAAACTTTCTTCTCTGATTGGTTCCTTCCAGTCTTTTCCACCCTCGTTTCATGAGTTTACTTGGCCACTTCACTCCCTAAGCCTTCTGAAGGTCTTGTCTTCAAGTTCCAGAGTTTCTTTGGCTAAGTATGGTTTGTCTCCTGAGGTGGAAAATGCAGCTGCATGTGAGAAGTCTCAAATTACTGGAAACTGTACCAAGAGTGAGCTTTAGTTATGGAGATTTTTCTTGCGTGGGACAGATGAATTCCAGTTCTATGTAGGCTTCCTATTTTTTTGTGTAGTAGAATTTCCTTAATGGCTGTTTATGAGTAAAGTCAGCTAATGGGATGATGTTAAAAGAAGCATGTCTTTAAGTTCATCTCTGATAAGGTAAATCTGTAAGAGATTAATGGGAGGTTCTCTACATCTTATTTGTACTCATACAGAACTGTGATTTAAAGACATATGATTGGAGATGCAAGGCTCATGTAGGCAGGCAAGTTTTCTGTGTGTTATAGATCACATGGAAAGGATTTATTGGTGGAAGATATTTGAACTATATATTTCTCAAGTACATAGGTGGTTCCAGTAATTGATGTTATCTTTGTTATGCTACTGCCACCATCAGAATAAGGTAGGTGAATGGTCTTACAGAAAAAGATGGGGCTAAGATCAGTTACCAAAAAACCCCACTTCCCTGGAGGGTGTTTTCTTATATTTAAACCAGTCTTTATGTTAATATTTGGCCATTAGCACTGCATTTGGGCTAAATTGTATTCACAGTATACCCAAGAATTAACTGCAAACCATTAGCAGAGTCTTAGGGCTTTCAGTCTCTTCTTTATATTACCTCACTTGGCACTATGGTGATAGCGTGTGTCTTAGAACTGGAAATTTTTGAACAGATATTTTTGAACGTCTGCTATAAATATTTGAGCAACACCTTTCTCACTTAGTCAATTTTTAAATATTATAATAGTAGTATGCCACTTATGAGGAAGAATATGAAATTGAGCTACAATGCATAAAAGATTAGGCATAATTGAGATTTGTAATTTGTTCAATCTACAGAGAATTTTCTTCTTTGCAGAAAGTTTTTGTTAATGACCAAAATTCTTCTTATATGGATGAGATTTTTAGGTTTTACAGTACAAGATCTGTGATTGTTCGTAAAACTGCTTACAGCCAGTAATTCAGTGCATGCTGTCCTAAGCAGCAGTAGTAGATAATTGCCAGTGGGCCTTAAAACAGCTGAAGCATCAACACTGCCATCCGTGCTGGGGGAACATGGGTAAAAATGTAAGATTCATGGGCATCAGTTATGCCAATGTCAGCTCAGCAGTTCTCTCTTTTGACTACATGGGATTTGAAAATTCTGGAAAACATCAGACAGAAGTCTTCTCAGCCATAGTCTTGGGAGTTGTTTTGTCCAGTTGTTGTGTGATTAGGTTTTATACAAAGATGATAAAAGGAAGCACTACCATAAATGAATTGTTCCCCCACAAAACTGCATGTATGTTTGCCCTTGGTCTTTATTTAGTATTAGGAGTGACCAGCTCTGTGATTCAGGACTTTGTGGAGTCTGTCTCATGTCCATCTCCTAGACCTGGCTCTCAGAAGAGAATCCAAAGCTAACAGTGACATAAAGAACAGCATTCATGTCATGTACCTTTATAGATCAATGGTGTTAGCTTTTACTATTTTTATTGTCAGTGAAAAGAAGTCAGTAGGTTAAAGTCATGTAAGCATTTCAATTTGGGAGAAATGAGTATCAAGTCAGGCCTCAGATCCATAATTTGGCTGTGGTATGATGCCCATCAGTCTGAATTAGGGAGATACATTTATGAATTAATGTCTAGCATGGGAACTTGAGGTCATAATAATTATGCTTTAGAATCAGAGTGTATTTAAGGTTGACAAAACTGTGATGAAACTTTTCAGGACAGTATAAAAGATGTATGCAAAGGTCCTAATCCTGAGAAACTAATTTTGTCTGTAACTAGAAACCACTGATCCATTGCTGGTTTAGTCCCAGTGTCAGGCAAAGCATGGCTATAATGCCTGACCTTCCTTGGCAACTTGAGAAGCAGCTCACAGGGAATAAATATTTGAGACTGGATATGTGGAAAAAGTTGTACAAACTGAAGTGCATTTGAGTCCAGAATATGTATGTGGTGTTACATAGGATCTCAAACTGCTCTGATATAAATGCTTAATGTCTGACAACTGCATTAGTGCCCACTGATTTTGCCTCCATGAACAAAAAGCATTGCAGGCTACCAATGATACTTTTCATTCTCCTGGTCTGACATCCAAGGATTATTGCAAGCCCTGACTGCATATGGTCTGTGATCCTAACAGTGTTGGAAGAAGAAAGATTGTAATGGAGACTGGGAAGGGAATCAAAGTGAGAGATGCTGCCATGCCACAGTGGCACTGCTGCGTAGTGACTGATGAGCTGCCACAGGACTGGGGGGAAACCTGGTGCATAAGGGTGGGAATAAAGAAGGAGCAGGCTAGATCTTCTAATATGGGAAAGCTGCTGGCTCACTTTTCTGGACTGCCATCTCTCTCATTATTTTTTCCTTACATTTTTGTCCTGCTAAAAGAGACTCCTCTTTTAACTCCTGCAGCCCAAGATGTATGATAAAGGGTTATTATGTATATCTAGGCAGGAGAGCCTAGAATAAAGAATCTCCTCTGCTTGGTGACTATCAGGAAAATCACTCTTTATCACAAAGCAAAGCAGATACTTAACATTTGTTAAAGTACTAAAATTAGAAAGGACATACGTACAACTCTAGGAAGAGAAGCAGATGATTAATTTGTGGTTGATGATAAAGTCTACCTCCCACCTTCCAGGTACAAGATCTCTACATTTATAATCCTGTATTTCTCTTAAAATTTATACTTTTTCATGTGAAGGATATTATACATTTAGAAGGGACTGAAAAGGACATTGATTGTGTCAGTTAGAAAATAAGTCTGGGTTCCTTTTGTTCATAGTGAAACAATACAGATACATAGTATTCAGTATGTCACTTCTATCTAAAGCCTGTGGGAGTTTGTCTTGTCAGTGAAATAACACTTCTCTATATTCAGCCAGCTACACTGGATGCAACATAGAATTTGATTACAGTGGTCTGCTCAGGCAGTACTTTTGTGCAGATAGAGAAACTTTGCTGTAAATGGAGTTTGACAGGGCACAGAACAGAGAACTAATGCCAAGGCCTCAAATTCATTCTTAAAATTCCAGTATCTAATCATTATTTTGGTATTGGCAGGGATGTAAGCAGACAAAGGTGTGAGCAGTCTGAAAATTTCATAGTTTCTAATAGTAATGTGGTTTCTCCTTGGGTAATTGAAATTTCATGGAAGAGATGGGGCACGACATGGAAAAGACCAAATTGTGCTTTCATGGGCCATAAGGGCTCAGTGCCAGGCTGTGAGGTTAAGCAAAGGCAGCAGCAAATGCTGGCAGTTAGCTTGATATGGTCCCCATTTCACACCTTCCAGCAGAGACTGTGATGACCAGGTAACACACTGTTATTTTCTTAAATCCTTGCTTCTCATCCTCTGTCACCTTTTGATAATAGTTATCTACTAAGCAGTCTAACTCAATGTGACTATATTGAAAATATAGTAAAGAAAGGAAAGAAATAGAGAAGAAGCTAATAGACAGGACACAATTCCTCCTGCAAGTGATACTCTGTCTGCTTTGCAATGTGGTAATGATCTCACCTCCCCCTGCTCCCTGAGCTCTCTTGCACTGCTGTTAAATGAAGAGAAAGATTTAATCATGCCAGAAAGACTCCTAAACTGAATTTAGCTTTGGATAGCTCTTAAATGAATCATAGGCACAGTGAAGTGGATTTATGACAGAAGTTATAATTGCAAGTGCATACTGAGACTTTGTACCGAGTTTGTTAGCTTTGGGTTGTGGTGTGCTGGGCATTAGGGAAAAAACCCCAAAACCTTGGTGCTTGTACTATTGGCACTATTGAATCATTCTTGCATCCTGGAGTTTTAGGAAGAGTAGAGTACCAGAGAACAGTGTCTGCAGTGCAGCCTCTCTCTTCTGAAGTACCTTGTTTCTACAGCTCTGCTCTTCTGCTGGTTAGTTTGAAACAAAGGACCTAAAATATCTTAAATTCCATGGGAATGCTTCCCAAATGCTTTCTGATCATCAGATGCAGGGCAAGCTTTGAGGTAATTGACAAAAAGACTCCTCCAATGTGATGAATACCATACTTCCTCCTGTTGCATGTGAGCTGCCTGTCCAAATAGAACCTAAGAGAGATTACGGTGAGTTGCAAGTCTTGCCAACAAGGGCTGGAGGGCTGTTGCAGACATGCAGGAGGGTGGGAAGTGTGGGTTAGTGCAGCAGTTGTGAAGGATCTTTCGTGGGTCTTTTTGAGTACTTAATGTCTTTTTTTACCCTTTGCTTTGTAATTGGTTAGTGTTTGACATCAGTTGTATCAGGTCATTGCAGTTTCCTGTTAATTGCACTAAAGATGTTAGAGGTAGGAGCTGGCATCTGGCTCATGGAGCATGGTGTACTACTTAGCTGTGATTACAACGTACCTCCTCACAACCCTGGCCTGTTCTGAAAAGGACCTCAAAGCCCTGGCATTAATTAAGCAGGAGAAGGGAATGTGTGTTGTATTCAAATTTGCTATTTTCTGTAGCTACAGTGTAAATGCCTTGGGCTCAAAAAGATATATGAGGTCTGTTTGGATCTTGAAAACTCTCTGCACCCTTTCCTTCTACTGAAACACTGTAAGAGTGACTGCAGAGGGCAAGACCCCAGGAAGGACACAAAGCAAAAGACAACTGAAAATCAGATAATTTTAGGCCAACGAGAATCAAATGTTGTTGATCACTCACTTTTTAACATTTTCTCCTACTTAAATGATTTGACTGCAGTTTGCATGGATGTTTTTTAAAAGAAGTATATAATATTAGAAAAGGCAGTCTGGTATGAGACTTCTGATAATTTAAGACTGAAATAAAAGATGTTGAGGAGTAGATTTAAAACCTCAAAAGTTATTTGCTCAGAACTGGACACAGCCCAAGTCCATTCCAGGTAAAGGGTGTGGGGGGGGGAAGGCTTGTTCCAGCCATCTCCTTTGCTGAGCTGCATCCAGTGTTTATTGCAGAAAGACAGAATTATCCCATTCTGATTTGTCTCCCAGGGCTGGAATCACTGTTCGTTTCTGCTTGGGTTGGCTCACAGATAGACAGATAACATCCCGAGCAAAACAGCCTTCCTCTGTATTTTGTGGTAAACTCTATGTGAGCAGCAACACCTGCTGTTAACAATGGTGATGTTGAACATAGGGCTGCACATTTTATTATCTGCCAAGTACCTTTGCAGCAGTGTTTACTAAGAACAGTTTAATGACAATACACATCTTCCCATTATGTATGCATTGAAGGCAGATGTAGTAAAATTACTAGTGATAAGAAATGCTACAGAACCATTAACTACAGAGGATAAGTGCTTCATACTTTGCTATCTCAAGCACAGGTAGCAGTGTAGATTTCTTTGTAGTTTTAATGAAGATGTTTGATGATAATCACATCTTTGAAGGTTTGTTTAAAGCAACTGAAAAGTATTGATACCTTTTGGACTATCCAGACCTTCTGAGTATGCAGTGAAATGCTAGATAACTGCTGAGACTAGCTTTTCCTACAGGACTGGTTCCCAGGAGAGATGGACACATTAGGAGAAAAGTCTTTGCTTCAATGTTTTTAATTCTTTTAATTCTTGCTAGATCTTGAACAGTCAAAGATTTAAGAAAATCAAAATATCAGAATAATTCTTATGATTTCATGACATAACGTAAGATGTTAGAAAATAGGTCTGTTCTAGACCTCATCTATTCACTGACTTACTAGCAGCAGATAGGTCCCTATTGTACAGTTTCCCAGATTGTCTCCAAACTTCAGAAATAAAATGCCATCTGAATTTAGAAAAGAAATTCATACAATCCCTTCACACTCATTTCAATTTGTTTCTCACTAATTTTATGGTAAAATCTCTATTAAACAGGATCTGAAGAATGTTAACTTTGCTAAGAGCAATTTATGTGAGAAGTTAATTTTCTCACTTGCCATCAACCCATTCGTAACACTTGTGGCTGATCCCTTTATGGCTGGCCCAGGCAGCTACTACTGTTCACAGTCCTGCTCAAGAAACACAGGCCTGGCTTAATGTGATTAGCTCCCCTGTATCTATCCTTAAAAACTGACTGTCAGACCAGAAAGCTACTGTTTGTTGCATAAGTGCTGGATTATTCTACTTATTAGGCCTTTATGTATCTTCCATCTTATAATGCTCTCCTTATCTTCGATGGGATAACTTCTGTGCTAGCATTCAAACAATTCTCAAGATGCTTATTAGATGTTATGCTAGCTCCAGTAAGGAGAGTGCAGCCAAGGTGGGCTTGTAAGGGAAGAGAAACAATTTAAGGAACAATTTAAAAGTTTCTCACTTTTGTGGATTTATATTGTGATCCTTACCACTCATTATAACTTTTTTGTCCATAGATATATACATTCAGTCAAAAGCCACTCTGAATATGTGCTTTCCAAAACAAGTAACTGCATTGGTTGCATTCTAATGCCTTTGAGATATCTGCAGTACAGAAGAGTGTGCAGTTATTTCTGCAATCAGGGGGATTACATCTGCTTGGGAAAAGACCATTTCATGGGTTTATGCTGTTGAACTTTAACTTCGAAGAGTCTCATTGATGCAACAACCTCCATCAGCATCTGCCGAGCAGCTGGAACATCTGAGACTGCATAAAAACCAAGTGATTGTCTCTCCTATATCATATAATATTATGGGTGTGATTTTTTTTTATCCACATGTTCCTCCTATTTCTTCATCCTGATTCTATCATCATACGCTTTTGATATTTAATGCCACTCTTGACTTCCGTGCTGCATATGCATTTGTTATATTCCAGGTGCTCTTATCTCATCTGAATATATTAGTTGGTGGCACAGAAGAAGACAATAATTTCTGCTGTTTTTCTCTAAACTTCTGTACTTCTGGCTGTTTATTGCTGAGTGCAGCTTTCATAAGGTCCTCTCAGTTCAAGAAATATGATTACCCAAAACTGTATAATTTTGTGTACTCTCAACTCCTGTAAAGAACACTAGAACAACAACAAAAGAGATGTTGATGGGTAGGTAAGACCATTGGATTAATGCTTATAGAACATGTTTCTCTCCTGGTTTATAAATGACAGTTCAGAACAATGGTTTCTCCTTAAAGTAAGCCACAAAAAAGTCAAGGCACAAAATAACTCTCAGCTTGAAGGACAGCTTGTCATAACAGGTCAGTTTTGCCTGAATATCAGAGTGTCATGGTTTAACTCCAGCCACCAACCAAGCCCCAAGCAGCCACTCACTCAGTCCACCAGTGGGATCAGGGAGAGAATCAGAAGGCTAAAAGTGAGATAACTCATGGCTTGAGATAAAGACTGTTTAATGAAAAGCAAAAGCCACACATACAAGCAAAGCAAAACAAGGAATGAATTCACCACTTCCCATGGCAGGCAGGTGTTCAGCCATCTCTAGGAGAGCAGGCCCACATCATGTGCAACAGTGACTTGGGAGGGTAAGCACCATCACTCCAAATCTGTCCCCCTTCCCCCACTTTCTATATTCAGCACAGTGTCACTTGGTCTGGAATATCCCTTTGGTCAGTTGAGGCCTCCTGTCCTGGCTGTGTCTCCTCCCAGCTTCTTGTGCACTCTCAGTCCCCTCTTTGGTGTGGCTGTACAGAAAGCAGAAAAAGTCTTAGCTCTGTGTAAGCCCTGCCCAGCAACAACACAAACATCTCTATGTGGTAAACACTGTTTCCAGCACAATTCCAAAGCACAGTCGCACACTACTCACTGTGAAGAAAATTAACTCTACCCCAGCAAAAACCAGGACACAGGGAAAGGCAGAATTTAGTAAAACTTGCATAATTTGAAGTAGTACTTCATCATGAAAGAAGGAAATACATTTTCACCTTTTCATGACAGCTTTTCCAGATTACTCCCTGCAAGAGACATGATGGCATGTTATGACTCTCCCCCACAAAGACAAGAGTAACACAGGTTCTTGTTAATAGATCCTTTTGGGTGGATTATAGTGAAAGGACACTGAATGGTCAGTGCTTGAAAATACACCTATATATATGTATACAGGGTTTATTTTAGAACTATTTAGTTGCAATGGAAAGCAGCTTTGTAGCAGTTTTGGTTATCTATAGTAATATAGCAGCATGAAAGCATGAAAATATTACTTATGAAAATGCATAGGGAAAAGAAAGAGAAAGAAAGGATAAGAGTAAAAGGATACATTATCACCATCTGTAGATTCTGGTTTTTGAACTGATGGTCTTGATCCATCTTGATCTGTCAGGGGGTGAGGAAGAAGGCAGCAAAACACAAAGTCCAGTGGGTTAAAATAGACTCTGGCTTTGTGGGAATGTTCCGGTACCTCCTTTGGGAGGAGATTTCAGTCCTCTGATGGCCACAGAAATGAGTCTGGGGGTGCTTTGAGGGTCTTTAATGGTTTATGAACCCTTCTCAGCTGCCTCTGACATCAACAGGCCCAAGTGTGAATGTGACCCTCCCCTGGAGGAGGGGGCTGTGATGTGTGAGGGAGGGCAACTTGGCATGATGAAAGACACCATCCTGTCTCCACAAGGCTGCCTCTGATCAGCCTCAAAGACTGGTTTGCAGCCTTCAGGCAGTGACAGTTTACCCCCTCTGTCTTATGCAGACTAGCCATTACACCCAAAAGCTCCCCTCCTTCCTCCAGGGGTACAAACCTGCCTCAGCAAAGCAGGTGCCTCCCCAAATGGGCAAATGTTTTCAGTCAGTAATCATTAATAGTCGAGTCTCACAGCATGTCACATGGACGATCCAGAATGAGCTTACTATGAATATGCACCACATCTGTGGTGGTTTGTCAGATGTCCAGATACAAACTGATGGCACTAGGTTCAAGAATTGCTTCAGACTACCTCTGTCTTTGAGTCTCTTATAGCTTGGTGACTGATCTCAGTGCCTGTGGCTTCATTCCCTACTTTTTTTCCATACCCTCCAATCAGACCAGTTTCTATTTTTTGCTGAGACTGTGAATTGTCCCTACAATTAAAGGGAATATCTTGATGGAAGAAGCCAGGATGAAGTAGATTCATTTGTCATGAAAAATTATTTCCAATATTTAAAATTACTATATAAACCTTGGAGATGTTATCTGTGAAATTAGATTTCTCTATCTCCCTGCTTTGCCCAGTCAAAGCCATCATGCTGAAAGGCAGGCATTGGCACAGTGCATTTTCTGTCTCATTTCTTTTCTTCTATTCATCTCAGGGGTAGAGGAAAGACTTGGCATTCATGATGCTCCCTTAATTGACTCTTTCTGCATGTGGAGATAGGCAGTCTTCCCTTGGACACTTTGATTGATTGGATGAGGCTATTATGTGATATGAAAAGGATACGCAGGAGCATAGCCATCTCCACAAGTATGGAAAGATCTTATCTGGTAGTGTATATTGGCTCCCCCCAATCTGCTTGGTTTGTCTGTCTTGTCTAAAAAGCAGTTATTTCACATTGCAGCCCACAGGGTGGTCCTGATTAATCCACTGCTGCTAGGTACCAGACTCCAAGGCATGGCCCTCCAGAGGGAAGCCCTTCTCACTCTCACTGCTAAGGCATCTGAGAATGTGTAAAGGAAAGATAATATTCATAATTTTTATTTAATTTCTTACTAGCATCCTCTTTTTTTTTTCTGGGTAATCAAGAACAAGAGGTTAAAATTGGGAGATAAGGTACAGAAGAGGGAAACTATATCCTGATAAATCAAATCTTAATATGAGTTTCAGAGTGACTTCCTGCTTTGTGATGATTATAGGTGGTGAGTCGGTGAATAGATAAAACATAAAACTTAGGAGATATCCATTACATTAAGGCAAAAGTCCTCCTACTGAAGGGACACAGCAGCAAGGAGGATGTACAAGAAAAGCAGCTTCATAATAAGTGCTGTTGATCTCATGATGCTTCCATTTTTTATGTCCTACAGCTGTTGACGTATGAAGTTCTGCCTGTTAGGGCGAAGTCCTCTTGTGGTCAGCCTGGACCCTTTGGGTTACCTACCACACTAATCTTGTGTTCTTGTGATCAACAGCATTTTTCCGTTTCTGAACAAGGAGGAATTGTAATTCTTCTTGCTGTGATACCGCTCAAGAGAGTGAAAGGACAGGGAAGATTGAAGGAGATTACTGTTGGAAGTTGTATCAAAGCACCAGAGTTTAGGATTCAAACGGAGTCATGTGGAATTAGTCAAGTCTGACTGCCCCAATACCCACAGGTCCCATTTCAAACGGCTGAGAAAGGAGAAAATATGGTATTTTATGCAGTGATTTTTTTTTTTTGTCCACTACCTTTCATTAAATCAGTAAAATGGAAAATAACAATTCAGCCCTCAGTTGAAAAGCATGTTAGATTGACAGCTCTGGGAGCCCTAGGCTTGTACTTAGAATGAGAAATATATAGAGTAGCTCTCCTTTTTATACCTTAGTCATCTCTTGGAGAAGTATTTGCATTAGAGGTTAGAAAATAGGTCAGTCTTTCTGACTTGCCTGGTCTTTGGTAGAGCTACAAAGTAGAATGGTGAAAGGAAGAACTCTTCTTCTATAGCTCTGATTTCCTTTCCTTTGTGTGTGAAACTGCTGAAGAAAGACAGCCATGAGGCGGCTTAGTGCACCCAGCCTGGGGAGCAGAGCAAGGTTTGAACTAAGCAGAACAAAATGGAATTTGTGCTGTATGTATCATCTGCCATGTGAGGACAAGATCTCCCCCTGACCAAGTGACTAGCAAAAGGCATGTGCTTGCTAAATAGTGGGAAGGAAGCAAGAATACAGAAACCAACTCAAATATTTTATAGTTCTGTTATATTTTTAAAATCTCTTTGTTGAGAATGTTTTTGAAGAGGGAAAAGAGGTAAAAAATAGATCAAAGGAAAGGCTTTTGGCATACTAAGGAATTTCAAAATATCTAGAGTCTCTGTACAAATCTTACTGTTCGGGTTCTGGTTCCTAGAGGTGCAAGCCTAACAGTTTAGTACCCAGTCATAGAAATGTCCAGGTTTCCACTATTTTATTACCATATCTTCATTGAAGTTCTCTTCTGTTGCAATCTGTTTTTTTGATGCAAACTCCACAAATAACTGCTACCCTACTTCTGATGGTCAGCTCTCATGTTCAATTTGTGCAAATTTCCTTTATTCTGCATTTGCATTTGATTCTTCTGTACCCTTGGAGTACTGACCAGTGCTGAATTTTAGCCTTTCTCTCCCTGTCAAGTGTTGCTGGAGGATGATTTAGCACCACATCCAAGGTGCTTGCTTCAAAGCTGTGTTTTTAATAATTCCATCTTTTCTTCATGTTAAACATGGGATTGGTCATCTGAGGGTATGAATAAATTAAGGCACAGGCACAGTATTGGCAGTTCTCTTTTCTCCTGTCCCAGTCTGATGCTGGAAGCACCACTGTGGTGTGAAGAAGCTGCCTTTAGCCACCTTGGCAAAGGAGGTGGAGATGGTCCAGAACTCATCAGGGTGGCGATTGACTCCTGTTCCAGTCTGTTGCCCTCCCTTTTACTGAGGCAACATCATGGCTGTGGATCTTGTTCAAATTCTTGTATGCCATTCCCCTAAGCTTGCCAGATTCCTTCTGCCACCTTCCAGTTTGATCAAATTTCACATTCCTGTCTGTGCAGAAGAATTAAGAATGTCCTGAAAGATTTCTTGGGATATGGGAAAAGGGGACAAGGAAAGGAATGAATATAGTTTTGTCAAACAAACGCTGGTTGTTTTTTGTTGGTTTTTTTTTTTTTTGGTGGGGAGAGAGGGTATAATTTTATAGCCTGCAAGCTTTTTGGGTAAAGTAATTATGGTAAACAAAAAGGATTAAAGTGAAGAGAAACAAAAATTATTTATCATTACATTTTAAAATGCCTCAGTGTTTTCACTTTATCTTTTAATTTTTTTTATTTAAGCCAAAGGCACTTGGGCTTTTTAAAAAATAATCAAAACATAAAGAGAGACTTCAAATAGCCATGTCGAAGAGTAATGAATCCAGCAGACAGAAGGAATTGTGTCCAAATAAAAAAGGCAGAAAAGTGTAGGCTGGAATTGGTATTGACTGTGAGATGTGCACAGTGCTAATGGACCTGCAGAAGAAACAGGAACATTGCAGCCATAAAGTGACAATCTGGTCCACTGTGAATACAGATGAGATTGGGAAAAACAGTGCTTTTATGAGGCTGCTTTTGCACACATGGCCTCTTGAGCTCACCTGCTTATAAAGTCAGAGTGACAGGATGTAGATTAGCAATCAGCATCCTCATTTAGCTGTTTCTCCCTGACTGATTTACACTGCTGTGATTTCTTTTTTCTTTCATCTTTTCCTTTTGGCTGGTGACAATTTGCTGAGCCCATCTATTCTCTTTTACACTGTTGTTTTTTCTAGAAGCTGTAAAAATCAAAATGCAGGTCGTTTACCTTTCTTTGTGTGTCTGTGTTGCCTACAGTTCCTACCCTAGTCTGTGCCACCAGCCAAGGCTCAGTCAGTAAATCTTCCAGGAGAAGCAGCTTCGAAGCAGCTGCCGTGTCCCTTTTGCTGTGTGTTGGTTTTCCTAGACACCTTTCAATCAGATTATAGAAAGATGCTTGATCTATGTGCTCCATCAAAGTGTTGGTCAATAAAGTCCTATTTAAGTGGGTGGCACCCCTAACTTTTTTTCCCACGTCTATCCCTTGAAAGGCAGCTTCCTGTTAGGCACTGAAAAGATTGTGCATGCAAAGAACTCTGGTTCAGCATCTGTTTGGGTGCCTGCAGGTAACTGCTATTTCCTGCTTCAGCATTGCTTCTGGATTACACACTTGAGCAGTTTCCTGGTGAAAGCTACTGCGGGGAGCTTCAGGGCAGGAAGGAGGAACACTCAGATACAACCAGGAGTGGAGGTTCTGGCATTAGGCTTGTTTGTGTTTGGAAATGAGATGTTTTTTGTTCTGGCAGTGAACTCTAAAACATTTGAAACAAGGGTTGGTAATGGACTTCAGGCTGTTCTCCGCCATAGTGTTGTGGAGTCTGCCAAATCTCACAATATTACCTCTCTCTCTGTAGGAGACAGAGGCTTGGGTGAATTTTTCTACCTTTGCATTCAGATAACTCATGGGGGACCCTTCAAACTTAAAATGAGCAGACAAGGTCATAGCTGGGAGAAAGCCAGGAAGTTGTCATCTCTACCTGTCTTTGGGCTATCAGAATATGCTAATTAAATCCACATTAAACAGTTTATAAGGATGCAGATTGATAATCCTATACAAAAAAGTGCCTTTTTCCCCATATGCAGAATATTCGAGACTGACATCAGAATAATTTTATATTTTGGGAAACTGTGATATAGAACTATTAAGCCACCTACAGTAAGATTCATGATTACATAAATAATTAGCCACAGACCCTGATTCTGAGAGGATTTAATTTACTGGGATTTAAGTGTCTGAATCTAAGATAGTCCCTAATTTAGTTGTTAGACTCTTAGGGAACTAAATTACTCTTTCCACGTTGAAAAAGCTACCTGACATCTCTAAAATAATACTTGCAGATCTCTGCAGACATGGTAATATAGTCCTGGGATATTTGGTTAGCAGTTTCTAGAGATAAATACTTATACTTCTATAGGATAGAGATAATTCATATCAGAACCAGAGCTCATTCATCTTCTCTACCTGTCCTTTTTTTCCCGACTCAGAAGAGCACTATGAATCACTTTGGCCTTTCAGCATGCAGCAATGAAAAGCTGATTACCATACGGTAATACCCCAGGGGTCAGCCTCTCTCTTACCCAGCATTGCTCACTCAGCTATCACTCCCTGTGTGTCTCATCAGAATTCAGGAGTCTCCAACTGACTAAAACGTGGAAGAAGTTAGTAGATGTGCAGATAAGGAAAATTGAAGTTGTATAAGCCTTAATGTAAGGAACAAGTAAAGATTAAGAAAATGTTATCCAACAGTGAGAGCTACAAACAGTGATTTCCAGTGGACCAGGGTAAAAGGACAACAAATGCTGTTACTCAGAAGTCCTTGCAAAGCTGCCCTGCAGATGCTGTTCAGAAGGTGTATTGCAGAGTATTGGGCACAGAGCATCCTGTGCTACACTGTGTGTAGTCCTGTTTGCTTTGCAGGACCATCTGGTGACTGCTACAGTGGCAGTACCTGCAGATGAGTGGCGAGTTGTGTCACATCAATTCAGCATCTCTGCTAGGCTAGAGAGTAAGTCTGATCAGGGTTTCCCACAAAATAAGCCTTGACATATATGGGCTTTCACTAACTTCGTGGTTCACAAAAGTATACAATGCAGACATGCCTTAGAATTCTCTTTCTGGCTTATATAACTACAGGCAACTTCATTTCTCTGCTTTATGTTTCCAGCCTCAAAAACCTCCCCCAAAAGCCAGATATGTAGGACTTTCCAAAATCATAAAAGGGTTGCAGTGTGGGGAAAATAATGAATCACTAAGAGCTTTAGATTCTAGGATGAGAAAAGCAGAAGACCAGCGAAATGTTTATTTTTTGCTAATATTTGACCTGTTTCATAGTTTTTCTTTGGCTTAATGGACATCTTGCCATGAGAATGAGCATAAACCTAACCTAATTAATGATACTTATTTTTCTGTTATCTAACTTTCCTGTTACTGCTACTTGACACAGAGTATTTTATTCTTCATCAGTACAGAAATGGGAGCCACTCTTGGTGTTGTGTGTTAATAATTTGAGTTCATATCCCCAAAAGAACAACATTCCACAATGTGTATTAAAATCTGTAAAGGTCAGAGATTTTCTTTTAAAATAGCAGTAACTTTTTGTCTTCTCTACTTTTCTACACCTGCAGTGTAGATTGCTAATGCAATCCTTGTGTGGTTGCTGAGACACAATGCTGTATTTTTTTGAGATACACAAGCAACCTTTCATAGATAAAATGCTGTAGTACTTCAGCCACTCAAGAGGAAAAACCTTTCTTGTTTCTTTGGCACAGAAAAGGTAAAATTATTCATTGCCCTTTATAAGGCACTAAACAAATGATGAAATTTTGTATGGTGTGTCAGCGATTGGCTGGCTGTATTTAACTCAATAGTGATATGAGATTTACAGAGCACACAAGAAAGGAGCCTTAAACAGTTTTACCCATTGACCTTTGCCAAGATAATAAAGCCTGAATATCAACTCCTCACCACTTAGATTGTGTACTAATGAAGTGCCATTGTGTACTCAGCTACACCTGTGCTAGTTAGAAGTATTCCTAGTCACACTAGTAGAAATGTATATTCAAGAAATACAAGTATAAAAGGTGTAAAGAAAGCACTGTTGTGCAGCTTAGAGTAAAATCCAACAATATGAAGGAAATTGGCAGAATAAGTTGAAATATAATCATGAGGCTGAAGGGAGAAATTATGCAGAAGAATTAGAAGAGTTCAGTACATAGTGATTGGTAAATGATAACCTGAGGAGAGGATGACAAATCAGCTCTGGTAGGAGGACTGCCTTCCCAAGGAAGGGGAATTGTTTAAGGAAGTTCACAGGACACTTATTATGGAATATTGGGTTAAATTAAGAAAGGAAAATGGTGAATATCATACCATCACAACAACGGGCTTGTGGTTTTTTTTTTTTTGGGTTTTTGTTTGTTTGTTTGTTTTTTGCTTTATTTTACTATAGCAGGAATGATATAAAAGGGTGGAAATCCCATCTGTTAGACACTGAAACTAGGATGGCTAAAGAGGCAGAGCCAGGCTAGGCTGCTCTAGACTTCAATGAAATATGCTTCATTAGAGGACAGGAAGGGAAGGGAGCTCCATGATTTAGTTAGCTCTTCGCTTCTGGCTTGAATCAATCTGTGAAACGTGTGCCTCAGAATCAAAACCTGGAAATGTCTTCCAACTTCAAAGGACCTATTTTCCTTTCTAAATCCTGTTAATGACTGAATATGTTTTCCTAATTACCAAATACATTAATAAATTTATACAACATACAAGACAGTGATTACCAAAGTAAGTTTTGTTTGATTCTTAATGTAATTACTTGTTATAATAACTCATACTGAATTAGGAAGGATAAAATAGTTAATGGTGTAAAAATAGCAACATTTCGATACCTCAGCTTCTTTGCTAGATCTCAAAGAATTGTGGAACAAACTCCATGTTTAGGCAAACTAGAAGCAATATTATGTGGTGTGTATTACAGTATCAGATGAGAAAAAACCATTGCTAAGGATGATTTTGTCAACTGCACTGTAGGGAAAAGCTGTCGCCAAAAAACCTTCAGATACCAAACTCAAATCTCAGTTTGAAGAGGTATTCACAGACTCATGAGAGAAAGAGAAGCATGGGGTGTTACTTCCAGTTTGCTGGTAAGGAGAGCCTACTAAAAGGTTCATTCTTTCCAGCCAGTGCATAAGGAGAAGCAGCAAGTATGCTGCCAACTATTCATCTTCGTGGCAGGCGTAAGACAGAGACTTTTCAGAGTGACAAGCTGTCATCCAAAATATTGTTCATCAGCGTAAACCCCAAAACACCAACAAAAAACCTAGTCCACTCTTTAGTTCATTTCCATTTAGTCCTGCTCTTTGTGTGATCTTTGGCAAATCAATTAGGTTTTGATGAATAAAAGCAGTAAACCCTGACAAACCCCAGTGTTGCCCCCTGTAGTGCTTAGGAACCCTTCAGCTCTTAGCATAAAATCCAAATATATAAGTAAGGTGCTCGGGGTGTGAAGCAGCCATTCAGTAAGGATGGTGTTCAGGACAGCCAGGGGGTGGGGGAAGCAGGGACAGGCTTGAGGCAGCCAGTGGTACATGCCAGGGGGAGGATGTGCCTGTCCCCTCTCTTGGGTGAAGGCTTGATCTTGCTGCATCCTTGAGCTTGAGGCCCACAGAAATATGAAATTTGCATTCTAAAAACTCACTTCAAGATTGAGATGCCACATAGCTGTATGTGGTCATACAGCCTGCAGTGTTTATGAGGCATTGGGTGCTCTGCCTAATTGCA
Source organism: Toxostoma redivivum (assembly GCA_013397375.1). Taxonomy (NCBI): domain Eukaryota; kingdom Metazoa; phylum Chordata; class Aves; order Passeriformes; family Mimidae; genus Toxostoma; species Toxostoma redivivum. Next base: position 1,332,419 of record VXBI01009243.1, on the reverse strand, counting down.
TTGCTTTTACTTCCCCCTCTGCCCACTAAACAGAGGCTTCTTTGTTGCCAGACTCTATATTGCTTGCAATTCTATGCCTTGATCTCTCCACATGTCAAACTGCTCAGAGGATGTCTTCTGCTCTGTCTAAAAGGTTCGCAGGTGACTGTTCACTTAGATTCCTGTATTCTTTGTGTTGGCAACCTTGTATATTGTGCAGGAAGTTTTAGTGCAACGTTTAAATCTGTGGAAGCTTGGGAGCTTCTCACACTGGCAATCTGTCACTAAGGGTTTTTTTCTGAATTACATTAGTGGTGTTTTGTTGAGCTGTGTCAGGAGTGGGTGAGAAAAGCACTGTGATTTCCTCTTCCAGATGCAGATTAAATTAGGGAAGTATGACAGTCCCACAGCAATCCTGCTGGTTTTGGTGCCTTTGTTGGAGCACAGCTGTGCCCTGCAGCTGGTCTGGAATCAGAGAACCAGGAAATTTGCACAGTTAGCAGTTATAAATAGAGAATCTGTAACTATGAGAGATGCTTATCTCTGCAGTAAATAAATCCTAGTCCAAAAAAAAAGGCTAGTTGAAATCTTAAAAAACTGTCTTGTGCCTCAATTCTTCTCCTTTTGAGTCTCTCTCTATCTGCAGAATTTGAAAGAAAAACAGGTGTTGTATCTACAGAATCTTACCATCTATGTTTCAAGTGATGTCAAGATCAGTCCCCTTTCCATTACAGATTTAGATTATTTTTAGGCTTGTGGATTATTTTCCAGTTTCCAAAGGAATTATTGACCTCTTCATTATTTTGACTTGTTCGATATTCTGAGAATTTTTTTGAGTTTGTCTAATGAAAAGTACAGCAAGGTGGCAGGTAGCTCCTGGATCATCCAGAAAACAGGGGACAGCAGAGCAGTTGTGGTGGACTGTGTTGTGTCCCTGCACAATCCTGGCTTTGCAGTGTTACTGTGGATGAGCTGTCTGCTATTTCTGTCTCAGTTTCTGCTGTGAAAGTAGGCCAGTTCAAAAGACATTCCTGAGTGCATCTTAATGCTTTGAAATCGTGTGAAGGACTTCAAATAACAGGAATCGAGGATAGGAAAGCCATCCTATTAAGAGACCTGTTTTTCCTCTTTGCTCAGAGTGCGTCAGCTGCTTATTTTAGAAAACAGTTTTTTATGGCTGTATTGTGGTACAGAGCTGTGTCTAATCCTTTCCAGGTAAAAATTAGGAAAAGCTTCTTTTGAAATAGCCCTTGCTGATCCAGAACTTGTGCAGATGTAAGTGAAAACCTGGGACATTGTCCAGCAAGTGACAGTGAGAGCTGGTGGCATTGACACTACACAGAAAACCAACTGGGATTTGCTGTGTGTCTCTGTTTCTCTTCTACTTCAGGAAAGAGCCAAACTGCTGTCCCTTGAAAAAAAAAACACATAACAAGTACTTCTCAGTAGTAGTGGCACAGGTGGGGAGACAATTACAGCCTCCTTCACCATCTAATGACTTCAGGCAGCACCGCTGTCTCTGCTATCTGCCCTGCACTGTGCCCCCAAAGTGTCTGAGCAAGTGCACCAGTCCCTAGAACCCATGGCCTCCTCATCTCCTGCTCTGCTCACCCAGCAACTGGTGGCTCGCTTGGTTTGCTAAGTTCCTACTAGCAACCCTTTTGGGGAAAATCTTGACACTGTGTTTGTCTTCAAATAGACTTGAAATACATACTGAAGTGTGTTAATTCCTTGATACACACAGCTTTTCCACCCTCTGGGCTTCCCCCATACCCTTGTATCCCTCCAGGAACCCTTAGGAGAAAGCAGAGCATGGTGTTCAATACAGATGTTGTACTGAACTTTCAGGATCATGATTAAGCCCCAGTGTAAGATCCTGTGATTCACTTTATATTGAAAATAGAAATTACTCTCTTTCTGCAAAAGAGGCCACATGCCTGCTTCTGTGGGTGAAGAGCTTAACATCCCTTTTCTCCAGTGATATGGGGAATGATGGCTCATGTATTAAGCATTGAGATTCTAATGACTTGAATGACTTAGGGAAAGAGTTTTATGAAGGAACTGTTTTTTCTATATGTATCCTAGGTACTTGCCTTTCATCACAAGTCTGACAGCTTTCACTGGCCCTTACTTGCACATCAAAAGGGGGAGTAAATTGACCTGTCTTTGGTGATAATATGGAATTAGATGTCAATAACCTGTCAGAAGTGAATTCCAAGTGTATCTGTGCCTGATACAGAGTACCTTCAATACAAGGGTTCATTAGGTTCTATTTTTCCGTTAGCATCGTCCTTTTAATAGATTTGGCTTGCTTTGTAATGATTGCTTAACTGAGAATCTAAAACCTGTTGTTGAAGAGAGGTAAATTAGATTATTTCCTACTTTCAGATCAAATAAGGAAAATCACAAAATTACTTGCTGAATAGATTCCAAGAGTCCTAATTTTAGTCCTTCTGCTTTACATAATAGGCCAACATTATTAGGCCAGGTCGGATAAGGCTTTGAGCAACCTGGTTAGTGGAAGGTGTCCCTCCCCATGGTAGGGGTTTGGAACTAGATGATCTTTAAGGTCCCTTCCAACCCAAACCATTCTACGATTCTACAATTATTAGAAGATCAGTGGAAGCAAAATAAAGAAGCACTATTAATTATAGATTAAGCAAAGTGGAAAGGCAAATACTGACTTGTCTGAGCTAGCTTCCTTTGATTTAGGTGCATAGCAAGGCCACAAATTCTGCCCAGGCATGAGTTACCAGGAAAGTGATTTGGAACCTGTACTGCCAGATCATGAGGTAAATGATAGATGACTGACAGTGTTTTGGTTCTGAAATAGCTGAAATGTCCAGTTAATCTATATCATTGGAGTAATTTAGATGGTTTAACTCAGCATTTCTGCATTTGTTCAGTGTTGATAGGTTTTTCATCAGAAATTAGATGACATTATCAGTCCTCAAAAGATCCAAGCCTGAACTTTGGCAATATTATATTCTTTGTTGTTCAGTCTCTTATCTGTGGCATAAAACTGGAAGTCAAATCTGGCAGTTGGAGCCAGTAATCACATCCCTGATGAAAATATGTTTTGTCACTTAAAACATACACTTTTGCTTCACCAGTAGCTAGTGCTGTAGGAAGCAGCATATAATTAAATGTTGCTGAAAAAGGTGATTGTCAATCCAAATCCAAGAGCTGCAGGTCAAAACAGCATTTGTTTCCTTGTGTGCTGTGTGCTCTGCCTGCATCAAAGTTACAGTTTCACCATTAGATGGCAGTTTTGACACCATAGATCACAGAATCATAAAATATCCTGAGCTGTACGGGGCGCACAAAGATCATCGAGTCTAACTCCTAGCCCTGCTAAGGATACCCCCAAAAATCATCCTATGTGTCTGAGAGTATTGTCCAAATATGCCTTGCGTTCTAGTTGCTCAGTGCTTGACTTTGGAAGAGTGAGGGCTTTGCCTGTCTTCCTTTGGGCATGTATTTTTCTGCTGTATTGCTCCCTTTGTGGTATTAATTTTGACCAACACGGAAGGATGTTTATGCAGGGTAAAGAAGTGATATACTGTGTAAGGCCAAGTGCTGTAGGTGCAACTGTGTGTTTGCCAGGGGAAAGGGTGTGATGTGTCTCAATACAATCCTTGCTGCTTTGATATTGTGCAGAGTCTTTTTCTGACTTGATAAAATGGCTGTTAATTAAAAGTCAGCCCTTGACTGTCATTGAAGATTATGGTATCATGTATTTGGAAGCAATGTGCATATTCTGATGCTTGGATATTGTTTTGTTCCAAAGCTGGATGGAAATTGAATGAAGGACAGCTTTGAAAATTATAATGAAATTTAATTTCAGTTTTCAGGAAGGAATTTTCTGATATGCTTTGTTTATTTCTTGGTGCAGGTAGCTTACTATTTTTGCTGTTCTTTGTATTGGCATTTTGCTCAGTAACAGCAGAAAGAAAAATATTAAAGATATGAAAAAAAATACCACATTCTGATGCCATGAACAGTAGGAGGGGAAAATTTGACAGGTGAAGTGCATACAGATAGTTGGGTGTAGATTTTTTTTTTCAATGTACTCAATTTTAAACTGAAGGTGTCCCAATAGGCAGCTGTTACACTCAGGCTCAAAAAGAGTCTGTTGTTATGAAATAATTTTTGTCTAAATAATTTCTGAAATTGTACAGGATCCTTTAGAATGTAGAAACTTCCAGACTATAAGTTCTTCTGTTCCTTATATTGGCTTTAATTCAACTTTACATCCCTTGTGGGAAGGCTTCTGGCTGGTGTCCCAAATATTTTTCCAATTGGAGGCCACCTGGGACACCAAGGCTTGATACCAGTTTCACAGGAGGTTCCACTATCATGCTTCAGCCACAGGTAATAGTTATTGGCTTCCTCTACCACTCTGCCCTTGTGGAACTTGGAGTGCTTGTTATCTCCTGGGCTGGATTATGACTCCTTTAAATGTGGGTAGATGTGAGGGGCACATGTGTGTGGCTGTTCCTAACTACTCCTGCTTGCCTGGATGGCAGCCAGACTCTTCTCCCTGTAGCTGAAGGCTGCATTTGCAGAGTTGCAGCCCAGTTCTTTTAACCCCTTCCAGAAAAAGTAGGAGTGCAGATTGCAGACAGCCCAAGAGAAGGAGCTAGCAACTAGAAGTGGAAAAACTGAAAGAATGCCTTCAGAAGTATCTATTTAATTTGTTTGTTTGTTGGTTTGTTTGTTTATTCTCAGTTTCAATTAGTAATTAGGCTTTTACCTCTATGGAGAATTACCATTTGAGAGAGTAGGAAATGCCAGGCTCTTTCCCCCATCAATTTTTTGTCCTTGTATAATGAGGGAGGAGAAAATTTTCTTCCTTGAAGTAAACACAATTTGCTGGTATAGCCAGTTCTTGTCAGGCTTTCTCAGAGCCTGGAAAACCTTACGATGGATTTGCCACAGCCTTTGTGCAAAGTTAATCTGATAGCCACGCTCCCATCTGCTTTTACCATGCTTTGTTAAATTGTGTTGGGCTCTGTTCTAATAATCTCACTTCCTCTGGTACACTCTGGAGATTTGGCCAAATAATACATGTGAAAGCATTCTTCAGTTCTCCAAACATATATCTGAACTGGCTATGCCCCAAATTTACCTTGGCTTCCATATTTGTTCTATTAATTTCCTTCCTTTTGTTACCAAGGTAACTCTTACTAGGTACCTATTTCATATTCATATCAACAAGAGCTAATTGCTGTAAAAGTATTGTGCATCTAGTATCCTTTATGGGTAATTTTCAGCAAATAGGTAGTGATTAACTGCCCTGACCTTACCTGTGATCCCACTTATCTAAATGGGATGGGTTTTGCAATTTAATCTCCTAGTTCCATCTCTTCTGCACTTGGGGGCCTGGGAGACATTTTATGTGAAAGCAAACTATTTTTTCCACTGTACAGTCTTATACTATGGCTGTTGATGTTTTTATCAAACACCTAAGTTTTTATTAGGATTCAGAATCTGTTCTTAGAGATTGCACTTTCTGTTGGCCACCTAGATTAGCAAATATGTGATATTTGTGATGGGTAGTTTTATCCCGTTGTCCCAGACTTCCTCAGAGCACAGGCAGCCCTCAGGTCATTCTTAACAATGATTTTTGGATGTGGAAAACCTGGTCTTAGTTTGAGATTACAAAATTCCTGTTTTTCTCTGTTTAAGGAATTTCTGAACTCTGGTCTTTAGGAATAAATGGTTGATGCTTGAATTTTTTACCCCACCCTTGTGACTGAGATATCAACTGTACCATCCTTAATGCTTTTCTGAACAGTACAAGGACTAACAGAGATGTGGGTGGGGGACCAATAATTCCTTGCTATTTCTCTGTGGGTATTTCAGGTTCTCAATCTCATAAAGAGATTGTTCAAAAAACCTAGAGAGCCTGAGAAGACCACAGTGAAATGAAGCTTTTCATTATCCTTTCATGGTGGAGTTCCTTCCCAGGATGTTCATTCTGCAGGTGTGCTGCCCAGCACTGAGTGAAGGTATATGGGAAATTATGCCAATCAGGAGGTGTGGTCACTGATAAGCAGATGTTGAATTTTACATGTGAGGCAGTTTACAGGTCTGAGGAGACCCCCTTCCCTAATAGGCTGTGTTAAATCTGCTGCTAGCAATCCAGAGAGTAAATGTCCCTCTGGACTGTATTATAGTGGACAGAAATGCTTTAGGCAGGATAAATGGCCAGTTATTCACCATTAAGGCTCTCTTAACTTTGAGTTTCTTGTTATGCCTAGTATAAAGAGAGAGATACATTTCTGTATGCTATAAGAATGTGGGTACATTCTTACATCTTATCTGTAAGTGGAGGCAAGTGTCTTGATATAGGGTGACAAGGTGACAGCTTTCCAATTTCAGTTAGGAGCAGGAAAGATCCAGACATTTCAGTAAAAGTCATAGCCACCACAGAAGGTGATCTGAAAATCTTCTGCACATAGATTACATTTTCAGTCTAAGATACCTGGTGATTTCAAGATTTGATTAGTCTTGTTTTGAATAGGAATAGGCCTCAGCAACTCAGTAAGTCCATGATAGAAGCAGCTGAAGAAAATCCAGTTTTGCTTGACTGTGACATCAGGCTGGTGCTTTTGGAGTATGACACTCTTCATTGCATTCTGACTGCTGCCCTGAATTTCAAAGAGAATAAAATAGGCTGCATAATAGAGAATGTGAAAGTTTTAGGGTCACAGCTGCCATCATAATTTATACATCTACAGTTCTTTTGACTGGAGAATCTTATAAGTTGCTAATGTTGACTAAGTCTTTACAACTTCAACAAGAAGCAGGATTTATTATCACTTACAATTATCATCTAGATCACTGGAGGCTCCTGGAGCTCAGAGAAGAAGGAAAAGATTAATGGAACTCTCTTCCATGAACCCAAATCTTTGAGTTTTGAACTGAGGGTTTGTACTGGCTACTGTTATTATTAAACACATTCAATGAGTGCCAATTTAGGCAGCTGGACCGGTACACAGTGCTGCACTTTAGATCCTGCACTACAGCCTTTGGCATTTGAGATAGGCTTGGAAGAGTTTAATAACTGTGATAATTATAATCAGTGTTATGGACTATGAATTTCTAACTAGGTTGTTACCAAAAGATACTGGTTTTGTAAGACAGAAACCTCACTTGGTCATGTTCAGAGAGGAACAGCTCATGGACATTGCTGTAGTTGTCCAAACACTGAAATTCTGTATAATTTGGGTTATCATTAGTACATAAACACCTTACATATTTATGACAATTCTTTTTTCTTCCTTTTTTATCTGAAATTCCTTTTATTTTAAAAACATTTATCTACAAGTACCAGAGTTGTAAAGTGGAGTTTGGTCTAGGGTACAATCATGTTTTCAAAAGGCAGTGAAAGCAGAACTAAATTTCTTTTATCTGCTAGTCAAATTTATAGGCATGAACATGTACGTGTAGCTTCAGCCTTCATGATCCTGGCAATATCAACTGCCATTCCAAGCCAGCTACTAGTTTCTGCTTCTCTTTGCCTTTTTATCATGGTTCCAATAATTGAACAGTGGTTGCAATTAGCTGGATGAACAGATCTGGCTGTTGCATCTCTGCTGATGTCTTCATTAGGAATGGACAGAGTCTGTCGGATGCCTGGAAATTTGTGTCATCATTTCAGCACTGCCTGTGCTGTACTGACTGAGTGTTGCTCTCAGATGGGGAGAGACATTCTCGGATTAGTGGTTTTGAGAATGTTTTTAGGGAAGACAGCAGATCAGCAGGAGAAGAAAAGGCTCTGAAGGGACTTGCCTCCAGATCCTGGAATTATAAACTCATCTTAGTTTATCTTGTATTTTAAGCTTCAAAGTTGTAGCCTGAAACCCCAAATTATATATTATCCTGTATTTTTCCACAGCATGTATGCTTTTGTTACCCTCCTAATCATTACCTGCTCTGTTGTATTTGGCTTCCCTTCAAAGATGGCCTGTTTCCCATCCTTTGCAAGCGTTGTGATCTTCTTGTTTCCATGAAGCTGCCTGCCTTAAATTAGTTTAATAAATAGTTACTTAATTCCTCTGCTTATTTACTTTCAGCAAGGCATTGTCTCACTTCTGGCCCTTCCTAAATCACTGATGGGCTTAAAGAATTTTTGCTTTTTCAAAACCAGTATGATATGGACAAATTTGACCTACAGTTTCCATTTGCTCCCTGTTCTGTTAATGCACCTCTTCCAGGAATTTGCAAAGTTTACAGATTTGGGGCTGCTGAAGAAAAGGAAGGAAATTAAATTGAGGGTTGTCTAATGCTGTGAACCTTCCTTAAACCAATAGCCAGAGGCAATACTAGTTAATTTTTCTTTCCAGTATTGGAAAAACAGAACTGAGAAGAGGTTGTTTATGGATTTTAAAAAGGTTATGAATGTAGTTTACATTACAGCTTTGCTTTTCAAAAATGGTAGACTGATGATCGCAGAATCAAAGAACTATCAAGGTTGAAAGAGACCTCCAAGATGATCTAGTCCAGCTGTCAACCCAACAGCACCATAATCACCCCTGAGCCATATTCCCAGGAGGCACATCCAGATGCCTCTTGACCACTTTCAGACATGGTGACTCTGGAACTCTTTTCCATCTCAAATCAGTAGCAATTTGCAGGTCTAAGGTGACGTCTGTGAAAATGTGCAATATCCAGTGAAATCTGGACATTCTGGCACTTGGTATAGAATAATCATGGTTGAAAGAGATCTCTGGAAGCTGTTTTCCCCATCACCTGCTTCAAGTGAGACTAACTTGAAGAGCAGAATTGATTGTTAAAGGCATTATCCTATTGAATTTTGAAAATTTCCAGGACTGGGGTTTCTACAGCTGTTCTGTTGCAGGGTGTGGTAACCCTCATAGTGTAATTTTTTCCTTCGAATTTTCTTGATTTTCCCTTGCCACAGATTGTGTTTGCTACCTCCTTTTTTCTCTTTATGCTGCGGGAAACCAAACATTTTTTGCTGTAATCTCCCTTTCTCAGTGAACACTACTCAGCAGGTAGTGATCAAATGCTTCATGTAGCTTGACATTGCCATGAAGAGGACTCAAAGATGTTTGAACTAAATGGAAGTTGCATCACTTTCTAAAGTGCCAGCCATGGTAATGGGCAAATGGATAATGGGCAAACTCTCAAACTATCATTTTAGTAGCATGTCTCCCCATTACGCTCCTTTACATTGAGCAGCAATTCTTCTTCTACCCTTCACCTTCTTGCCAGAGATTTCTTCCCAAATAGTTTTACACAGCTCTGTAAATGTTAGAGTGACATTTGGAGTAGATTTGAAAAGCACATGTGCTCCTTCTTGGTTCTCCTGAGTCTCTGCCAAGCTTCAGTATGGCAATATAACCTCACTCATCACCTCCCAGGGCTAGCAATAACATTTACAAGCTACAGTTTCCTCTGTCTGCAAATATTTCCACTGTGGTACTCAGTGCTCTTACAGTTCCTCCCTAGGCCAGTTCTTCATGATTGCAGCCCAAAGAAAGAAGAAACAAAATTTATTTGCCTTTCATTGGGGAGTACAGGAATTTTTTTTTTTTTTTTTTTTTTTTTTTTTTTTTTCTTCTTTGCACAACCACTTTCATGATNTACAGGAATTTTTTTTTTTTTTTTTTTTTTTTTGTAACTCCGCACCTGACAACACCCCTTGATTAGCTCATACTCTTGTGTGTGGTGACAACAGAAGTGTAGGAAGGGCATACCAAGCCTGATTCTGATGGAAATTTGTACATACTATTCTGTAGGATAGCCACAGGTTAACCTGGACAGTTGGAGATTTGATTAAATATAGAAGTTAAGCAAAGCTAGAATCCAGATGACAAATGTTAGAGACGTTTATTAATGGAGAGAGATTTGGGAGCCATGTTCCTAACATGTCTTTCCTACGTCAGTTTAAAATTTGGAAGGTCTCCACTGGAGCTTTTGTTGTAGAAAGGCAAAAATGTTCTGAGATTTTACCTTACAATGGTGGAAGCCTCACAGTTTTAACTAGTTTCTTGAGATTTAGTCCACTTTAAGATGAAAATTCTCAGGACAGCTTTACACGATTTTGGTATAATATTGAAGTAGGAAAACAAGGTGTTAATTTTGGACTCAAAAAGAAAACTAATGCTGTTCTAAAAAGAAAAATCAAAATTAGTAGTTTCAAAGTAGTTTCAAAGTCTAAACTATAAATTAAGGTAATTTTTTTTGTCTGAAAAACATTATAGTACATGCATTGTGTGCTTAGAGCTCTTTACTTAGGTTTTTTTTATGTCTTCCATTTTGTGGGTACTTAGTCAATAATATTATCTGCAGGCTTTGGTTATGTGTTTGGGAAGACTTCAAAGGGATAGAAGATATATAAGGTATAATATATATAAGACTGGAACAGGGGGAGACAGTGGTACAGAAAGAAAATCGGTGAAGAGAGTATTTATTCTGTTCTGATTTTCTAGATAAATAAATAGGTGTGGTTTGCACTTCAGGTTTCTTCAGAAATTTTTTCTTTTATATGAAGGAATTCACACTTCTGGGCTATTTTCAGGTCCAGAAATTAAATGTTATAATCAATGTTATGAAATAAACTTTGCAAGGTTTTGAAAAAATGTTTTTAGTGAAAAATATTCATCTGGATGTCATCTGGCCTACGTAAACATCTGCTAGCAATTTTTGCCTATAGCAGAGGCCTTAAAAGTGACAATTATTACTACTGCTCCACCAGTATTCTTGCATCCCCAAAAATGTGATGAATGCCTTGGAGCTTGGTCTATTATGTCTCCCATTTGCTGTTCATTTGGAACTATTTTGTGCACAGTGCACTGATAAGGATGTTTTATATAATTACTTTGAATGCTTGTTTGGTCTTAAATGACATATGCTATTCAAATTGGAAAATTTGAATTTAAGCAAACAGTATATGAACCAGAAAGAAGCCAGAGATGAGAAGCATGAGAGGAAGGTTTTAGAAAATAAAAGCTAGGAGCAGCTGAGTAAAAAGGAGTTTACTTAGTTTAAAATAGAGTGAGGGAGCTGGAATAATGATTTACTAAGTTTCAGGATACAAAGATCCTTTTGTAAAAGAGCCATATACCCACTTGGAAGAGGAGAAGGAAGGCGTCATCTTAATTTGAAGCAAAGAAAAACTTGGATTGATGTTGAAAAAATATTTTGGTCTTTCAGAGAGATTAAATAACAGCAAAACCTGTCTGATTTATTTACTTTTCTGTAGCTGTATGTATCCAAGATTCTTACTGTTTTATCTTCATGAGTTTGCAGTGGATAACAACTCACAATAATACTATTGACATCTTGTCAGTTTGAAATCTCTAAAGCAGAATAGCTTTGTTCTTACTAGCACAGTAAACCCTATCAGTGGCTTATTAGTGATATTTATTGTTTGCAGGGTATTTTGCTAGACTAATAAATCACATTCTCATTTCTAATGTAATGCTTCAGTTTAGGTAAGTTTTTAAAGATGGTTTTGTGTTCTCTGTTGTTGTCCCCCTCAGTGCTAGTGAATTATATGTACATCCCTTCAAATTGCTCTTTCCTGTTTGGTGGGCGAAGTTTAAGGTGAAATCCAATGACACTGAGATGGGAGACATCCATCACACGGTGATGATCCAGCAGGGCCAGTCTCCAGGTCCCCACAGTGTGCCAGCCATGGGGGCTGCCAAGCCAGGCCCATGTCCAGCCCTGTGGCTGTGGCCCTGCCTGGTAATTGCTCTTAACCCTGGCCAGCAGCTTGACCTCCTGGCCTGAGCATGGACCTGCCCCATCACCATGAGGGTTCCTGGTTCTCAGCTGGACCTGGTCCCCATTTGCACATCTGTCCCACTCACCTTCCTGTGTGTGTGGGACAGCCCTGGGCAGCAAGGCGCTGGCACAGGGAACTCCACAGCTTCTGGCACCCATCCTGCTGGATGGTGTGCAGGGTCCTAAGCACTTGTGAGCACTTAAAGCTCCATCATATATTTTCCACCAAAACAGAAGCATTGTCTCCTGGGTTGTCATCAGATTCAGTGATTACATTTGGGCTTCCTAAAGTACTTGCCAGGCTTCTTTTGTTGAAACTTATCTCTATGGAATCCACTTGGACAGGAAGGAGGATTTATTTATATTTTCTTTTTTTTTTAAAAATGGTTTATTCATTTTTGTTTTGTTTTAAAGTGTAATTTTGGTTTTCAGAAAATCTATTTTTTTTATTTGGGGCCGTGTGTCTGCTGGTGGATATGTGAGGGCAGGAGGTGAACTGTGCAATCACTGCCTGCAGGAAAGTGTTTGGTTTGTGAATACAAAACTTAGACACTTTAGGGATATTTGAATTCACAAGAACGTGGAAATCTTTGGTCTTAGTGTTTTGACATTCCAGATGTAGCCAGGGAAAATGTCCTATGCCCTGAACTGCTGTCACTGGGGACTTCAACTTTCATGAAGTGTGGATATTTTTAAATCTTTTTGCGCTGTCACCTTTCCGAAAATTTCAGTAAGAAGCTACACTGTATTGTAGTCTGGGAGGCATAGGAAAAAGACCACAGGGAAGAACAGGAGACTACAGAAAAACTAAAAGGGAAGAGAAAAAAAAAGAGGCAAGGAATGGAGATTAATACAAGAGAGAGGTTAGAAAGCAGGAGAAAAAGCATGAAGAGGTCTTGAATAATTTTGTGTCTGTGCTAAGAATACGCCTGTTCCATCTCCCTAGGAGGTTTGTGCAGAGCCTTGTGTGGAAGCAGCAATGAATTGCTCCTTTGGACGCTAAGTGTAAAATTAAAACTGGCAGGGTCTGAGAGCACAAGACTGGGAAGATAATTGCTCCTAATAACATATTGATTTTCACAGATTTCTGGCATTATATCAGAGCAGTTTTGAACCAGCACCTGGTTTCTTCCTCTACCCATCTCCAAACTAATGGCAATGAAGCTTCTGGCACTAGGATCACAAATAAATGCCACTCAGTATTTTTTGTCTATACACATCTGTGGGGTTCTAAAACATGATTTCATGTATTGCTTCTATGCATCCAATAGAATAGCTACCCTAAAAGTAGAAGGGTGGCAGAAATGTCCATGTATTTTAAACTTGGATAACTGTGCTGCTGCCTGTATTTATGGTGCTGAACAAAGCATTACAGTCCCATTGCTGTGGATGGCTGAGGACAATTGAATGGCTGTCTGTATTCAGGCAGAAGTTGCCAGCACAGGTGTCTGGGAGGCTGAGGTTGTGCACTTGTTGCCAGATTACATTCAACCCTGAGCAGATTTGTTATATGTGTTGCTCAGCTGTAACATGCTTTTTTCAAGGTTTTGGGGACTGACTGTCAGGAAAAGGAAATAGGTTTCATTTGTATGACTGCTACTAGGCAATACCCTCCTCTGAAGGGGTATTTTCATAGCTGGAGGGAATGGTCTGCTTGCAAGATGTGCTGAATGGCTCTCAGATACTCCAGATTGTGAAGGCTTGCAAAGTGAGAATGAAATCCTGTCATTTTTTAAATAGGTCAAGTGCATAGGGCACACACAAGAGCAGAACATTGTCTCCTGGGATTGTGTGGAGTCTTTTTCAACTGTTTCAAGATACTTAATTTTATCTTCTTAATTGTTATGAGTTTTCATTGCATCAAGTTTGTAGCAAACTGGCTGGAAAAGGGACAGTAATACCTGATTGAGGCTACTGTGGGATGTCAGCTGAAACACTGTCCAGACTCACATAAGTATAATAGCAAGGATTGGGATTTCCTGTCTAAGGGTAGTAATTATCTGGCAATGGGATCAGTAAAACTGAAGGACACGAGTTCTTACTGAAGGAAGGAGACTCATTACCACACTTTTGGTTTGTTTTAGTCACTGCAGAAAACCTCATGTTTTCAAAGCACCTAACTAAGCATGGCACTATGGAGAAGGAAGCAGCAGAGCTGGGACCCTTGTGTCAGCTACTCCCACTCATAGTCCTGATATCCTCCAACCCCCTTCTCACAGCTATTCATGTGCTAGGGCCAGCAACTGTTTCATGCAAGGCACATCTGAGCTCAAGGCATCAAAAGAGCCATTTCATGCTTGACTGCATTTTCTAATACAATCTGCAGAGAGAGAGAGGAAAGAGAGCAAGAAAGGTTTATGTGTACATAGGCATTGCCTTTGAGTGTATGTATAATATACAGTACATTTAGTTCCTGCTTGCAGCTGTGGGTGGCAAGTGAGATGTGCAGACGTGAGAGGGAAGAGAATTGCACTTTGAAAAGAAGAAACTATTCTTCCACCTTGTAAAAGAAGCTTGCTTTCTTTCTTTCTCTGTTTCTTGGCCAAGAAAAGATGTGGGACCCCAGGGCAGCACTGGCAGCTGGTACCAGAAATGTGTGTAATGTAATGAGTGGGTGATGTGTGTAGAAAGCTGTGTACAGACCATGACAGTGTGTGGCAAGTGCAGCTAAGGAAACTGGTGAGTAGAGATGTTCACAGACATCCTAATGGTGCTCCCAGGAAAGTTTTCATAATAAGTTTTTGTGGCCTTTGGTTGCAGATGTGCTGCATACCAGCTATCAGTGTGGAGGGCTGCTGCACCAGCACAGTTGTAGTGATCCCCACCAAATGTTTTGGAACCATATACATGTCTCCTCTATCACTTGATCAGCTTGATATTTATATCTTTATTTATCACCTCGTTTGCATATTTATTGTATTGCTGTTCTGTTACTGGCCATTTTGGAGCTCACCCTAGGTACTTTATGGCATGGACGTTTGGCTGTTCCTCGGTTTCCCATCCATTTACCCTGCTGTGGCATCTAACATTTAGACATTGAGAGGACGTCAGGTGTGGCTCTGCCAAGCTTGCTGTTTCCTGATGGAAGTTCTGCTCTCATTGGCTGGGAAAAATGGGACAAAGGGCTGAAACATAAGGAGTACATCTATATTCCAAATACATGTTTTTCAGTTGGTTAAATTAGATGGGCTGCTAATTTTCTGAGGGATGATGGGGTGGTGGTGCCTGGAGAGAATTCCAGTCAATCATTTGAGAAAACTTCAGCTGAACTGACCTGGATGAGGTACTGCAAGAGAGCTTTATGGAGCAATCCATTAATGTTTCTAGGAAACTGAACCAGTCTATCTTTTTTAAACTCTGGGATTTTGATATGTAGTTTTATGGTAGAAGCCCTACATGGAGCAATCTCTACAGCTCTGCCTTTGGTAGGGGTTGGCTGTGGGGAATAGGAATGCTCTGATTCATACATTAATATATTTATGTAGATTTGTAAATTTTGCTGATAAAAATGCTTTTGAGCATATTCTGTGAAGAAACAGTGATTGCTATGCTGTAGTACTTACTGCAGTTCTAACACAAGACTTTAATTCTATGCCTTAGAGGAGAATATCACTTTCTGCAGGCAAGACCCTGAACAAATAGAGAATGCTAAATTTAACTCTTTTCCTCAGCTGGAATTCTAATTTTCTTTGACATCCTCAGACATGATAGAAAAATATAACTTCTTTCTTCCCTCCTCCTAGTTTTCATTGTGCCTTTATCTTCTAACTTTTCCTGCATTTGAATGGCACTTGCAATGGAGTTTGGTTTGTTCCTTTCTTCATTTGCATTGGTTGTGTCAGCAGAGCTCTACTAACTTCTGTTGTTAGTAAATAGTGCAAAAATACAAAATCACAAAATGGAACAAATCTGATTTAGAAAACACCTATTAGGAAATTCACTTTATAAAGTTCTTTGTCTTTAAAGTGATATCAAAGAAATGAAATTCCTCTCTAAATAAGCATAAACAAGAGTACCAGAAATTAGAACTCTATTCACGCTAGTCATTACTGCTAGTTCTAGCAAAGAATGGACTTAAGTGCACTGAAGGAGATTGTATTTTCTGGAAGATGTGAAAAATGAAAGCTTTGCTAGCTTATAATCACAAAGGGGTGCTGTCTTAATATGCTTGACCTAGGGAATTGTGTCCATGGGTGCTGCTATCACCAGTTGCAGTGAACCCCATATCTTTCCTTGCTGCTTGTATTTGTCCCTCAGGGTTTCTGGGATGCAGTTAAATGTTTGTTGCATTTTTCCCCAGTTCCAAATTTTCTGTGGCAACTGCTACGGTTTCTGTAGACACAGTGCTCTATGGTAGATATGAGGGTTCTTCAGAGGTGTAACTTCTCATTTTTTTGCAATTGTTTGCTGATTCCTTGCAGAGGCCTCTATCTTGAGCTATGATGGCAGCATGTACATGAAGATCATCATGCCCATGGTTATGCACACAGAAGCAGAAGATGTGTCCTTCCGTTTCATGTCCCAGCGTGCTTATGGGCTGTTGATGGCAACCACCTCACGAGACTCTGCTGACACTCTGCGCCTGGAGCTGGATGGAGGCCGGGTCAAACTTATGGTCAATTTAGGTATCGTATAAACAACTGCCACTGCCCTCTTCACTACTGGTTTGGGCTTGTGATTAGTGTTTTGGTTTTTTAAATTATTTTATTTGTTTTCTGTTGGTTTGATTGGATTGGATTGATTTCTAAAATAACTGCTGAAACTTTTATAATTATATTCTTTTGCGGAGAGAAATTCTCTTCTGCATTGCTGCATGAAGATTTGCTGTCAGTTCTTCGTTATGGACAGTGTTGTTTTTTAAGTCTTTAAGTTTTTAAGTTTCCTTTCTTGGTCTGGGACTCGTGAGCTCTGTGTGAAACATGCTACTTGGTCCATCTTTTGATCAGTTACATCCTTCATTCATCCAACATCACTCAAAACAGTCAAAGGCAAACATGGAAAGGAAACAAAATGGATATGGTGGAAAGCAGTTCTGTGAACCCCCTGCCCTTTGCATAATTTGGCAGCATTTGATACAGCTTGCCATATTTTATATATCTGATTAAAAAGCTGGTGTTATTGTGTCTTCACAAAAAAGAAATTAGTGATAATAAAAGTGCATCCCCCATCCCAAAGGGCTGTGTTCTGTCTCTAGAGTTATACTTTCCCAGAAAATAATTTAGAAAGACAATTAAAAGTCCAACAATAACAACAATACAAAAACAATTGGGAGTGAATGTGCTATTAGATTAGCCTAAATTTCCTGCCAGTCTTTATGTATTCTATGGAATGACAAAATTTTAAAGAATGTAAATACGTAAGTTGAAGCTTTCTTTCACTTTTCAGTGATGCAGCTTGTTGCTTCATGTGAATTCAGGAATATAACTAAAAAGAAGTTCTGACTCAAAGAGGCAAAACTAACATAATAATGCATAATCTTATACCTCTTACTCTCTAGGTTATTTTATATGAAGGTTTGTGTATGGTCTGTGAAAGCTTCTGTCAGCATTCAAAATTCTAAGGCCCACTGGAACAAGTTTCACATTTTTGAGCTAATAGTATCACCATCTTCAGAGCCCTGCTGTGGCTATCAGGAGAAAACCATGTAGCAGCTTTGTTTGTAGAATATGTTGTCCTCTGGAACTAGCTTGCTTTTTAAGATTGCATCTAGTGAGGTTTTTTTGCTTTGAAATTGTAAGCCAGACCCTATTATTTACTTTTTGAATAAGAAAGTGAAGAACAGAAGATGCATCAAACAAGTTTATATCTCTTAAAAGGAAAGTCTCCATCTAAAAGTCTATAGAAAGTCTTGCCTTTTAATAAATAAAAGCAAAACACCAACCAAAAAACCCATAGATTTGCATATTTGCTCTGCTTATCTTGACTGAAGAAACATAAAGCACTATTGAGTCCGTAGCTGCATAAGACAGCTGTTCTACACAGACTGGTCTCTAGGGCAGATGGAATAGATGAACCTCAGCTGTGACAGTAGCTCCTCAAAAAAACAGAAAAAGCACTCTGATGATAGCCATCTCTACCTATATTAATTCTAAGTGAAGGAAAATTTTGTAGATTTGCAGGGTTTCTCTGGAAAACTGCTCAAAAGAACTGCTGTTGAGGTTCCTTACATGTGCAAAGGGAATCTCCCACAAAACCTCAGAGTGTTTGCGTATCTATATGTGTTTACATTTTCTTCTGATTTAATTAGTTGTTGCTAATAATCAGGAAATATGAGATTATATTTTTTCCATTTCATTTATTGAAAATTATGGATAGTAATTTTTTTCTCAGAAAATAAAATTAATCACTGAAAGATTGGTAGTGGCATGCTTCTATTGGGGAATTGATGGGGCAACTGAGTATCTGCCCAACTCTACAGTATCCTCTTGTAGCCCAGAGCCAGTTCTTTTATTTTTCAAGCCCTAGTTTCTATACTTGTTGAAAGGAGAATTCTTTGCACCCTCTGAGGGATGCGCTAGTATTTTAGAAAGGGCTGCTTTTATCACCTTTGATATTTCCACATGAGAAGTACTACAGCATGAAAATTGCCAGACTTCATCAAAAATTGTCACTTTTTCTTCTGAGAAAGGTACCACTTGTTTGATTCTGTTATATCTTCTTAAAAATTAATGAGAATTACGGGAATTGCTCATTTTGGGTGTTCATGGCCTCCTAGACTTAGACCCTAAATGGATATGCAGAGGTTAATTTATGTAACCCTGAATACACTTACTTTTTAAAGCTTACTCTATCCTTTCCAATTTTCATTATATCATGCTGGCAGAAAATATTTTCCCTCAGGGCCTGTCAACATTGTATGCCTAATTGGCACTGGTCACTATTAGCACTCACTGGGATTTGTTATGCCATCACGTAGCCTAGAGGTGGACTGTTCAGCTCTTGCTGTCTGGCACCTAAAAGATGTGGCTAAAGATTTGATAGATGGTCTACACATGTTTGGAAAAGAGGTGTTTTTGACAGCTTAATACAGGGACAAAATCTTTAAACAAACCCCTGTGTAAACTGAAGGCTGAGACTGTGTAGTAGCAGGGACTGAAGCAATGTGTATGCCACATTTTGCCAGCTTTTCAACTGTAAATTTTTGTGAGGTTTTCTTCCCCAAGGAGACTATAGGCTGGATCAGTGGAAACTTGTCAGGATTCTCCTATGTCTAACTTAACAGACAGGTGGTTTAGACTGTTGGAAACCAGATTGAGCTTCATCTCTCCTTTATTCACGTTCATAAAACTGTCAAAAAATATCCTTAAAACAGGACTTTCCTTCTACCAAAACAGCAGTTACCTTGCTGTCGAAGAATAGAATTTGAGGAGGAATCACCTTACCAAAGCCATTCATTTCCACTTGTTTACTCTGAGTCACAATAACTCTGTATGGAGACCGCTCATAGCCCAAATGTCACAAACAAGAACCAAATCTATATCCGACCTTGCCCAAATCTCCTGACCAGTATGAAACGGTCATCAACACCACCTCTCAAGATCTAGCTATATGTCAGTATCCTCTGAGCATCTAACCCATTATAGGTGTGTATGAAAAAGGACTGTTTTGAGGGGTGAATTATTTAATTGTGCTTTTCTTATGTCATTTAATACTATTACTAAGAGCTGTCTCTTTCTTCTCTTCTCTTCTCTTCTCTTCTCTTCTCTTCTCTTCTCTTCTCTTCTCTTCTCTTCTCTTCTCTTCTCTTCTCTTCTCTGATCTATTCCATTCAATTACTTATTATTGTGTCTTTATTAAGGTCTTTCCTATATGCTTTTTTTTTCTTTTCTTTATTTTCCCTTTTTTTTTTTTCTTGACTCTTCTGTGTGTTTCAGTTGTAAAGCTTTCCCATACCCCATCAGCCATGGTAAATCAAAAGATGGTATTCGACCCTTCAAAGGCCTGAAGCCTGCGGCCCGCACGGCAAACAGCCCTGAGAACAGAGCATACGGAGCAGCCTGCAGGGGCTGGCATATCCCTCTCACCCCCAGCACTCAATGTCCAAACCAGCCAGGGGAGGGAGAGACACAGTGGGCATGCGTGGGCATGGGCAGCCAGGTTCTTGCTCTGGAAGGTGGGAGGGAAAGGAAGAGCAGCAATGAATAATTCTCTAAGGAAGGGGGCAAGGAATTTGCTTCAGACCTTTCCAGTGTGGGTGCCTGAGGCACTACAAATCTTCATGTTGACAGCATAACTGTCAGTATGAGTTTTTTTTGTGTGAAGAATAGAAATCCAAATGTGATAGATATCTCACTTCTGTTGAGAAAGATTTTGAAGAAATGGGTCTGGAGTGGAAGGAGAGAGAGAGAAATTAAGCAACTCATAGCTTGGAACATACTTGGGAATAATTTTTGATGCTGAGGTGATGTGCAGAAAGGGAAAGAAATGGCTGGCCTGATAGGGAGATCTACATTCACAATTTTCTTCCCATGGATAAGTGGCAGGATTTTATTGTTATACCGACTTTTGTTAAAGAATCTTTCAGTTCTTTTTTTTTTTTTTTTTTTCTGGCCTGGCATATCTTCAGGTCACTGGTGACTAGGATAAGTATTTCCTGCATCCTCTAATTTAAGGAAGTGTAATCACCTCTTTCACTTATCTTTTCTTAAGATAAATCGTGAAGGGTGTCAGAGCCACGTTTGCCCATCTAAAAGCGAAAGTTTCTTTTGTCATTTTTACATAAAAATAGTGCAAGTAGTAGAGAGGCAAGGAGCCTCAATATAACGTAGGGTAAGTGTGCACAGGACTTTATCTGGTTTTCCCATAGGAACTAACTTATAGTGAGTTTAGAAACAGTTGGGCCCTGATTATCTTTTTTGTCCTATTCTTGCCCTAAAGTACTCTTCCATAGCCACATATGGCTGCTCATCCAAAGGAAAAGCCATTTTGTCCTCACACAGTACAGGTGACTTTCTTGATTCAAGGATTAAACAACCTGAAGCCTTAGCAGCTTCAAATAAATATTACTATTTTCAGACAAAAAGA
Source organism: Toxostoma redivivum (assembly GCA_013397375.1). Taxonomy (NCBI): domain Eukaryota; kingdom Metazoa; phylum Chordata; class Aves; order Passeriformes; family Mimidae; genus Toxostoma; species Toxostoma redivivum. Next base: position 1,311,650 of record VXBI01009243.1, on the reverse strand, counting down.
TAAAAATGGTAAGAAATATAGGCCTAAATTGCAGATATGTGTTTGCTGCTAAAGATACCTCCATTCAAACAATGGATCCCTTGTGTTAGCTAACTGCAGTCAAGCTATTTAAACTTTTGCAAGGAGAGTGTCTTTGGCCCATTTTCCAGGTGATATGCTCTGGAAAACCTTTCATCTGAGCACTAAAGAAGTAACTTCTGGTTTACATTAGACAATAATGAAAAGAAAGTAACTGCAGAAAGTCTTCCCAGCTAATTCTGCTCCCCATGCCACCACATTCCTCATCTACTTGCTGAATTGGCAGGTGACTGGATTTACAGCTGCTCAGGCATACTCATCTCCAAAACCTGTCTCAGAATTAAATACTGATAACAAGGCTGAGTGCTCCAGATAATGATTATCAGAAGTCTTATTGCCCTGGTACAGTACAGGAGGAATCCCAAGGAGTTTTTAAAATTATTCCTGAATTAACCAGATGGTGTTGTTTTGAGCACAAAGGCCAGACTACACCTGCCCCCTCACCACCAGGAAAAATCTCCTATGCATGCAGGTTCTTTGATGGTAGTGTGGATGGTATGGTGGTGCTGGTGTAACAGTGCAAGCAGGTGCACTCTCTTAGCTGCCCTGCAGGAACTCCACTGACCCAGTTAGATGAAACCTGGATGTGGAGCTGCTTCCTTTGGTGTGCACCTGGGTGTTCTCCCAATTGCATGGCATTGCAGACTTTGTGACCACAGTCTGGAGATGTAGTAATGCCTTGTACTTGTAAGGGCAGCCCTCTCAGTGGCCTGGACTCTTACCCTTTGAAATAAGAATCTTGCAGCCAAGATAAGGGCTACACTGTTTTCCAGTTTAAAACATCTATCCCTTCATCTGGAGGAGTGTTTCAGCCTGAGGGCAAGCCCTAGGATATAAAGTTATTTTGGTATCACTGAAAAAAACAAGAAAACCCCCAAAAACTCTGAAGACACCAATAATACAAAAGTGATTTTAGTCTCTTTGATGAATGTTGCTGAGGACCAGCCATGTATGTTTCCCTTTCCAGCATACTTGCTCTTTAGCCCATAAGAAATTCCCATGTTCCAGCTGTAGTAACTCTCTTGACCTCACTTACCTGCAGCGAGATTCTCTTGCTGTCACTCTCCTTCAGGGCAGAGAGGGAAGATCCCCTGCATGTACTTCAGAGCTCCCTTTACCCCACCCAACTCCTGTAAGGGATATAGCCACCACTGTATGGTGATCGTAGCAGTTGCTCCAGGGCTGTTTGCTCCCACTTTTCTGTTGCGGTTGACGACACATGACAAACCTAATCGCACAAAACCAAACCCAGATTTTCTCAGGAGAAGTTCTGCTTGAAAACAGACTCTCTCTGGCTATATTACTCATTATTGGTATGTCCCTGCTCATTACAGCTCTTTATTATTTATAGATTCTTGTTCTTTCCCCTCCTTCAATTTATAAGAACTGCATTTAGCTGCAGAAATAATTTTCCTACATCTATCTGAGCAAACATAAAATTGGTCCAGTTAAGAAGTAAACTGCATTATATTTCTCTGCCATTCTATATAATCTCCCTTGCTGGGCCATATCTCTGTAATAAATACAACCATTCCTGGTGTATAAAACTCTAGTTGTCTAGACAACATGTCCACTGGCATGGTGCTATTATTCATGGTCTTGATTTCCTGAGACAAGGTCAGCATTGCACAAGATATGTAATAGCACCAGTATGAAAGCTCTCACTCATGTTAGACACCACAGCAGTGGATGCTCACAAGCCTGTAAACAGGCATTTTTAAATGAAAGAGCCTCTTATGGATCATATCCTGAGATATGCTGAGCATTAGTGTGTTAAAAGAGGGAAGCAATGCTCAGAAGCCCTCTAGCTCAGGCTCTTCTACCTCAACTTGCTTTCTTTGTGGAGACTCCTCAATAAGCATTTATTAGAATCCACAAGCATAACTATTTTTCTCTCCTTATATCTCTCTTTGTCCCTCCCTTGCCTGTGACCTCTGAATGAAGCAGGGCCAGCAAAGGTTCCCAGATCTGCCACTTCACTGCCTATTTCATCTTCTCCCTGAACGTTGCAAACACCCCATTCAGTCGTAGCGTTCAGACAGCAAGATGAGATTGGGCTCTGAGGAACTGGCTGGGCTGAGGACCTTTGAAAGAAATCCCCATCCTCCCTGCCAAGCCCCAAAAAAGTATTCCCAACCTGCAGAAGTAGCTGAAATCTGGGCTGGGCGTTCGTGCGGTTAGCTGTTTGCAAGTGGCCATTTTATGATAGGACACAACTGGGCAGTATATTAACCCTTTCCTCACCTGAGCGGACAGTGTCAAATGTGTCTGTGCACATATCACACAGTGTTTTGGGCTGGCTTTGGGGGAATGAGAGTGGGTCTGTCTTTGGGATAGCTGGAAAGGGTTAAATATTGCACCAACAAATCTCGTAGGCTGATTTTACAGGTATTTTCTGTTGACAGATGGTGTATTTATGCAACAGTACAAATTAATTTAAAAGAAACCAAGTATAAAGGTTCACTTTGAGCTTCAAGCTTCTTAGAGAAATTGCTAAAGGTCTCTAAAAAGCACAATGACACTTGAGTATGACTTGTGTCTTGAGGGAGATTTTTAAGCCTTAATTATAATTTTTTAAATTGTAATTCATATAAGTTCATGGTCTGCAGTGGAAGATTCTCTTAGATTTGTAGGTTTCTATAAAAAGAAAATAACTTTCTGTATCATTATGTGGCTATGTATGTATATTGGTATATTTCTCTATACATATGTATATATATATATGTATATATATATTTATGTAACAGATATTTACATAGAATATACTGTACATATACACCCACTCCTGAATTTGTACAGACTGTGTATAAGTATAAAATGGCCACATCTCTTTGCGTGTGTCTGTCCCCGGAAGGGTGGACTGATTGTTTTTGGATGTCTGCAGCTGTTACCTTGAAGGATGCAATTTCATCTTTCATTTATTTTTCCCCATCTAGACTGTATCAGGATAAACTGTAACGCCAGTAAGTTTTCCCTCAAGTTTCATTTTGTTCTCTTTCTATATATATTAAAATAACTTTATTTTCTTTGCTATTTTATAAGCTGTTTTTCTTTTCTTCTTTTTCTTTTTTCTTTTTTTCTTTCTTTTCTTTAAAAAAAAATCTTTGGAAATTGAAGGGTTGGGTGGGATATGAAGCTGGAGAGGGAAGAGGGAAGACTTTAAGGTGATTGTATGTGAAAAATTTTGTATTAGGTTTCTCCAAGGAGGCGATGAACTGTTATTTCATAGCTTTGCAGAAGAGCACCTGTGGAACCTGATGAGCTGATTATATTTCACTGGTAACCTGTTGTCTTTATGAAAACTTTTAAGGAACCACATAAGAATAACAACAGGTACTGTATGCACTTCTCCACTACAAAAAGGCAGGCATATTTGAAAACAAGCTTCAGACTCTTGCTTTATTATGAAATGGTGACAACTGAACATGGTATTTATTCAAAGTAATTTTTATTTGGTTATAAAATAAAGAAAAAAAGTAGATTTTACATTTAGAGTATATTATGTAAACTTCATATATACATATATATATATGGCATTTGCCATTCATAAGAAATTCCATCTGAACCTCTGGGTCACCTAAGATTCTTTTCAGTATTTTGAAGTAGGGAGGAAGGATTATAAAATTCTTGTGAAAAATAATAATGAAAGATCATATCCATTTCTAGACTGACTGAGCAAGCCAAATATTTTCTTTTCTACTTCAAAGAGCTGATCAAACTTGATGTAGGCCTCAAAGTAAAAAGCACTTCCCAAACAATGGATCTGTTCAGCTCTTAAGTGTGCTTTGAGGCTATTCTTGTTACCAGATTCCTGGCAGGTCCTCTGTGTTAGATTATATGTAGAAGTACTTTTGAAAGGCAAATGCCAGCTGACTGAGACCCTACTTTGCATGAAAGTGTGAGCAATCAGTTTTTTGGACTTGGGAAGTGGTCCCTGGAAGCCTGTAGCTGGGGAGAAGCTGTGATATGCCACAGAAGCTTTTTCATGGTAATTTACTTTATTTCAATTATTAAATTACTATCTCAACCCAAGTGTCTTACCTTTTTCTGGTTTTCCTCTTCATCCCACTGATGAGAGGAGGGGTGTAAGCAAGCAGCTGCATGGTGCTTAGTTGTTGTATGGGATTAAACTGCCAAAAATGAGATTAGTCAGTGTATGACTCAAATCTTAAAAGGTCTTGTTGAATTCCTTTTGCTCTTCGAAGTTTTCATACTAAGTTTCAAGACAGAATGTGCAAAAGGAAAAAGTGTCTTGAATGTGGTAGCTGAGATTGCCGGATTTTACACAGCAGTGGTGAGGATATTTACATAAAAATAGGATCTTTAGCTTCATAAGAGTTCATATGCTCTTGCTGCTTAGCCACCTGTAACTCTATCAAAATACTTGCCCTGTAGTTCTTCTTGATGTTTGTCATCCATTTCCTCTGGTACTGGACAACAATCTGATGTTGTCAACATCTTCAACTTTTGATGACAGCTGCCTTCTAAAGGCTTAGCTATGGAAGATTATCTTCAGGTGGGAAGTCAGCTTTAGTAACAAGTAACAATTATCTGGTTTTTATGCAAATAAAAAGCTAGCATTAATTGGAAGAAACATTAAAAAAAAAAAAAACAAGAAAAAAAAGAGAGGAAAAAGAGAATCCTATAATGAAAGCAATGGAAAGACAGTTTGAATTCCATGTTTTTGTTAGTTTCTGCGTAACTATAAAAACATCTTGAATTATTTTGCTATTATGCATTTTTAATAGCTGAGCCTGTTGCATTTTTAAATGCAGTCTTTCCCTGAAGGCTTAAATTTATTTCTTTATTTAAAACACATTGGATCAACCTAATTTAGTTTTTATGATGCTTTGCTGACAATGAGCATCTCTTCTCTTAGTCCCTTCAATACCTTGGTTTTTTTGCTGCCTGTTGCAATAACTCATGTCAACTGTCCTGTTTCCTAGAAGGTAACCTGCTGAGGATTGGTGAAAACTATACCCTTAAATGAATAAAATATGGTTAGGCAGAAGCAGATCAAATATAACAGTAAGCATTCCTCCACACTGACATTTACTTGTGCAGAGGGAGTTACCCACATACAGACATGTCTGCCAGGGTCTGTTGAAATGAGCAGAAGTGTTTTAAGGTAACTTTACAAATGGGGTTCCCAGAAGTTAGAGTTTCAGGTTGAGCAGTCGCCACTGGTAACTGAATAGAAGGGACCCAGTGCATTGTTTTAAAGGTAAACACAACTGTACTTTTGGGGTTTTTTTGAAAATGTAGCTTCAGAGCCCACTATTTCAAGCATTGAAGCTCAGGCTGTTTGAGAGGAGTCTTGTATATTGTCCCAGGTAAGCATTTATACTTGCTCTTAATTTTAATTGAAAAGATCGAGAGCTTTTCTCTTATACATCTTTGGACTATTGTATATCTGATGCAAAATACTGTTTTCCATCATTTCATCTTACCTTCTCTCTGTGTTCCATCATTGTTGTATTTAAGTGTTTTACTGTCTCTGTACTTATTTTAATACTCATCTCATCCTTTCCTTTCACTCTTGAAGATACCTAAACTGGTCTTTTTTGTTTCTGAACATTTAGAAGGACCCACCAATTCTTTTGCTCACATGTATGTAGCTGTATAGTAAGTCTCTTTTCCTCTGAGTGAAATCAACACAACTGAAAGCAGGACCAGGATCTCCAAATAAACTGTGTGAGGGTGCATTGAACAATTCCTCAACACAATGCAGACATAATGGATAGCACAATTTTGTTGATTGGATTCATGGGAAGAATAGATATAGTCTAAATAGGTGTAGTCTATAATATAAGTCTCTTGGATTTTTGCCTACATATATTTTATGTTTTTAAAATAGGATTTCCAAAGAAAATGGTCCCTCTCCTGTAAACTCTTTTTTGAAATGCATTGTTCATTTTGAAAAAAGTTGAAGTTGTGATAGTTGTATACTTTGTCACGTCTTAGAGTGTCACGTTTTGTAGTATGTCTGGTGCTATGATTTTTCTTCATTTTTCAAAGGTATCTAGTCCTTAATTTCATTGTTCCATATCCAGTGATACCACTTTATATCAGATTAGATGTGGATCATTTTCAACATTCTAATCAGTATTAAGTGTGGAGGATAGAGCTATGTGTGCTACAGATTTCTTAGATTTTGGAGGTGTTTTCACTCTGTATTCTTTTTAGGCTACTACTCTTGGTCTAGTTCTCTCTCCTCATAAGCCTTTTATGTGGTGTGTCAAAATTCAATCACACTTTGACACTAATTCTATGAGAAATCCGCCAAAAGTAGCTCCATGGGACAGTTAACACTTCTGTCTCATTCCTTGTTATTTCATAATGAGGCCTTTTCTTCTCACTAAAGCATCCCAGACAAGCCATCATCTATTTTCATGTCACTTTTGATGCCTCAAAACTTCCATATCTTCTTCTCTTACCTGCTGCTAAAAGCATAAATGGAAGGGGATTAAAAAAAACAGTCTAATCACTACTACACTGTTAATTCTATGTCTCTGTGAGATCACACATTTAACATGTTTCTTGTAATCCAATAATTTTTGACAATAATGGCAGCTAGAATATGTTTGGTTCTCCTATTTCAGTTGCCGTGCTTACTCTATTTATTCAATGCAGTGTTAATATTTCATTTTATTAAGTGCCACTGTAACAACAAAAAATATGAATCTATGATGTGTAACTTTCTGGGAGAGGTTTAAAATTTTCTTTTTTCTGTATCATCATAAGTAAATAGGAAGCTGTGCTAAGTCTAATCAAAATATTGTAAAACCAAGTGCACTTATCTGATTCCTAATGATCTTGCTGTCATTTTAATAAAATCTTAATAGTACTCTAACAAGAAGACATTCTTTTGAAAATGACGCAGTATGCATCTGCACAGCCCAGCTGAGAATGATTTCACCTTTGAGCAGTCTCACACTTGGGATGCTGGTCTGACGTTGTGCAGCTACTGCACCACAGTGTAGGAGAAAGAAGGGAGCAAGCTTGTCTTTGGAAGACTTCTGTCAGGGGATGAAAAGCAGTCCTTCCATATATTTGTCAGATGGCAAGATAAGAATTCTGTTAGAGGAGAATCTGCCCTGCTAGATCCAGCAGCCCAAGAGAGGTGAGGCTACTGCCAATGCTTGTTCCCAAGATCTATTTGTAGCAAGCTGAAGATGTGTTCTTGGCAGGTCCATTGCTAGAGTTCACAGGATTGCTCATAGATCCACATTCTTTCCAGCCTCTGGCACCATGAACATATGGGCCTGTTGACCCCATGGTCTGATTCCAGTCACAGCACTTGTAGCCCCATAAACCCTCATGCACAGAGAATAATGGGCTCTTACTCAGGAAAGACATAGAAAGGAATTTAATAAGAAAACAGGACAGGCTGCACTGATCAGATAAACATACTGATCAGCAACTATTTACATGTCCTGCTCTTTTTATCCCCTTACCTCTATATTTATTTTCCCACTCTTGCTCTTCCCAAAATCACCTAAACTTCTCCCTTTTTGTGCCTTTGGTTTCTTCCCTAAACTGCTTTTCCCCGACATTGCATATATCTCACCCTATGCAGCAATCCCCTTAATCCAAAGGTGATATCAAGAGCTGGTCCAGCTATCATATAGTGATGAGTGTCATACTTAGACACTGGAACCAATGGCTCTGCCAGAACAGCCCTGAGGGAGACCTGGATGACAAGGTTTTCATTGCTCAGGAGTCTGATTTGTGCTCCTGCCTGCTGCTGTACCTCACGCTCCTCTGGGTTTATGCATACAGGTCTCTGGTGGGCTGATGACCCTGGATATAATCCAGGAAGATATTACTTGTGCTCCCCCTCCTGTTGTTGTCTCTCTGTGCTCCTTTATGGATGTGCAGATGAGCTTCATTTCATAACCCAACAAAATTCCTCTTCCCTGTGGCAGCTACTACAAAGTGACCTCTTTTGTCTCAGGCATTCTTGATTCAAGCCCATTGCAAGTCTCTGGTGGGAAAAATACCCTCTTGACTTAATGTTGTAGTTTAGGAATGGTATTCTCCAATTTAGGACTCCCACTGAAAATAATACCATGACCCCTCCCCCCCTTCAGTGGTAGACAAAAGGCAGAGATAAGTTAAGAACCATTTATTGGAATCATCCATGAGGGAAGAAAATGAACAACAACAATACCAATAGCAAAAAATGTACAAAGAAAGGGTGACATATGTGCAAAATGCCTGGGACAATGGAAAACAGTGGCAGGCAGACCCTCTAGCACCATGCTTTCCCCATGACCAGAAAGGAATACTCTTTCTTCCCAAAAAGGAGAGAAAGAGAGTCCCTTTCCCTGCCCTGGCAATGACATGAAATGGTATTGAATAATATAGGACCCTGGCCATGCCCACAATGCTCCAGGTTCCCCCACCTCATGGCTATTGCAAAAAATTAACCCTGTCCTTAACCCAAACCAGGACACATTTTCAACTCAGAGCTTATTTGGAACCCTTACAAAGTGAAGTAGTGCTTCTGAGCTTGTTTTTACAAAGAGAGCAGCAGAATCCATGCAATTATCTGTTGAAGTGGAGAGGATAAGTCCCTTTTTAGGTTGGGTTCCACATGGACACCTTCCATTTGGGTGAGAAAACGTAAAGCACATTTGAGAAACTGCTCCACTTCACTGATGTCTAGACAATATGTCTTATGTAGATTACATTGTGTAATTAGTTGCCAGAATATTTTTTTTATTCAAAGAACATTGGCACAAAAGTGAAAGCTTGTGCCTCAGCATCTAAGAGGAAGCAAATATTCTATATGTTATTAATTTTTTTGTGAACAACCCAGAGGGAGCATCTCTAATGAGGCTATAAATAGTTATAAAGAAAAATACAAAAAAATCATCAGCACAAGCACTGCTTCCTGTGTTGGGTGCCACCTGCTCTGTAAATTTAATGCCAAATCAGTGAGCTTTAAGGATTGGTGGATATTGGATAAGGAGTGACTGTTAAAGAAGTACTAGTGATTGCCATTACTGGGGGAAGAACATTGGGCTTAATGAGCAGAGGTTTTTCATAGTGTCTTCAATCCTCCTCATCCAGCCAGTGCCACGAAGATTAAGGCCTTGCTGTGGCATAATTGGTTTGAGCAATCCTAAACTGCGGTTTGCTACACGACAAGGTCCCTGAATACCAGAATATTTCATCAGGGACCACAAATGTAGGCTACAAACATAAGTCCATGTTTGATAGAATTCAGCTAGGCTCAGCTGTCAGCAGTCAGCATTTGTCTTCCAGCTAATACTATCCCATCCTTTGAAAGTCTCAGTTCCGAGTCTTCAGTTTCAGTACTCAGGGAGAGACAGGTCATCAGTATGGAAACATGGCAGTGATGAAAGCAGAGCTTGGCAGAATGTGTTCTGCGTTATTTTTACCTAAATTGCTGTGGTGAGACCTAACAAGAAAGAAAACTAACCTTGGAAACTCAGTCATCTGTCAGGAATCAATGATCTCCTTATGGAAAACACCTCTTCTTGTTTACTGGCTATCATTCCTATCCCAGCAGCTTTTCTTGATTCCTTTTGACTTTTGAGATGATTGTGTTTGTTGTACATTTTTATATATATATATATATATATATATTTTTCAATTCTTATAGCATCTCACCCCTTCTGTGGGATTATAACTTAAAAAGAGAACTGTTTTGAAGGTCTAAACAAACCATATCAATCATCCTGTCAGTCACTAAGATAGATACCCATTACTTAATGTTAGAAATGCTAATTAAGTATTGGGATCCTGGATGCTATAACAAAGATTATGAAATAGGAAAAGTTTGAGGTAGGGGTTGTTACTTTTTTTTCCCCTTTTTTTATTTTTATTTTTAGAGAAGAAAGATACTGTTGGTGAAGCTTGGAGTAACCTAGTAAGAAGTCTTGTGATGCTAGGTTTTGTTTAATGATACACTGAATTAACTAATTGTGGTCAGCAACATTTTTCTCCACCAGTTGTTATATTATCAGCTTCCTTTCTCATGTCTGGGGAAAACAGTCTTGTTTCCTTTTTTCCTTTTGTATTGCAGTATTTGCAGGATCTCAGCCAGGATGCCTGGGAAAAAAAATGCTCTGATAGAAAAATCTGTAAGCACCTCAATTTGTTATTTTGGCCACTTTCCTTGTATAAATTGATTTGTGTTCTTTTCAGATCAGCTGTCATCACTTGCACTTTCCTCAATGTTTTGGTTTAACCCCTGTAGGTGGTTAAGAAGCACACAGCTACTCTCTCACTCTCTGCCTGCCTGTGTTATCAACACTGTTTTGCTCACAAATCCAAAATGGCATTGTGTGTTGCTCTGAAGAAAATTAACTCCCTCTCAGCCAGATCCAGTACACTTGGAAAAGAACCTACTCTTGAAAGCTTGTGAACATTTTGATATAGAACTTAAAAAGGCAATGCTTTTGCTGCCATACAGTGAAATAGACAGCTAAAGGTGGACTGAAATAATGTCATTTATGGTGTCCAGCCATCAAGTATTTGGTAATTTCTTTCTCATTTCCCTGATTTTCTACACAAGGCACTAAGTTTGAGCAAACTTGCTGTGCTAGAGGTAGCACCAAGGAGCTGTGTAGGAGTATGAAATGTGTGGTTTCCAGGATTAAGATGTCAGGCTGTCAACTATCTTAAACAGTGACTGCATTAGGACTTTAGTATTGGCTACTGCTACCATGAATGGTGAGGGTTGATAATAGAGAAAAATTGCCTTTCCAAAGCTTTCCAGGTTTTACAATCCTCACACACCCCACCTCTTTCAGCAGTGACTTCTACTGTCCTGCCACTGTGACCCATCACATTGCCTGTATTTTCCACTCCTAGGCTGGTTTGTCTGGCAAAAGGCACTGCTAGAAAATTTCTCTCTGGGAGCAGAGAGAAATTAACTGTGCACAGGAGTAAGAAGTTTACTTAAAAAATATTCATTGATGCTTCTGTGCTTAAATATTGGTTTCTAAGAAGTGAGTTGGGGAAAGGTGACCTGCAGATTTGTGGTCTGCCTCTGGAAGAAACAGCTTAGAAATACTGACCGTTGGTGCAGGGACAAAATGAGTTATGGAGAACAAGAATTCTTTTTCTCCCAGAGAAGGTCTTGCTTGGTCAAGCTGGTGCACACTGGTGTATGATGCATATGGCAAGCTTGCATTGCTGTTGCATCTCTGGGAATGTGCTCTTAGCAAACCTCTCAGCAGTAATGTTTTCTTTTCTAATGTCTTATCTCCTGCTCCTTTCAAAAAAGGGTGATTCTTGAGATTTCAGGGCCAAGAAGAGAGCTGTTGCCTTCTTGCTTTCTTTGTGCAAAGGGAGTACAATATGTGGGAAGCCTTGATGGCAGAAGAAGCCTGACCAAGATGCCACAGATGTGTCTGAGCAGTGGTGAAGATTCATTGTATCATCATAAATAATTTTCTGCCTAGTAGAAAATGCAAGATGCTGAGCATTTTCATTCTGAATTTGACAAATCAGAAAGCCTGAGAGAAGTTCTCAAGTAATTTTCCTGGTTAAATATCTTTTTGATTTGGGTAACTTCAGTGATTACTATATTAAACAGTCATGTGAGCTCACTTCGTTATGGAAAAATAACTTCTTTGTTTTGGTGGATTTCTCAGTGTCCAGGTCTGACTATGAACTAGAAATCAAATCACCAGATAGAGTTTTAATCATGTAAGGATATTTTATTATTGTTATTTGCTCATGAAATTGGAGTACAGAATCACCAGAAAGCTTGAAACAAAACAGAGAAGTTATTATGCTAATTACCTGTTAATGCAAGAGTAAGTTCAGGTAAGGGCTTAATTGTGTAATAATAAACTGCTAGCATGTTCACACCATTTGGATTAGTGTGTTTTCTGGTCCCCTTTTTCTTGTAGGGGAATCTTATTTAAAATTATTAGCCCACTGTTTTGAACTGGTAGGGAAAGAAGAAATGTAACTGGCATTGCTTTTGACTCACATGAGCATCTTTCAGGTTGCAAACTGTTTCTACTTTACCAAGCTGTTAAACAAAGCACTTAATCAATTTAAAGCTGTGGTCTTTCCATCTAGCATGGCTCTCCTCCTGAATTTGTGGAGTTTAGTTCTTAGTTTCAAAAGGAGGGACAGTATTTGCCAAATTGTTCTGCTGCAAGCAAAACCACAAGCCTTTCTTACCTGAGCTGGGGAGAGATGTCATATGTTTGATATTTCATGGTGCCAAAACCCAAGTCCATTTGTATGTATGTGAGGAGTTCTAGATATTGAACAGATTTCCTACAGTGTAGTTGACATGTGTAGAGTTTATAATGGTACAGGTTCTAATTTGAACAAAGGGGGTTTACACGAGAGGAAAAACTGCCTAGTGAAAATGTTGCTGGAATCATCATTCCTTTCTAAAGACAGAAATAATATAGAAATGTTTTAATGCAAAAAGGCCCCTGGTAAGAGCTATAGAAATGTGGGAGGTTTTTTTCCTTGTAGACTAGTAAGGAGTGTTTGCTTAGTAGGATAGTGAATGAAGTCAGGAGTTTATAAGGGCTCTTACATTTAACATTCATTAATGGATTTAATTCAAATGAATTAAATATTCATTGCTGCTAATATGTAGCCAGTTCAACTGTGAAAGGTGGCATCAAACATCATGTGGCAAGTCTGAACTTTAATGCAAGATGGTAGAAGCATATTTGTAGAGGACTACAGAGATTTTTAGAGGTCAGCACCCAGTTGGCCAAATCATATACCAGTTGTTACCATTATACTGTAACTTTAACTGCATATCCCTCAATCGCATTGTCACCATAGCCTATTCTGCCACCAAATTGCATTCTCCCATGAAAATACCAATCACAGTCCTAGAATTGCCAAAATATTGATGCCACAAGTGTGGATAATATCACTTTTTTTTTTTTTTTTGTGATGGACAGAAACTATCCTCATTTAGTTCTGTGCTTTCTTATATTAGAAAAAAAATTAAAGACTGTTACTTCCAATTTATTACATTATGATATTTTTCTGTTTAGGATAATTTTAGATTAAAGGAAACTTGCTTCCTAAATTATCATTGCTGTTGAAAGTAGCACCAATAAAATTGACCATTTCTTGTAGTAATAAAGGTTTATAATATTTCACTCACTAATCACACTTTATTTCAAGCGTAATAAAATGTAACAGAAAAGGTGGAACAGCATAAAAACATTTAAAAATGCAGTATTTTTTTTTTCCTC